>JANJGN010000035.1:16759783-17120971 GCA_026770705.1 Isurus oxyrinchus
AGAGTGAGAGGGAGAGGTGGCAAAGAGGATAGATTGAGGGAAATATCGAGCGGGGAGGTAACAGATAGAAGGAGGAGCGGTTATGAGGGAGACACAGGGTCTAGGTTTTCTCCAGTGTGGCCATGTCCCTCGTGGGGCTGGTGCGGGATCATGCTGTGCACTGCAATTGTAAACATCGATGTATTGACATTGCAATTTTTGAGCTCCTTGAATTGAATGTCTAAAGGTGACGCTGTGGTTGTTAGTTTGATATTGTTTATTAAGTGTTATATTCCCTATGTTGAAGGCCAAATGATGAACTGGACAGAGTGGGGAGTCCAAGGTTTAATTCCACTCCGTGATTACCCTAAAGCCTTAAAAGGTTTTGCAAAAGAATCAGTTCTCACCCACCCTCACCCCAGGTTCGCCTTTTCTGTGGGTGAGGGGTGGGGGGGGGGGGGGGGGGAATGGATACCTGGCTAACATCACCTTTCCTGTGGGATCTTACTGCGCTTGTCTGGCCTGCAGCCATGATTACCCTGCCCGAGTTCAGTTTATCGACGAGTTGATTGAGGATTGTTCCCATTTCCCACCTCCAGCAGCCCCTCCCCCCACCCTGCCCCCATTTCTCTTAGTAAATCATGGGCCACACTGCATCATTATTTCAAATGGCCAGACGGTAGCTTTTCAGAGGACCTGTCGATCAAGCTCGATCCTGAGGAAGAGAAAAAGAAGAGAGATAGCGACAGATTATCAAGCTGGAGAGAGAGAGAGAGAGAGATGGGGAAGGATGAGCAGGGATGGGGTGGGCTAGCTAGGTACAGAGGGAGGGGGAGAGAGCAGGGATAGGGTGGACTAAATAGGTACAGAGGGAGGGGGAGAGAGCAGGGATGGGGTGGGCTAGATAGGTACAGAGGGAGGGGGAGAGAAAAAGCGAGAAAGGGGGAGAGGGAGAGAGGTAACAGTGTTAGAAGTGGAAAGTGCAATGTGAATATGTTGTGTCCAGACAGCAGCAGCCCTGGAGTGAGCAGGTAGAGCGGGTGGGGGCAGTGAATGGGAGAGGGGACGGTGAGGGGGAAATGATCAGTGTTTGTGTGTTTTTATTACAATCTGGCATTAAAGCAGCTGGAGCTGACAGGTGAAACCCGGAGGGAGAGGGGTGTTCACGAGGCATTTCCACCTTCATCTCATTTGAAATCTGTTCCCATTGTCTGTGTTTAATAACAGGGGATGTGTTTATAAAAATGGTGCCTCTCCCGCCCCCCCCCCCCCGCCTAATCCACCGCCCCTCCGAGATTGTGGATGTAAGTGGGTGAGAAGAGCCCTGGGATCTTGCTGTGCCTTTTTTGTTTCAATAATTTTTGCTTTATTTTTAATCAATTTCCATTTCTCTCTCTCTCCCAAAGAGAATGGATTTGGAATCTGCAGCTTTGACGACGCAGAGAGAATCGATTCACCGCGAGGAATCCTCGGACAGGAGCTATAACCGGAGAGAAAAAACAATAATAAAAATGTACCCATGTCTTTGTCACTCATTCATATACCCGGAGAAAGGACTTGTGGAATTTTCACACCGACGATTGGGTTCAGTGTCGGGGGGGGGGGGGGGGGGGGGGGGTGGGGTGTGGGAAAGGGGTTGTTACTCTGGGGGATCTAGGTTGAGATACGGTGCTGCAGAGCCCAGTATAATCCCAATGAGTTCAGAGTTCAATCCCTCCACCTCCACCTGGGACTCTATCTCTTCTCATTCCTCCATGTTCCTCACTGTTTCCCCACATCGTTCTTTCAATCCCCATCTCTCTGCATCCTTTGTATCTCGGCCTCTCTGAATTGTGACAAGTTTCCCTTTTCATCTCTTCCTACAACTCTCTCTGCATCTCTCTTTCTGAAACTTTGTCACTCTGTTCTTTCCAATCTCCCACCCCCACCATGCCCTCTCAGCCTCTCAGCATCTTTCCCTCTCTGCAGATCTCTCTCTCCCTCTCTCTTTGGATCATTCTTTTGATCGACATCACAACAGCATTCTCTGTGTGCCCATCTCTCGCTCTCTCTGCCTGCCCATCCCTTGCTCTCTCCGTCTGCCCATCTCTCGCTCTCTCTGTCTGAATTAGAGAGAGAGGTGGAATTAGAGAGACAGAGAAGGGGCGTTAGAGAGAAAAAGGGAGTGTTAGGGAGAGGGGGGAAATTTGAGGGAGTAATTAGACAGGGGGAAGTCAGACAGAGAGGGGAAATTAGAGGTGGAAAGATAGGGAGGGGTTAGGGAGATGGTGGTGGGAGTCAGACAAAGAGAAGGCAATTAGACAGAGAGTGGAGGAGGGAAGAGACAGGGGAGATGGACTGGAGGGTGGGGAAAGAGAGAGAGACAGGGAGACAGAGGGGGAGACAGGAAGAGAGAGGGGGGAGTTGGACTGTGAAGGTACTTAGGCAGATAAAGGCTAGTAATTAGACAGAGGGGATATTAGAGGTAGAGGGAGGGAGGATTAGACAGAGAAGGGGGAGTTAGGCAGAGAGGAGTTAATTAGAAAGGCGGAGTTACATGGGGTTATAGAGAGGATGTGGGAGTCAGACATAGAGAGAGGGTGGGGGCAAATAGACAGAGAGGGGAGGCGGATGGGAGAGAGAGGGCAGAGATAGACTGAGGGGCGAGGTGGACAGAGAGGGAAGGGCAAGAGAGAGAGGGGGCAATTAGACAAGAGGGGAGTTGGGGGAGTTCGGGAGAGAGGAGGTGAGTTAGGAGGCAGGGTTAGGCAACAAGAGGTGGGAAGGAAATAGAGAGAGAGGAAAATGTGTGGAGGGTGAAAATCTTGCTGGAGGCTGGATGCAAAATTTTCAGGTGGGTAATTTTGGGGGACAATTTGCAGGGGGGAGTGCAGAGGAAATTTGGGGGGAGGGACAAAATTTGTTGGGGCAGGAAAAATTGCTGGGGAAATTTTTTGAGGGGGGTCTGTGATTTGGAGGGGAATAATTTGCAGGGCTGAATAACTTGCAGGGCAGGGAGAACATTTTTTTGGGGGCGAGAAAGATTGCAGGGGGAATTATCTGCGGTGGAAAACTTTTGAGGGGGTGAAGTTTGGGAGGGGAAATTTGCAGATTTGTGGGGGGAAATTTGCGGGTGGGTGGGGGAAATTTGCGGGGGAATTTGCGGTGGGGGTGGGAAATATACGGAGTGGGAATTTGTTGGGGTTGGTGGGAAATTTGCGGTGGGGGGCAATTGCGGGGTTGGGGGGATGATTTCCGGGGGGAGGGGAAAGAGACCAAGCTGAAAAGAGACAGCGGGGGGTGGGGGGAAGAGTCTGGAATCTAATCGAAGCATTCGGGATGGTTTGTATATATAATTACCGATACCCGGGAGTGAGTGAGAAACCGGAATCTAATCGAGGGGTTCAAGGTGATTTATGTATAGGATAATAGATACCCGGGAGTGAGTTACAGACTGGAATCAAATCGAGGTGTTTGTGGGGTTTATACATAGAATTACAGATTTCCGGGAGTGAGTTACAGACTGGAAATTAATCGAGTGGTTCGGGGTGGTTTATATATAGAATTACAGATGCCTGGGAGTGAGCTACAGGCTGGAATCTAATCGAGGGGTTCGGGGTGGTTTATATATAGAAATACAGATACCCGGGAGTGAGATAAAGACTGGAATCTAATCGAGTGGTTCGGGGTGGTTTATATATTGAATTACAGTTGCCTGGGAGTGAGCTACAGGCTGGAACCCTATCGAGTGCTTCGGGGTTGTTTATATATTGAATTACAGATGTCTGGGAGTGAGCTACAGGCTGGAATCTAATCGAGGGGTTCGGAGTGGTTTATATATAGAATTACAGATACCCGGGAGTGAGATAAAGACTGGAATCTAATCGAGTGGGTTGGGGTGGTTTATATATTGAATTACAGTTGCCTGGGAGTGAGCTACAGGCTGGAATCTTATCGAGTGCTTCGGGGTGGTTTATATATTGAATTACAGATGCCTGGGAGTGAGCTACAGGCTGGAATCTAATCGAGAGGTTCGGGGTGGTTTATATGTTGAATAACAGACACCTGGGGATGAGTTACAGACTGGAATCTAATCGAGGGTTTCAGCGTGGTTTATATATAGAATTACAGTGACCCGGGAGTGAATTACAGGCTGCAAAATAATCGAGGGGTTCGGGGTGGTGTATACATAGAATTACGGATACCCGGGAGTGAATTAAAGACTGGAATCTAATCGAGTGGTTCGGTGTGGTTTATATGTTGAATTACAGATGCCTGGGAGAGAGTTACAAACTGGAATCTTATCGAGGGTTTCGAAGTGGTTTATATATAGAAATACAGATACCCGGGAGTGATTTACAGACTGGGATCTAATCGAACGGTTCGGGGTGGTTTATACTTGGAATAACCGACACTCGGGAATGTCTGTTTACACTTTAAAGCAAAGCCATTATGAACAACCACTTCAAAACATCAAACTGCCTGCAAAGCTTCAAAATAAATTGAAAAAATGTTATTAAAGAAATCATGTTTGAAAATTACGATTCATGGATGGAATTAAAAGAGGTTAATGAGCTTTATTTGGGGAGCAGGGATTATCAGCTTCTCGGAGCCGTGTCACCTGCGGTTGGATGAAGATAAGGAGAGACAATTTTGAAAGAAACGCAATTAGAGATAGCTTACAATATCGCAACAGGAACGCTTTTCCTTTCACTTAGAAGCAGCAGCAAATCTTTACAATATCCTAAAGAGATGAAAGTGTATGAGCTGCGATTGAATGTTTAGCATGAAAATAGATAATTTAGATTTAAAAGCGTCGCCCGAATAGGGACTTGAACCCTGGACCCTCAAATTAAGAGTCAGAGGCGATACCGACTGAGCTAAAAACAAAAAAGCTGTAGATGCTGGAAATCCAAAACAAAAACAAAAACAGAATTACCTGGAAACCTCAGCAGGTCTGGCAGCATCAGCGGAGAAGAAAAGAGTTGACGTTTCGAGTCCTCATGAACCTTCAGCAGAACTTGAGTTCGAGTCCCCTGTGCTATCCGGGCTCAAGTCCAAACCGCAGCGACCGCTACTGGCTGACAGTGAACATTGCATCATCCAAATTGTGCATTTCTTTCTGAAGTTTCCCAAATCTGTTCAGCGGATTTCTGCCACACATCCTTTGTCGCTACTCTCCGCCCACCTTTTCTCCCCCCACACAGACTTGCTTCATAATTACTCTCCACACATCCTCAGCTTTGCACTTCCCGCCAGCCCCCGACCCGCACTGTCTCATTTTGCCTATTTTTTTTTTGGAGGGTTTTGGGGGCTCCCTGATTGAAAGCGAAAATGGATAATATTAAGCGAACCGCCAGTTTGAAGGTAAATGCAAACACTTCCGCAAACAAGCAAGGAGGTGGACGCTTAAGAAATTCTTCCAAATACTAACACTGAAGAAAAGGTGCAGCAGACGGAACACATTGATAAACCCCATTCTCCGGGCCATAGTTACAGCAACGCCAGGCTCCATTGTGTAGTGGTTATCACGTCTGCTTTACACGCAGAAGGTCCTGGGTTCGATCCCCAGTGGAACCAATGCTGCTTTTTGGCCATATAAGTAGCAAGTGAAATGCAAGGACAGTGAAGAGCAAACAAAAAAACTGCGGATGGTGGAAATACAAAACAAAAACAGAATCACCTAGAAAAACGCAGCAGGTCTGGCAGCAACTTGAAGGGTCATGAGGATTCGAAATTTCAACTCTTTTCTTCTCCACCGATGCTGCCAGACCTGCTGAGTTTTTCCAGGTAATTCTGTTTTTGTAATCTGAAGAGCAGCTGGGCCTCACTTCATTTGTTCCTCACAGCCAGCCTGCTAAATGAAAATCTCTTTCCCAACACACAACATTTAATAAAGGTGCTGTACACACACCCTAATGCGGTCCCAGTCTGCTTCGGACGCTGAATATATTTGATATTCTTCCAGCTTCTTCCTTATTTCTCCATGATTTCTTGTACCATTGATGTTCAACTGGCTGGTCTATAATTCTCTGGACATGTTCTATCAAGCTCCTTAAATAGAGGAATTACACTTGCATCCGTCAAGTTGTCTGGCCCTACAACTTTGTCTAATGAATTGTAAAATATGAGTGGGAGGATTGTGCTCTCTTTTCCCGAGATTATTTTAAAATGTCTGAATGGAACACATCTGGGTAGGGGAGTTTGTTTAAACTAGTCAAAACCTGTCCTTTTCATTTTTAATCGCTTATCTCATTGCTTCTCTCAACATTCAATATCAATGTCGGCCTGTTTTACCTCACTGATAAATGCAATTCAAAAATAATTATTTAACATTCCTGCCATGTCTCCCTGGCTACTTCGGGTATTATCTTTCCCATTCTGAAGTGGTCTTATTCCAATCGCCACCCTCCATTTTATGGCTGCGCATCTAAAACCTTTTAATATTTCCTGCTGTGTTCCTAGATAATGAGAATATGTTTGTGTAAACGCACCCGAGCCGTGCGAATATCAACTTTTTAAACTGGGGCTGCAAGGTAAAATTCCTTGTCTGCTGCCCATGTCTTTCTAGCGAGGCTGGGAAAGAAGAGATTAATTTAAGAGAACAAGCATATGAAGCAGAAAGGGAGATGGTTAGCGTAGAAGTTTCGCGTGAGAAAAGATGGGAGGAGTCTCGAGTGAAGCATAAACGCTGGCAAATGCGGGTTGGACAGAATGGTACACCATCCAGGCCAAAGCCGCCCGCTTGATTGGCATTCCATTCACAAACATTCACTCCCTGCACCACGGGCCCACAGTGTGTACCATCTACAAAACGCACTGCAGAAACTCACCAAGCCTCCTTAGACAGCAACTTCCAAACCCACGAGAACAAACTCATTCACATTATCGAGGAACACAAAAGGAAATAAAAAGGAGAGATGTGATTGGAATAAGACCATGAAAGGACAGAAAGGATAATAGCCTAGGTAAAAGGACAGTGATATGACAGGAATATTAAACATTTATTACGCTTTGGTATTTACCAGTGGCCCAACACCACACCTGCTTCAACTGATCTGCTGCTGGAAGTCTCAGCAATGATTTTGCCACCTCTGGACTTGACTATCCCAATACACTGCTCTACAACCGTCCATATTCTTCCCTCCATAAATTTGAGGTCACCCAAAACTCCGCTGCCCATGTCCCATAAAATCTTGTTCCATGTACTCGATGAGCTATGTTGATTCCCCTTTAAAGCAGTGCACACAGCTTTTAAAATTCCTTTTAGGAGCCAGTTATTTAAATAAAACACACCTCTCGAGGCCAGCAATTGCCCACAAGGTCACCAACACCCGAATAATCCAAGAGATCTGCACTCATTGAATTTTGAATGCCTGAGCAACCCAGATTTTAATCGCTCCAACAGCGATGGCCATCACTGGCCTGGGACCAAAACCCCGGAATGACCTCCCAAAACCTCTCCACATCTCTTTTGGTTTTTCAAATGGTAATTTCCACCTATGACTTTGGGAAGCTTTTCACCAATGGTGTGTTAAATATGAAGGAAAGACTTGCATTTGTATAGCACCTTTCACAACAGTAGGGCATCCCAAAGCTCTTTTCAGATAACTAAATTAATTTCAAGTTCACAGGGTGCTTAATGTGGTAATATAGGACTCTCTGCAACCAATTTATAGACAGCAACCTCCCAAAAAACAACAATGTAATCATGGCCTGGTCATCTGCTTTTGCTATGTTACTCAAAGGGTGTACATAGAACCCAAGCTATTACTCCCCTGTTCCTCCTCACAATGGCGCTGTGGGAACTTTTGCACATTTTTCAAAAAAAAACAAGTCCACATCTTTAAGCAATGTCAGTGGGTGGAAAGTAAAGTTGTCATTCAGAATAGTGACGTGGGCATTGTTGACTTGAGCAGCATGTGTTGCTGATCGCCAATACCCTTGGGAAATTGGTGCTGAGTTACCCCCCAGAACCGCTGCAGCCCAATTGGTTTAGTTACATCTACAGGGCTATTAGGAAGGGAGTTCCAAGGATTTACATTGAACATGTGCCTGAATCCAATAACAGTGAAGAAACGGGAATAGAGTGCTAAACCAGGAGTACCTCTGGTTTGGAGGAGAAATTGCAGGTGCTGATGTTCCATGCAGCCACTGTCCTTGTGGAGTTTGCAAGTTGCCACAGAACTTCGGAGTTGCTGCAATGCATCTTGTAGATGGTGCAGCACAACTGCCACTGAATTTAAAAATTGTCAACGAAAACTACACTTAATTGACACTTTAAAGCAAAGCTATTATGAACAACTGCTTCAAAACATCAAGCTGCCTGCAAAGCTTCAAAATAAATTGAGAAAATGTTAGTAAACAAATCATATTTGAAAATTAAGTTTCGTGGATGGAATTAAAAGAGGTTAATGAGCTTTATTTGAGGAGCAGGGATGATCAGCTTCGCAGAGCCGAGTCAACTGCGGCTACATGAAGATAAGGAGAGATAATTTCTAAAAAAAAAAACTCAATTAAAAATAGCTTAACATATCGCAGCAGAAAACCCTTTCCCATTTACATAGAAGCAGCAGCAAATCTTTAAAATATCTGTGAAAGCTGGAAATCCAAAACAAAATCAGAACTACCTGGAAAAACTCAGCAGTTCTGGCAGCATCGGCGGAGAAGAAATGAGTTGACGTTTCGAGTCCTCATGACTCTTCAGCAGAAAGTGAATTAGCCGTGATAGAATGATTAGTATGAGAAACGATAGTTGAGATTTAAAAGCGTCGCCTGAACGGACTTGAACCTTGGACCCTCAGATGAAACGTCTGATATCCTACCGACTGAACAATCGGGGCCGCGAAGGAGTTGCATGTACCGTGACCTATAGTGGCTGACAGTGATCATTGCATCGTCCAAACTGTGCATTTCCTGCTGAAGTTTCCCAAGTCTGTTCAGCGGATTTCTGCCACACATCTTTTGTCGCTACCCTCCGCTCATCCCCTCTCCCCCCCAACACAGACTTGCTTCTTAATTACTCTCCACACATCCTCAGCTTTGCAATTCCCGCCAGCCCCCGACCCGCACTGTTTCATTTTGCCTGTTTCATTTGGAGGGTTTTGGGGACTCCCTTATTGAAAGCAAAAATGGATAATATTGAGTGAACCGCCACTTTGAAGGTCAATGGAAACATTTCTGCAAACAAGCAAGGAGATGGCCGCTTAGGAAATCCTACACTAAAGAAAGCAGACGGAACATACTGAAAAACTACATTCTCAGGGCCGACGTTTGCGCCGCGCCGTTTCGTTTGTGTTGTCGGTATCACGATTGCATTACACGCAGAAAGACCTAGGTTCAATTCTCCAGAGGGCAGAAGCTGCGCTTTGGCCGCATAAATGGCAACTGAAATTCAGCAAGTATGGTTATGAGAAGCAGCTGGTTCTCAGTGATCCCTCTTCATGTGTTGCTCACAGCCAGACTGCTAAATGAAAATGTCTTTCCAAAAATACAACATTTATTAAGGGTGCAGTATACTCACCCTAACGCGGTCGCAGTCTGCTTCGGGTGCCGAATATGTTTGATATTCTTCCGTTTCCTTCATTAGTAAGCATTCCACTATTTCTCGTACCCCTCATGTTCAACTTGCTGTTCTATAATTTTCTGGACATGATCTATCAAGCTTGTTAAATAAAGGAAATACACTTGCATCCGCCAGTTGTCTGGCAGTATAACTTCGTCTAATGAATTGTAAAATATGAGTGGGAGGCATGTGCTATCTCTTCCCGAGATTATTTCAAAACGTCTGAATGGTGCACATCTGGGTCGGGGAGTTTGTTTAAACTAGTCAAAACCTGTCCTTTTCATTTTTAATCGCTTATCTCATTGCTGCTCTCAACATTCAATATCATGTCGGTCTGTTTTACCTCACTGATAAATGCAAATCAAAAATAATTATTTAACATTCCTGCCATGTCTCTCTGGCTACTTCGGGTATTATCATTCCCATTCTGAAGTGGTCTTATTCCAAACACCGCCTTCCCTTTTATAACTGCGCATCTAAAACCTTTTAATATTTCCTTTTATAGGTAATGAGAATATGTTTGTGTAAACGCACCTGAGCCGTGCGAATATCAGCTTCTTAAGCTGGGGCTGCAAGGTAAAATTCCTTGTCTGCTGCCCCTGTCTTTGGGCCGGGGAGTCAGATCGAGAATAGATCAATTTAAAGGGTATCTAGAGAAACTCAGGAACTAGGGAAGGAGCAGAGTGGCGCAGCGGAAGCGTGCTGGGCCCATAACCCAGAGGTCGATGGATCGAAACCTTCCTCTGCTATTTTAAGATACCCACTAAAATAAACTTATCTGATTTGCTGGTATTCTTATTGGCATCTGGCTTCCTGCAAACAGTTCAGTCTGCAATAAATATCTCAAGTGGAGTGGGTTAGGGGAGTAGTTTCAGGTGAGAAAAGATGGGCGGGTACTCGTGTGAAGCATGAACGCTGGCAAAGGCTGGTTGGACAGAAAGGTACAACATCCAGGCCAAAGCAACCCGCTTGATTGGCATCCCAGTCACAAACATTGATTCCCTCCACCGTGGCAGCAGTGCCCACCATCTACAAAATGCACTGCAGAAACTCACCAATCCTCCTTAGACGGCAGCTTCCAAACCCACGGGAATTAACCCATTCGCATTATTTAGGAACACAGAAGGAAATATTAAAATGTTTTAGAATTGCAGACATAAAACAGAGACCGCTGATTGGAATCGGGCCATGAAAGGACAGAAAGGATAATAGCCCAATGAAAAAAGTTTTATGGCATGAATATTGAATGTTTGTTGTCCTTTGGTATTTTCCAGTGGCCCGACACCTCACCTGCCTCAACTGATTTGCTGCTGGAAGCCTCAGCAATGATTTTGCTACCTCTCGGCTTGACTATCCCAAAACACTTCTCTGCATCCGTCCATATTCTACCCCCCCATAAATTTGAAGGCACTCAAAACTCCGCTGTCCATGTCCCATAAAAATTTCTCCCAAGTACTCGATGACCTATGTTGGCTCCACGTTAAAGCAGTGCACAGATTTAAAAATTCCTTTTAGAAACCAGTTATTTAAATAAATCCTGAAGGCAGTAATTTCACACAATGTCATCAACACCCGAATACTGTAAGAGATCTGCACCATCGAATTCTGAACTCTTGAACAGCCCAGAATTTAATCGCTCCAAAAGCGATGGCCATCCCTGGCCTGGGACCAAAACCATGAAATGACCTCTATGAAATGACCTCCCAAAATCTCGCCACATCTCTTTCGGTTTTTCAAATGATAATTTCAACCTATGTCTTTGGGAAGCTTTTCACCAATGCTGTATTAAGTACGAAGGAAAGACTTGCATTTTTATAGAAGCTTTCACAACACTACGGCATTCCAAAGCTCTTTTCAGTCAATTAAATTAATTTGAAGTTCACAGGGTGCTTAATGTGGTAATATAGGACTCTCTGCGACCAATTTGTCGACTGCAAGCTCCCAAAAGCCAACAATGTGATTATAGCCTGGTCGTCTGTTTTTGATATGTTACTCAAAGGGTGTACATAGAACCCAAGGTATTACTCCCCTGCTCCTCCTCACTATGCCGCTGTGGGAAATTTTGCACATCTTTCACAAAAAAAAACATGTCCACATCTTTAAGCAATGTCAGTGGCTGGAAAATAAAACTGTCATTCAGAATAGTGACGTGGGCATTGATGACTTGACCAACATGTGTTGCTGATCCCCAATACCCTTGGGAAGTTGGTGCTGAGTTACCCCCTTGAACCGCTGCAGCCCACGTGGTTTAGTTACATCTACAGGGCTATTCGGAAGGGAGTTTGAAGGATTTACACTGAACATGGGCTTGAATCCAATAACAGTGAAGAAACGGCAATAGAGTTCTAAACCAGGAGTACCTCTGGTTTGGAGGAGAAATTGCAGGTGCTGATGTTCCAGTGTAGCCACTGTCCTTGTGGAGTTTGCAAGTTGCCACAGAACATCGGAGTTGCTGCCATGCATCTTGTAGATGGTGCACCACAACTGCCACTGAATTTAAAAATTGTCAACGAAAACTACACTTAATTGACACTTTAAAGCAAAGCCATTATGAACAACCGCTTCAAAACATCAAGCTGCCTGCAAAGCTTCAAAATAAATTGAGAAAATGTTAGTAAACAAATCATATTTGAAAATTAAGTTTCGTGGATGGAATTAAAAGAGGTTAATGAGCTTTATTTGAGGAGCTGGGATGATCAGCTTCGCAGAGCCATGTCAACTGCGGCTAGATGAAGATAAGGAGAGATAATTTCTAAAAAAAAACGCAATTAAAAATATCTTAACATATCGCAGCAGAAAACCCTTTCCCATTTACATAGAAGCAGCAGCAAATCTTTAAAATATCTGTGAAAGCTGGAAATCCAAAACAAAATCAGAACTACCTGGAAAAACTCAGCAGTTCTGGCAGCATCGGCGGAGAAAAAAAGAATTGACGTTTCGAGTCCTCATGACTCTTCAGCAGAAAGTGAATTAGCCGGGATAGAATGTTTAGTATGAGAAACGATAGTTGAGATTTAAAAGCGTCGCCTGAACGGACTTGAACCTTGGACCCTCAGATTAACCGCCTGATATCCTACCGACTGAACTATCCGGGCCTCGAAGGAGCTGCGTGTACAGCGACCTATAGTGGCTGACAGTGATCATTGCATCGTCCAAACTGTGCATTTCCTGCTGAAGTTTCCCAAGTCTGTTCCGCGGATTTCTGCCACACATCCTTTGTCGCTACTCTCCGCTCATCCCCTCTCCCCCCCACAGAGACTTGCTTCATAATTACTCTCCACACTCCTCTGCTTTGCAATTCCCGCCAGCCCCCGACCCGCAATGTTTCATTTTGCCTGTTTCATTTGGAGGGTTTTGGCGACTCCCTTATTGAAAGCAAAAATGGATAATATTGAGTGAACCGCCACTTTGAAGGTAAATAGAAACATTTCTGCAAACAAGCAAGGAGATGGCCGCTTAGGAAATCCTTCCAAATAGTTACACTAAAGAAAGCAGACGGAACATACTGAAAAACTACATTCTCAGGGCTGACGTTTGCGCCGCGCCGTTTCGTTTGTGTTGTCGGTATCACGATTGCTTTACACGCAGAAAGACCTAGGTTCAATTCTCCGGAGGGCAGAAGCTGCGCTTTGGCTGCATAAAAGGCAACTGAAATTCAGCAAGTATGGTTATGAAAAGCAGCTGATTCTCAGTAATCCCTCTTCATGTGTTCCTCACAGCCAGACTGCTAAATGAAAATGTCTTTCCAAAAATACAACATTTAATAAGGGTGCAGTATACTCACCCTAACGCGGTCCCAGTCTGCTTCGGGTGCCGAATATGTTTGATATTCTTCCGTTTCCTTCGTTAGTAAGCATTCCACTATTTCTCGTACCCCTCATGTTCAACTTCATGTTCTATAATTTTCTGGACATGATCTATCAAGCTTGTTAAATATAGGAAATACACTTGCATCCGCCAGTTGTCTGGCAGTATAACTTCGTCTAATGAATTGTAAAATATGAGTGGGAGGCATGTGCTATCTCTTCCCGAGATTATTTCAAAACGTCTGAATAGTGCACATCTGGGTCGGGGAGTTTGTTTAAACTAGTCAAAAGCTGTCCTTTTCATTTTTAATCGCTTATCTCATTGCTGCTCTCAACATTCAATATCATGTCGGTCTGTTTTACCTCACTGATAAATGCAAATCAAAAATAATTATTTAACATTCCTGCCCTGTCTCTCTGGCTACTTTGAGCATTATCATTCCCATTCTGAAGTGGTCTTATTCCAAACACCGCCTTCCCTTTTATAACTGCGTATCTAAAACCTTTTAATATTTCCTTTTATAGGTAATGAGAATATGTTTGTGTAAAAGCACCTGAGCCGTGCGAATATCAGCTTCTTAAGCTGGGGCTGCAACATAAAATTCCTTGTCTGCTGCCCCTGTCTTTCGAGCGGGGAGTCAGATCGCGAATAGATCAATTTAAAGGGTATCTAGAGAAACTCATGAACCAAGGAAGGAGCAGAGTGGTGCAGCGGAAGCTTGCTGGGCCCATAACCCAGAGGTCGATGGATCGAAACCATCCTCTGCTATTTTAAGATACCCACTAAAATAATCTTATCTGATTTGCTGATTTTAGTATTGGCATCAGGCTTCCTGCAAACAGTTCAGTCTGCAATAAATATCTCAAGGGGAGTTGGTTAAGGGAGTAGTTTCAGGTGAGAAAAGGTGGGCGGACACTCGTGTGAAGCATGAACGCTGGCAAATGCTGGTTGGACAGAATGGTACAACATCCAGGCCAAAGCAGCCCGCTTGATTGGCATCCCAGTCAGAAACATTGATTCCCTCCAGCACTGCCGTACCGTGGCAACAGTGTCCACCATCTACCATATGCGCTGCAGAAACTCAGCAACCCTCCTTAGACAGCGCCTTCCAAATCAACGGGAACAAACACATTCGCATTATTTAGCAACACAAGAGGAAATATTAAAATGTTTTAGAAGCGCAGACATAAAATGGAGACCGCTGATTGGAATAAGGCCCTGAAAGGACAGAAAGGATAATATCCCAATGAAGGACAGTGATATGACATGAATATTGAATGTTAATTGTCCTTTGGTATTTTCTAGTGGCCCGACACCCCACCTGCCTCAACTGATTTGTTGCTGGAAGCCTCAGCAATGATTTTGCTACCTCTAGGCTTGACTATCCCAAAACACTTCTCTGCATCCGTCCATATTCTACCCCCCCATAAATTTGAGGTCACCCAAAGCTCCGCTGTCCATGTCCCATAAAAGTTTGTCCCAAGTACTCGATGACCTATGTTGGCTCCACGTTAAAGCAGTGCACAGATTTAAAAATTCCATTTAGAAACCAGTTATTTAAATAGTTCCCGAAGGCAGTAATTTCACACAATGTCATCAACACCCGAATACTGTAAGAGATCTGCACCATCGAATTCTGAACGTTTGAACAACCCAGATTTTAATCGCTCCAAAAGCGATGGCCATCACTGGCCTGGAACCAAAGCCATGAAATGACCTCGCAAAACCTCGCCACATCTCTTTCGGTTTTTCAAAAGGTAATTTCAACCTATGTCTTTGGGAAGCTTTTCACCAATGCTGTGTTAAGTGCGCAGGAAAGACTTGCATTTGTATAGAAAATTCACAACACTAGGGCATCCCAAAGCTCTTTTCAGTCAATTAAATTAATTTGAAGTGCTCAGGGTGCGTAATGTGGTAATATAGGACTCTCTGCGACTAATTTGTAGACAGCAAGCTCCCAAAAGCCAACAATGTGATCATGGCCTGGTCGTCTGTTTTTGCTGTGTTACTCGAAGGGTGTACATGGAACCCAAGGTATTACTCACCTGCTCCTCCTCACAATGGCGCTGTGGGAACTTTTGCACATCTTTCACAAAAAAACCCAAGTCCACATGTTTAAGCAATGTCAGTGGGTGGAAAGTAAAGTTGTCATTCAGAATTTTGACGTGGGCATTGTTGACTTGACCAGCATGTGTTGCTGATCCCCAATACCCTTGGGAAGTTGGTGCTGAGTTACCCCCTTGAACCGCTGCAGCCCACGTGGTTTAGTTACATCTACAGGGCTATTAGGAAGGGAGTTCCAAGGATTTACACTGAACATGGGCTTGAATCCAATAACAGTGAAGAAACGGCAATAGAGTTCTAAACCAGGAGTACCTCTGGTTTGGAGGTAAAATTGCAGCTGCTGATGTTCCAATGCAGCCACTGTCCTTGTGGAGTTTGCAAGTTGCAACGGACGTTCGGAGTTGCTGCAATGCAACTTGTAGATGGTGCAGCACAACTGCCACTGAATGAAAAAATTGTCAACGAAAACTCCTCTCAATTGACACTTTAAAGCAAAACCAATATGAACAACCGCTTCAAAACATCAAGCTGCCTGCAAAGTTTCAAAATAAATTGAGAAAATGTTACTGAAGAAATCATATTTGAAAAGTAAGTTTCGTGGATGGAATTAAAAGAGGTTAATGAGCTTTATTTGGGGAGCAGGGATGATCAGCTTCGCAGAGCTGTATCACTTGCGGCTGGATAAAGATAAGGAGAGATAATTTCGAAAAAAAACGCCATTAAAAATAGCTTAAAATATCGCAGCAGAAACGCTTTTCCTTTCACATAGAAGCAGCATTTCGCAAATCTTTAAAATATCTTAAAGAGACGAAAGTGAACGAGCCCGGATACAATGTTTGACTTGAGAACAGAGAATTGAGATTTAATTGCTTCGCCTGAACAAGGACTTGAACCCTGGACCCTCAGATTAAAAGTCTGATGCTCTACCGACTGAGCTATCCGGGATCGTGCACTACGTGAGCACAGCGACCTTTACTGGCTGACAGTGAACATTGCATCGTCCAAATTGTGCATTTCCTGCAGAAGTTTCCCAAATCTGTTCAGCAGATTTCTGCCACACATCCTTTGTCGCTCCCCTCCGCCGAACCCCTCTCACCCCGCACAGACTTGCTTCATAATTACTCTCCACACATCCTCAGCTTTACATTTTCCGCCAGCCCCTGACCCGCACTGTCTCATTTTGCCTGTTTCTTTTGGAGGGTTTTGGGGACTCCTTGATTGAAAGCAAAAATGGATAATAGTAAGCGAACCGCCACTTTGAAGGCAATGGGAAAAATTACCGCAAACAAACAAGGAAGTGGCCGCTTAAGAAATCCTTCCAAAGAGTTACACTAAAGAAAGCAGACGGAACACATTGATAACCTGCATTCTCAGGGACGACGTTCGCGCCGCGCCGCGCCGGTTTCTTGGTGTAGTGGTTATCACGTCTGCTTTACACATAGAAGATCATGTGTTCATTCCCCCGTAAGATCAAAACTGCTCTTTGGCCACATAAATAGCAACTGGCAATAAGCGAAAACGATTGTGAAGAGCAGCTGGTCCTCACTGAGCCCTCTTCATGTGTTCCTCACAGCCAGGCTGCAAAATGAAAATCTCTTTCCCGAAATACAACATTTAATAAGGGTGCAGTATATTCACCAAAACGCCGTCCCATTCTCCTTCGGGCGCCGAACATACTTGATATTCTTCCATCTTCTTCTTCAGTAAACATTCCATTATTTCTCGTACCATTGATGTTCCACTGGCTGGTCTATAATTCTCTGGACATGATCTATCAAGCTTCTTAAATATAGGAATAACACTTGCATCCGCCAGTTGTCTGGCAGTATACCTTCGTCTAATGAATTGTAAAATATGAGTGGCAGGCTTGTGCTATCTCTTCTCGGGACTTTTTAAAAACGTCCGAATGGAATACATCTGGGACGGGGGCTTAATCCTCTTTGAGTTTGTTTAAACTAGTCAATACCAGTCCTTTTCATTTTTAATCGCTTATCTCATTGCTTGTCTCAACATTCAATATCATGTCGGTCTGCTTTACCTCACTGATAAATGCAAATCAAAAATAATTATTTAATATTCCTGCCATATCTCTCTGGCTACTTCGGGTACTATCATTCCCATTCTGAAGTTGTCTTATTCCAATCACCAACTTCCATTTTATGGCTGCGCATCTAAAACCTTGTAATATTTCCTTTTGTGTTCCTAGATAACGAGAATATGTTTGTGCAAATGCACCTGAGCCATGCGAATATCAACTTTTTAAGCTGGGGCTGCAAGGCAAAATTCCTTGTCTGCTGCCCATGTCTTTCTAGCGGGGAGTCAGAGCGTGGCTGATAGAGAATTGATCAATTTCAGGGGTATCTAGACAAGTATACGAAGCAGAAAGGGAGAGGGTTAGGGTAGTAGTTTCAGGTGAGAAAAGATCGGCGGAGACACCAGTGAAGCAAGAACGCTGGTTGCACAAAATGGTACAACATCCAGGCCAAAGCAGCCCGCTTGATTGGCATCCCAGTCACAAACATTCACTCCCTCCACTACGTGCGCACAGTGTTTACCATCTACAAAATGCACTGCAGAACCTCACCAAGCCTCCTTAGACAGCGCCTTCTAAACCGACAAGAACAAACCAACTCGCATTATCTAGGAACAAAAAAAGGAAATATTAAAATGTCTCATAAGCGCAGACATAAAATGGGGACCGCTGATTGGAATAAGGCCATGAAAGGACAGAAAGGATAATAGCTCAAGTAAGGACAGTGATATGACAAGAATATTAAACTTTTATTCTCCTTTGGTGTTTACCAGTGACACCCCACCCGCTTCAACTGATTTGCTGCTGGAAGCCTCAGCAATGATTTTGCTACCTTTAGACTTGACTATCCCAATGCACTGTTCTACAAGCGTCCATATTGTGCCCTCCATAAATTTGAGGTCACCCAAAATTCCGCTGCCCATGTCCCATAAAAACTCGATGACCTATGCTGGTTCCCACTTAAAGCAACGCACAGATTTTAAAATTCCTTTCAGAAACCAGTTATGTAAAGAAATCACACCTGCCGAAGGCAGTAATTTCCCACAATGTCACGAAGACTCGAATAGTCCAAGAGATCTGCACTCATCTAATTCTGAATGCTTGAGCAGCCCAGATTTTAATCGCCCCAACACTAATGGCCATCACTGGCCTGGGACCAAAACCCCGGAATGACCTCCCAAAACCTCTCCACATCTCTTTCGGTTTTTGAATTGGTAATTTCAACCTATGTCTTTGGGCAAGCTTTCCACCAATGCTGTGTTAAATATGAAGGAAAGAATTGCATTTGTATAGCACCTTTCACAACACTTGGGCACCCCAAAGCTCTTTGCAGTCAATTAAATTAATTTGAAGTGCACAGAGTGCTTATTGTGGTAATATAGGACTCTGCAACCAATTTGTAGACAGCATTCTCCCAAAAGACAACAATGTGATCATGGCATGCTCGTCTGTTTTTGCTGTGTTACTCAAAGGGTGTACATAGAACCCCAGGTATTACTCCCCTGCTCCTCCTCACAATGGCGCTGTGGGAACTTTTGCACATTTTTCACCAAAAAAAACAAGTCCACATGTTTAAGCAATGTCAGTGGGTGGAAAGTAAAGTTGTCATTCAAAATAGTGACGCAGGCATCGCTGACTGGGCCAGAAACTGTTGCTCATCCCCAATACCCTTGAGAAGCTGGTGCTGAGCCACCTCCTTGAACCGCTGCAGCCCACGTGGTTTAGTTATGTCTATAGGGCTGTTCGGAAGGGAGTTCCATGGACTTACACTGAACAGGGAATTGAATCCAACAACTGTGAAGAAACGCCTATCGAGTTGATGACCAGGGATGCCTGTGGGTTGGGGGAGAACCTGCAAGTGCTGATGCTCCAATGAATTCACTGTCCTTGCCTTTGGTTGAATTTGCGAGTTTGGAAGTTGCCACGGAACTTCGGAGTTGCTGCAATGCATCTTGCAGATGGTGCATCACAACTGCCACTGAATGAAGGACTTGTCAATGAAAACTACACTTAATTTACAAGTTAAAGCAAAGCCATTATGAAGAACCGCTTCAAAACATCAAGCTACCTGCAAAGCTTCAAAATAAATTGAGAAAATGTTAATAAAGAAACCATATTTGAAAATTAAGTTTCGTGGATGGAATTAAAAGAGGTTAATGAGTTTTATTTGGGGAGCAGGGATTATCAGCTTCGCAGAGCCGTGTCACTGCGGCTGGATGAAGATAAGGAGAGATACTTAGGAAAAAAACGCCATTAAAAATAGTTTAAAATATCGCAACAGGAAACGCTTTCCCTTTCACATAGAAGCAGCAGCAAATCTTTGAAATATCTGCGGATGCTGGAAATCCAAAAGAAAAGCAGAATTACATGGAAAAACGCAGCAGTTCTGGCAGCATCGGCGGAGAGCAAAAGAGTTGACGTTTCGAGTCCTCATGAACCTTCAGCAGAAACTGAATTAGCCGGGAGCGAATGTTTAGCAAGAGAAACGATAATTGAGATTTAAAAGCATCGCCCGAACAGGGACTTGAACCCTGGACCCTCAGATTAAAAGTCGGGTGCTCTACCAACTGAAATATCGGGGCACGTACACCAAGTGCGCACAGCGACCTTTATTGGCTGGCAATGGACATTGCATCCTTCAAATTGTGCATTTCCTTCTGAAGTTTCCCAAATCTGTTCAACGGATTTCTGCCACACATACTTTGTCGCTACCCTCGCCCACGCACTCTCCCCCACACAGATTTGCTTGATAATTATTCCCCACACATCCTCAGCTTTGCACTTCCCGCCAGCCCCCGACCCGCACTGTCTCATTTTGCCTGTTTTATTGGAGGGTCTCGGGTGTCCCCTGATTGAACGCAAAAGTGGATAATATTGAGCGAACCACTACTTTGAAGGTAAATGCAAACACTTCCGCAAATGAGCAAGGAGGTGGCCGCTTAGGAAATCCTTCCAAATAGTAACACCGAAGAAAGGGTGCAGCAGACGGACCAGATTGATAAACTCCATTCTTCGGGCCCCAGTGAAACGCAAGCTGCATGTTGGCCACATAAATGGCGAGTGAAATTCAACAAGAACGATGAATGTGAAGATCAGCTGGTCCTCACTGAGCCCTCTTCATGTGTTCCTCACAGCCAGCTTGCTAAATAAAAATCTATTTCCCAAAATGCAGCTTTTAATAAGGGTGTTGTACACTCACCCTAATGCTGTCCCATTCTGCTTCGGACGCCGAATATATTTGATATTCTTCCGTCTTCTTCTTTAGTAAGCATTCCATTATTTCTCGTGCCACTGATGTTCCACTGGCTGGTCTATAATTCTCTGGACATGATCTATCGAGCTTCTTAAATATAGGAATTACACTTGCATCCGCCAGTTGTCTGGCAGTATACCTTCGTCTAATGAATTGTAAAATATGAGTGGGAGGCTTGTGCTATCTCTTCTCGAGATTATTTTAAAACGTCTGAATGGAATAGATTTGGGTCGGGGGCTTACTCCTCTTTGAGTTTGTTTAAACTAGTCAATACCAGTCCTTTTCATTTTTAATCGCTTATCTCATTGCTTGTCTCAACATTCAATATTGTGTCGGTCTGCTTTACCTCACTGATAAATGCAAATCAAAAATAATTATTTAATATTCCTGCCATATCTCTCTGGCTACTTCGGGTATTATCATTCCCATTCTGAAGTTGTCTTATTCCAATCACCAACTTCCATTTTATAACTGCGCATCTAAAACCTTTTAATACTCCCTTTTCTGTTCCTACATAATGAGAATATGTTTGTGTAAATGCATTTGAGCCGTGCGAATATCAGCTTTTTAAGCTGGGGCTGCAAGGTAAAATTCCTTGTCTGCTGCCCATGTCTTTCTAGCGGGGAGTCAGAGCGAGGCTGAGAGAGAATAGATCCATTTAAGGGGTATCTAGAGAAGTTCATGAAGCAGAAAAGGAGAGGGTTAGGGTAGTAGTTTCAGGTGAGAAAAATGGGCGGAGACTCGTGTGAAGCATGAACTCTTGAAAAGGCTCGTTGGACTGAATGGTACAACATCCAGGCCAAACCAGCCCCCTTGATTGGCATCCCAGTCGCAAACATGACTCCCTCCACCACGGGCGCACAGTGTCTACCATCTACAAAATACCCTGCAGAAACTCACCAAGCCTCCTTAGACAGCACCTTCTAAACCCACGAGAACAAACCCATTCGCATTATCTAGGAACTCAAAAGGAAATATTAAAATGCTTCAGAAGTGCAGACATAAAATGGAGAACACTGATTGGAATAAGTCCAAAAAAGGACAGAAAGGATAATAGCCCAAGTAAGGACATTGATAGGACAGGAATATTGAAAGCTTATTGTCCTTTGGTATTTACCAGTGGCCGGACATCTCACCTGCTTCAATTAATCCGGAAAGAATCAGCAGGTCTGGCAGCATCGGCCGAGAAGGAAAGAGTTAAGGCTTCGAGGCCTCATGACCATTCAGCGGAAAGTGAATTAGCCGGGATAGAATGTTTCGCATGAGAACCGATAATTGAGATTTAAAGCGTCGCCCGAACAGGGGCTTGAACCCTGGCCCTTCAGATTAAAAGCCTGATGTTCGACCGACTGAAATATTCGGGCCACGAAAGCTGTGTGCGTACAGGGACCATTAGTGGCTGAACATTGCATCATCTAAATTGTGCATTTCCTGCTGAAGTTTCCAAAGTCTGTTCAGTGGATTTCTGCCACACATCCTTTGTCGCTATCCTCCGTCCATCCCCTCTCCCCCCCACACAGACTTGCTTCATAATTACTCTTCACACATCCTCAGCTTTGCACTTCCCGCCAGCCCCCGACTCGCACTGTCTCATTTTGCCTGTTTTTTTTTTTGGAGAGTTTTGGGGGCTACCTGATTGAAACCGAAAATGGATAATATTGAGCTAACCGCCACTTTGAAGGTAAATGCAAACAAGCAAGGAGGTGGCCGCTTAAGAAATCCTTCCAAATACTAACACTGAAGAAATCCACATCTTTAAGCAGTGTCAGTGGTTGGAAAGTAAAGTTGTCATTCAAAATAGTGACGCGGGGATTACTGGCTGGGTCAGCATCAGTTGCTCATCCCCAATACCCTTGAGAAGTTGGTGCTGAGCCACCGCGTTGAACCGCTGCAGCCCACGTGGTTTAGTTACATCTACAGGGCTGTTCGGAAGGGAGTTCCATGGATTTACTCTGAACAGGGACTTGAATCCAATAACGGTGAAGAAACGGCGAATGAGTTCCAAACCAGGGAGTTCTGTGCTTTGGAGGAAAAAGTACAGGTGCTGATGCTCCAATGCATTCACTGTCCTTGTCTTTGGTGGAATTTGTGAGTTTGGAAGTTGCCACGGAACTTCGGAGTTGCTGTAATGCATCTTATAGATGGTGCACCACAACTGCCACTGAATGAAAAATTTGTCAACGACAACTACACTTAATTGACACTTTAAAGCAAAGCCTTTATGAACAACTGCTTCAAAACATCAAGCTGCCTGCAAAGCTTCAAAATAAATTGAGAAAATGTTACTAAAGAAATCATATTTGAAAATTAAGTTTCATGGATGGAATTAAAAGAGCTTTATTTGGGGAGCAGGGATGATCAGCTTCGCAGAGCCGTGACACCTGCGGCTGGATGAAGATAAAGAGAGATAATTTCGGAAAAAAAAACTCAATTAAAAATAGCTTAAAATATGGCAACAGGAAACGCCTTCCCTTTCACATAGAAGCAACATTTCGCAAATCTGTATAATATCTTAAAGAGATGAAAGTGAATTAGCACGGATAGAATGTTTTAGGATGAGAATAGATGGTTCAGATGTAAAAGGGTCGCCCGAACAGGGACTTGAACCCTGGACCCTCAGATTAAAAGTCTGATGCTCTACCGACTGAGCTACCCGGGCTTCGAAATAGGCGAGCGTACAGCGACCTTTACTGGCTGACAGTGAACATTGCATCGTTCAAATTGTGCATTTCCTTATGAAGTTTCCCAAATCTGTTCAGCGGATTTCTGCCACACATCCTTTGTCGCTACCCTCCGCCCACCCCCCTCGCCCCCCACACAGACTTGGTTCATAATTACTCTCCACACTTCATGCGCTTTGCACTTCCCGCCAGCTTCCGACCCATTTTGTCTCTTTTTGCCATGTTTTTTTGGAGAGTTTTGGGGGCTCCCTGATTGATAGCAAAAATGATAGCGAACCGCCACTTTGAAGGTAAATGCAAACACTTCCGCAAACAAGCAAGGGGTTAGCCGCTTAGGAAATCCTTCCAAAGAACAACACCGAAAAAGGGGTGCAGCAGACCGAACACATTGATAAACTCCATTCTCAGAGCAATGGCAGCTCAACCGGGTTCCATAGTGTAGTGGCTATCACGTCTGCTTTACACGCAGAAGGTCCTGGGTTCGATCCCCAGTGGAACCAATGCTCCGTTTTAGCCACATAAATGGCAACTGAAATTCAGCAAGAATGATTGTCAAGAGCAGCTGGTCCTCACTGAACTCTCTTCATGTGTTCCTCACAGCCAGCCTGCAAAATGAAAATCTCTTTCCCAAAATACAACATTTAATAAGGGTGCAGTATATTCACCCTAACGCTGTCGCATTCTGCTTCGGATCCCTGTTCACATTACCCTTAAATTTATCTGCTCTCTCTCTCATGCTCGTTCTGACCCCAAACCCACTCTCCTCCCGCTAGATACCCCCGGATCATAGCCCTGCTTTATTTCGCTTGTAAATACCATAGCAAACTATTTATGCAATATCCCCGCCTTCTGTCTATGGTTATTTGGGAGTATTATCCTTTCTATCCCATAGTGTCCCCGTTCCCTGCATTTGGCGCCTGCATTTAAATCCCCGCCTGTAAAATATTTTATTGTAATCTTTTGTGTTCCTAGATTATTTAATCTCAAGATAAAAGCAAAATACTGCTGATGCTGGAAATCTGAAACAAAAACAGTACATTCTGGAAAAACTCAGCAGGCCTAACAGCTTCTAGGGAGAGAGAAACAGAGTCCGTATGGGCCTTCTTCAGAATTTCAGTGTTATTTAACGTCAAATTCCATTTTGCTTTACAGGTTTACGGCAGCTCGTGCCGTGAAAAAAGGTGGGAGGCGGCACAGGCTTGCACATAAGTTTAGGGGGGCTTTCTATCCGGCCGGCTCTGTGCATATTGTGCACATGTTTGCATTAACCTAAATATAGCTGTTAGATTAATATTATCGTTTTTTTTCTTTCAATCAGGCAGACCCCAAATTTGGGGAAAAAAAATGGAAGAGCTTTTAATGGATCCGGGCCGTCTTTCGGGTGAAGTGGCCGGGTTAGTACTAGTGAAGAGCAATTGCGATTGAATTTACCGATGGTATTGATAAATGGGTGTGTGAGAAAAATCCGCTGAACACGCTGGATGACTGCAGAAAAAGTATAGAATCTGAAGATACGGCGCTTGCTAGCTGCTACTTTAGGTCTGTGTGTAGTGCAGCTGATAGATCCTAAAAAATTCAGTCAACAGTGCTTCATAGTTCTAATCTGAGGGCCCAGGGTTCAAGCCCCTGTTTTTGGCGCTGTTTTTAACTCTGAATTATTGATTCTTATATACATCCGGAAATTATGGCCAATTCATGCGCACCTTTCAAGTTGACGGCGTCCTTTGCTTTGAATTGTAAATAGATTGTTATTTTTATTGACAATTTTTGCAAAGTCAGTGGCAAGAGATAACTGCACCAGCACCTGCAATTTCCCCTCCAAACCACAGGCACCAACTTGCTATTACATCACCTTTACTTCCATGGTGTTGAATCCCCATTCTGGAACCTCCTCCCTAACAGCTCTGTGGGTGCACCAGCACGACAGGTGCTGCAGCGGTTCAGGAAGACAACTCGCCACCACCTCCTCAAGGGCAATTAAGGATGGGCAATAAAAGCAGGGCCAGGTAGCTGATGCCAACATCCTTTGAAACTTTTATTAAAAAAATGCTTATTTTCATCGACAAGCTGATTTTCCACCCAACGACACCACTTACAGACATAAATTGGGTGTTGCCTTTTTTAATGAACAGTCTGCAAAGGACCTTAAGGCACCATGTCAAAGAGGAGAAGGGGAGGAATGGTTGGCGCCCTGCGTTTATCGATTAATCAACAAAACAACGGTAGGTTACCAGATCAGGAAAACATTGCTGTTTGTGTGAGCTTCTGGTTTGTAAATTGTCTGTTGTGATACCTACATTACTACAGGGGGAAGACTTCAACATAATTTAATTGCCTGCATCGAGCTTCGGGATATCCTAATGTCGTGAAAGTTGCGATAACCATTCAAAAAAGTCCTTCTTTCACACAGCGTTAGGGAGGATGGTGAAAAGCTTGAACGAAAGGACAGGTTTACTGAGCATTCAGCAAACGTCATGAGATAGGGAGGGTTTTTGGGAAGGAATTCCAGAGCTTTGGTCCTAGGCGGCTGTTGGAAAGATTAAAATCAGGGACGCTAAAGTGAAATGAGTGTTGGTGGCGTTTTGGGAAATTATTGACTGAGGGAGGAATGGTTGAGTTAAAGATACCTTTCATATTTAAAAAATTGAAACAGTTTAAATCCAGGCATTTCTCCAAAGGGAGCCAAGGCATGTTAAAGATGTCACGGGCGAGTGATTTATTTAGTACACGGGCAATAGAGTTTTGGACCATTTTAAATTTCCGGCGAGGAGAATAGGAATGGTCGGCAAGAATTATATTGGGATAGTCAAGTCTAGAGGTAACAAAATCCGAGCAGATGGGTTGCAGCAGGGAGGGTGCTGGGGAATGCGATAGAGGTGGAAATGACCGATTTTACTGGTGATCCTGGGACATAGTCTGATGTTGATCAAATACAAAATGATGTATGCGAACAGCCTGGTTCAAGCTCACACAGTTTTCACAGCGGCTAGGATTGTGTCAGAAGCTGGGAAATGGGAGCTTGAAGCAGAGGACAAAGACAAAGAGGAAATGTCTTCTCATTCAGTGCTGGATACTGGATAAGCAGTTTGAAAAAATGGTAATAGTTGTAGGGTGGAGAGAGGTGTTGAGGGTGAGTTGAGTGTCATTAACGTACAGGCGAAAAAATTATAATGTCGCTTCTTCTTATTGTGTCCACGGACATTCTGTACATGGCCCAGCCAGAACTGGACACATTTCTGCGCCTTGTTGTTGAATTCGGCAAGATCTGCAAAAGTGCAGAGTTCCTCTAGCGATAGACTTTGCAGGAGATGTTGCATAGTCTGTGGCTCAGTTCCACATACACAAGTTGTCAGGCAGGTTGTATATCTCCATTTACTTAGTGACACCTTTGAACGACCAACACCAGTCCTATGTCTGTTAAGGTACTTTCAGATTGCCCAGTTGCAATCACCTCTTGGGGGAAGGCTTTCATCCGGTAGATTTTCTATCGCTGGGAGTTGTTTGAGACTGGTGAGTCGCTTTTTCCAGAAGGCGATGCGGGCTTCAGATGGGGTTGATTGTAATGGAACAACACTGTTCATGAAGCTCTTCCTTGACTTCAGGCAGCTGGTTGTGGGTGTACGACCATGTAGAGGCTGCCTCTCATCTGATGTTTGATGGATCTGCTCTTTCTTGCTGGATACCATTATTCTTATATCAGAGGGAGCGATACCTGCCAGAATATATAGGTTGTTGGTGTTTGTTGCTTATAAACAATCTGTGATAAGTCAGCAGCTTGCATTCAGAACGGCATCCATCTTCTTAGCGTGAGTAGATCTTTCTCATATAGGGCAGATGGGTTTGGCAGTGGAATAGCAAAGAGTAAGTGCACTGGTTTGCAATGTTTTCGAGTTTGCTCCCCATTTTGTGCTTGTGAGCTTATTCAGGACGTTGTTTCGGGCTCTCACTTTTGCCTTTGTCTTTTCAATGTGGATCTTGAAGATGGGGCATCTGTCAAGCGTGACTCCTAATTAGATAGGGTGCTGATGGCCAGCATCTCAATGAGAAATAGGAACAGGCCAGGCCGAGGTGCGGGAATGGGAAGAGAAATCATTGCTTGCATTACTCTGGATATCTTGAGATTGCTAAGTATGGAACCATACTGACTACTCAATATTTCATTCCGCATATTGAGATGGTTTTCTATCTTCCTTTTTACTAAGTATTACATTATTTCTCGCACCACTGCTGTTTACCTGACTGATCTCTAATTCTCTGGGCTACTTCTGTCCACCCTCTTAACTGTGAGAATTACATGTATTTTTCTGCTACTCCTCTTTCACAACATAACATTTTCAAACGAATTATTAATTATGAAAAGCAATCCCTGTGCTGTAACATGTCCAGATTGTTTTCAAATACGTGGAGGAATATATCCTGATCTCGCAACTCAAACCTGAGCAAACATGAGCCGCTGTGGGCCATCAACAGGAACAGAATTGTACTCAACCACTATCTGTAACCTCATGGCCCGGCATGTTACCCATTCTTCCAATACCAACAAGCCAGGGAATCAGCCTTCGTTCAATAAAGAGTGCACGAGGGAATGCCAGGAGCAGTAGCAGGCATACCTAAAAACGTTGTGTCAACCTTGTGAAGATGCAACTCAGGACTACTTGTGTGTCAGTCAGCATAAACAGCGAGCGATAGACAGAGCTAAGTGATTCAACAGCCAGAGGAACAGATCTGAGCACTTCAGTTCTGTCATATCCAGTCGTGAACTTTGGTATACAATTAAACAACACGCTGGAGGAAGAGGCTCCACAAATACCCCATCGTCAATGGTGGAGGAGCCCAGTACATCAGTGCAAAAGATGAGGCTGCAGAATTCGCAAAAATCATGAGTCAAGACTGAAGGGTAGATGATCCATCTCGGCATCCTCCGGAGGTCCCCAGCGTCGCAGGAGCCAGTCTATACCCAATTCGATTTACTCCACGTGATATCATGAAACAGCTGATCACCCTGGAAAGTGTAAAGGCAGGGGGCGCTGACAGCATTCCGGCAGCAGACTTTGGCTCCAGACCTTACAACTTGCCAAGCCACATTGTTCCAGTGCAGCTACAATTCTGGCATCCACCCAAAAATTTCGATATTGGCCGAAGTGTGTCCCATCCACAAAAAGCAGGACAAATCCAACCCAGCCAGTGCCCGCCCTATCAGTCTTCTCTCGATAATTGGTAAAGGGATAGAAAGGGTCATCAATAGGACGATCAAGCAACACTTGCTTTGCAATAACCTGATGCCCAGTTTGTGTTCTGCCAAGGTGATTCAGGTTCAGACCTCATTACAGCCTTAACTCAAACTTGGAGAAAGACTGAACCACCAAAAGTGGGGTAAGATTGACAGCTGTTGACATCAAGGGAGCATTTGGCTGAGCGTAGCATCAAGGAGTCCTAGCAAAACTGGATCAAGGGGAATCGGGGGAACTATCCATCAGTTGGAGTCATACCCAGCACAAAGGAAGATACTTGTGGTAGTTGAAGGAAATAATCTTTGTTCCAGGACATCACTGCAGGACATCCTCAGGGTAGTAGCCTAGGCTGAAGAATCTTCAGCTGCTTCATGAGTGACCTTCCTTCCATCATAAAGTCAGAAGTATGGATGTTTGCTGATGATTCCACAATGTTCAGCACCTTTCACGCATCCTCGGATAATGAAGCAGTCCATGTACAAATGCCACAAGACCTGGGCAATACCTAGACTTGGGCTGACAAGTGGTAAGTAACATGTGCACCACTCAAGTGCCAGGCAATGACCATATCCAGCAGAAGGGAAACAAAGCAGCCTTATTTGATATTCAGTGGGATTACAATCACTGAAACACCCACTATCACCATCTAGGGGCTTACCATTGATCTGATACTGAACTGGTCGGGCACATAAATACTGTGAAAATAAAGCTAGGAATCCTGTGGCAAGCAAATCACCTCCTTAATCGCCACCGCCTTTCCACCATTTACAGGACCCAAGTCATGAGTGTGAAAAATACTTTCCATTTGCCTGGATGAATTCAGGTCCCACAACACTCAAGAAGCTTGATACCATCCAGTTGAACACAGCCTGCTTGACTGGCATCAGAACCAGAAATATTCACTACCTCCACCACAGACGGCCGGTAGCAACAATGTGTACCACCTATAATGTGCAGTGCCGGAATCACCAATTCTGCTTAGACTGCACCTTCGAAACACATGATCAATACCATTTAAAAGAACAAGGGTAGCTGATGGATGGGAACACCACCACCAGGAAATTCCCCTCCAAGTCACGCAGCATTCTGACTGAGAAATATATCGCTGTTCCTTCATGTCAATGAGACAAAACCCTGGAACTTCCTTCCTAACAGCAGTGTTGGTGCAGCTCACCACTACCTTCTCAAGGGCAATTAGGAATGGGCAATAAATGCTGGCTCAGCCAGCGAAGCACACATATGGCAGATGAATAAAAAAGTCAATTTATTTAACACACCTGTCACCTGTCTATCGTTACTTTGGCTCTTATCCTTTCTATCCCATCGTTCTGATTTCCCAAATGCTGGCTCCATTTTAAGTCTCCACCTGTAAAATATTTTAATGTATTCTTTTGTGTTCCAAGATTATTCAATCTCAAAATAAATGCAAAATACTGCTGATGTTGGAAATCTGAGACAAATTCTGAAAAAGCTCAGCAGATCTAAAAACATCTGTGGAGAGAGAAACAGAGTTAACGTTTCGAGTCTCTGTGACCATTGTTCAGACTCTCATTGTCATTTAATCTCAAATTCCTCTTGGCTTTACAGCTTTACGGCAGCTGGTGGGAGCAAGGTTGGAGGCGTGGCTTCAGTTGCCCGCTGCTGAAGGCCCGCGGAAGTTCCTGCGGATCGGATTTCTCACCCTGCCCAAGACGGAAGTCGGCCGAGAAATTTGCAATCCGACTGTGATTGTAGTTGGTCGGAAGTTCTGATTTGATGGCAAACAGCGAATATGGGGATATATAAAATAAAAGCAAAAAACTGCGGATGCTGGGAATCCAAAGCAAAAACAGAAATAGCTGGAAAAACTCAGCAGGTCTGGCAGCATTTGCGGAGATGAACGCAGTTAATGTTTCGAGTCCGAATGACCCTTCATCAGAAGTAAGGAAAACTAGGAAAGAGGTGAAATATAAACTAGTTTAAGAGGGTTGGGGGTGGGGGGGCGTTGGTGGTGGCGGGACAGGTAGAGCTGGATAGAGGGCCAGTGATAGGAGATTGTCAAAAGATGTCACAGACAAAAGGACAAAGGGGGGTTGACGGTGGTGATATTATCTAAGGAAGGTGCTAACTGAGACATTAAGGGTAGAAAGCAGGTCGAGCAAGGTACTGATAGCCTTAGTCGGGGTGGGGTAGGGTGAAGGGAGCGAAATAAGCTAAAATGTACAGATAAAACAATGGATGGAAATATATTTAAAACTGATGAAAATAGGTGGGAAAAGAATAATCTATATAAATTATTGGAAAAAGGGGATCGGAAAGAGGGGTGGGGATGGAGGAGAGAGTTCATGATCTAAAGTTGTTGAACTCAATATTCAGTCTGGAAGGCTGTAAAGTGCCTAGTTGGAGCCTGAGGTGCTGTTCCTCCAGTTTGCGTTGAGCTTCACTGGAACAATGCAGCAGGCCAAGGACGAACATGTGGGCAAGAGAGTAGGGTGGAGTGTTGAAATGGCAAGCGACAGGGAGGTCTGGGTCATGCTTGCGGACAGACGAAGGTGTTCCGTAAAGCGGTCACCCATTCTGCGTTTGGTCTCTTCAATGTAGAGGAAACCGTCTTTTGTGTTTTTGTTACGGATATATAAAATTCCAGTTGCTACCCCAGGGAGCACACGCGGCAGAGCATCAACCGTTTAAGCCGAGGGCCCAGTGTTTAATTCCCTTCACGGCCGCTTTTTCTGTTAAATTCTCATTTCTCATGTGAATCATCCAATTCAATGACACATCAACAACAAACGCTGAATGGACATTATGATTGTGTTTCGTCCGGCACAGTCATTTTCCTGTACATTCGTTCAGGAGGGTTTTCTATCTTCGCAGCTCCTTGCATTTGGTGCACAAGTTAGTATTAACCTAAATATAGCTGTTAGATGAATATAATTATTTTTTCTTTCAATCAGGCAGCCCCCCAAGTTTACAAAGAAAAGTGGAAGTGCATTTAGTAGGTGCAGACCTTTTGGTGAAGTGGACAGGTTATGATTTGTGAAGAGCAATTGTGGTTGAATGTAGCGATGGTATTGAGAAGGGGTGTGAGGGGAATGCGCTGAACACACTAGGTGTCTTCAGAAAAAGTACAGAATCTGAAGGATGCGATGTTCGCCGTCAGCCAGTAAAGTTGGCTGCGCAGGCTCATGGCCAGGATGCGGGTAGCTCAGTCGGTAGAGCCTGAGACTTTTAACTTCGTAGTACAGGGTTCAGGTTCCTGTTGGGCCGCTGGTTTAAGCTCCTAATTATCGATTCTTATTTAAAGGCAGGAATCATGAGCCATTCCTGCGCATCCCTTTAAGACATTTGAAAGATTTGCGATGTGCTGATTCTATTTGAAAAGGAAAGTATTTTCTGATGTCTGTGTTTTCAAGTGCATTGAATGGTATTTTCGAAATTATTAATTTTTATTCTCAACCATCTCCAACTACGTAAGATCCAAAGCTGATCTTCCTTTCCGTCCAGATAAAGCTCATTCAACTGTTCCAATTTATTCTATGACAGTTAGATTTCAACTATAATTCACCTTATAATAATTGCTGAATTTCTTTTGAGAATTTGCATGCAATCTAAGGTTGTAAAACGGTAGCTAATGGCTTTGCTTTGAAGTGTAAATAGCTTGTTATTTTCATTGACCAAGTTTGCATTGTCACTGGCAAGAGCTAACTCCACCCGAACTTTACAAAAAAAAATGGAAGAGCGTTTAATGGGCACGGGCCGGACTTTGCGGTGAAGTGGACGGTTTAGTATTTGTGCAGATCAATTGTGATTGGACTTAGCAAAGGTATTGAGAAATGGTTGCGTGAGAAAAATCCGCTGAACACAGTGAGTGACTGAAGAAAGAGAGCAGAATCCGCAGGATGCAATGTTCGCCATCAGCCAGTAGAGGACGCTGGGCAGCAGATTTGCGAGACCCCGCAGAGTTTCTGTCGGTAGAACATCAGACTTTCAATCTGAGGGTCCAGGGTTCAAGTCCCTGTTCGCCCGTCGAATTTTATCTGCGAATTATCGATTCTCGCGAAAATTCCAGAAATCAGGAGCAATTCCTGCACATGGCTTCACGATATTTCCAAGATTTGCAATATGCTGATTCTATTTGACGTGCAAATTATTTTCTGATGGCAGTGTTTTCACTTGTGTTGAATGGCAATTTCGAAATTATCTTTGGATCTCTTTTCCTCAGAAGGCAATGGATGTTGTTGGCGTTTTTGGAAACTACTGATTTAGCGAGGCACGGTGTATTTAAAGTTACCTTTTTTCTTTAAAAATAAAAACATTTCTCCAAGTGGAGCCAACATATGTTATAGATTCACTGGTGGTGATTTTGTGGGTCATGGGGCATACAGCTTTGACCATTTCAAAGTTATGGAGGCGACAATATGGAGAGAGAGTGAGGAGTGCTTTGTGACTGTCAAGCCTAGAGTGAACAAGATTATTGCTCAGGGTTCCAGGAGCAGATGAGGCTAAGCCGATGTGGTGTTGGGCAATGGAAATTGGTGGAGGTGGAAATGGGCGATTTTAGTGGTGACTCAGATACATAGTCAGAAACTCATCTTTGGGTCAAATGTGAAATCAAGTATGTGAACAGTCTGGTTCAAGGTCGCACAGTTTTCACACTGATTGGGATGGAGTCAGAAGCTGGGATAGGGGAGCTTGTAGCAGAGACCAAAGAAGGAAAGGAAATATCATGTCATTCAGCGCTGGATATAGGATAAGCAGTTTGATAAAATGGCAATGGTTGTGTAGCGGAAATAGATCTGAGGGGGAGCAGTGTATCATCAATGTACATGTGAAGAAAATATGATGTCACTGTGGGTCAGCACCTCAATGAGAAATACGAATAAGTCAGGGAGGGGACTCTGAGGGAATCCAGTGGTGCTACTGTGGAAATTGGATGAGAAATCATTGCTTGTATTAGCCTGGATCTGTTTAGATTGGTAAATAGGGAACCATGCTGACTACTCAATATTTCTTTCCTCATATTTCGATGTTTTTCTATCTGCTTCCTTAGTAAATATTCTATTATTTCTCGCAGCACTGTTGTTAACCTGACTGGTCTATAATTCTCTGGGCATATTCTGTCCACCTTCATAACTGTAGGAATTGTATTATTTATTTAACTATCCTCTTTTGCAACATTTTTTTCTAACAAATTATTAGATATAAATAGCCATCCCTATTCTGTAACAAGTCCAGATTATTTTTAAATTGGTCGATGAACACATACGGCTCTATCAACTCAAAGACTCGGCAAACTTTAGGTACTGTTTGCCATTAGCAAGAGCAGACTTGTGCTGAATCATTATCTGCACCCGCATGGCCCGGCGTATTTCCCATTCTACCATTGTCACCAAGCCAATGGAACAAACCTCGTTCAATGAAGAGTGCACGAGGGAATGCCAGGAGCAGTAGATGGCAATTCTAAAAAGGTGTCAGCCTTGTAAAGCTGGAACCCAGGAATAATTGCGTGCCAATCAGCATTAGCAGCGAGCGTTAGGCAGAGCTGAGTGATTCCACAACCAATGGAACAGATCTAAGCACTGCAGCCATGTCACATCCAGTAGTGAATTGTGATGGACAATTACACAACTCCCTGAAGGAAGTAGATTCACAAATACTACATTCTGAATGCTGGAAGAGCCTTCTAAATCCAATGATATGGCTGCACAATTACAACAAACATCAGCCAGAATTGCAGAGTGAATGATCCATCTTGGCTTCCTCCACAGGGCCCCAATTCACAGAGGCCAGTCTTAAAACAATTCAATATATTCCACGTGATACATTGAAATGGCTGAAGGCACTGGATAGTGGAAAGGCTGGGGTCGCTGACAGCATTCCGACAAAAGACTTTGGCTCTTGAACTTGCACCGCCTCTGGCCACGCCATTCGAGTGCAGCTACAGTTCTGGCATCTGTCTGAAATATGGATATTGACAGAAGTGTGTCCATTCGACAAACATCAGGACAAGGCCAACCGAAGCAATGACGGCCCCATCAGCCTTCTTTCAATCATGTCCAAAGAGATGGAAGGGGTCATCAACAGTAGTATCAAGTGACACTTGCTTAGAAATACGCTGCTCACTGACGACCAGTTTGTGTTCTGCCAATGTGACTCAGGTTCTGACCTCATTGCAGCCTTAATTCAAATATGGAAAAAAATGCAGAACTCCAAATGTGAGGTGAGAGTGATGCCTTTGACTTCGAAGCAGCTTTTGGCCGAGTGTGGCATCATAGAGACCAAGCAAAACTGGAGTCAATGGGAATCAGGGTTACTAGCCATCAGTTGGGGCCATAACCAGCACAAAGGATGATGGTTGTAGTAGTTGGCAGCAAATGATCTCAGTTCCAGGGCATCACTGCAGCACCTCCTCAGGGCAGTATCCTAGGCCCAAACATCAGTTACCTTCCTGTCATCATAAGGTCAGATGTGCGGACGTTCACTGATTATTGCGCAATTTGCAGCACCTTTTGCGCATCCTCAGATACTGAAGCAGTCCATTATAAAATGCAGCAAGACGTGGGCAATATCCAGACTTGGGCTGACAGGTGTCAATTAACATGTACACCACACAAGTGCCAGGCAATGACCATCCTCAACAGGAGAGAATCTAAGCAACTTTACTTGACGTTCAATGGCATTACCATCGCTGAATCCCCCCACTACCAACATCCTGAGGGTTACCATTGATGTGATACTGAACTGGTCGAGCCACATAAACATTGTGATTACAAGGCTGGGAACCCTGCAGTGAGCAAATCACCTCCTGACTCTCGACAACCTGTCCACCATCCACAATATCCAAGTCATGAGTGCGATGGAATGTCTCCACTTGCGTGGATGAGTGGATCTCCAACAGCACTCATGAAACTTGATGTTGTCCAGTTTGAAACAGCCCACTAGATCAGCTCCAGATCCACAAACATTCAGTCCCCAACACAGACGCCCAGTAGTAGTATTGCATTCCATCAACAAGATGCACTGCAGCAATTCACCAGGCTCATCTGAGAGCACCTTCCAAACCCACGATCAATACCATCTAGAAGGACAAAGGTAGAAGATAGATGGGAACACCACGACGTGGAGGTTCCCCTCCAAGACTCTCAGCATTCTGACTTGGAAATATATCTGCCCTTCCCTCATATCACTGGGTCAAATTCCTGGAAATCCCTCCTTAACAGCAGTGTGGGCGTACGTACACCACATGGGCTGCAGCGGTCTAAAAAGGCAGCTCACCAGCACCTTCCCAAGGGCAATTAGGAATGCACAATCAATGCTGGCCCAGCTAGTGAAACCCACATTCTGTGATTAATTAAATAATCCATTTATTTAATACCCCTGCCCCCAGTCTACGGTTACTTTGGCTATTATCCTTTCTATTCCATTGTGCTCCCATTCCGAATTCTTCCCTCTATTTCAAATACACTCCTGTAAAATATTGTAATGTATTTTTTGTTGTTTCTAGCTTACTTCATCTGAAGATAAAAGCAAAATACTGCTGATGCTGGAAATCTGAAACAATAACAGAAAATGCTGGAAAAACTCAGCAGGTCTCAGAGCATCTGTGGAGAGAGAAACAGAGTTAACGTTTCGGGTCCTTATGAAGCTTCTTCATTTTATTTGTACATCCATTCAGGAGGGTTTTTATCCGGTCGGCTCCTTGCATATTGTGCACATGTTAGAATTAATCTAAATGTAGCTGTTGGATGAAAGTTATATATTTTTTTCTTTCAATCAGGCAGCACCCCAAATTTACAAGGAAAAGTGGGAGACGTTTTATGGGCACGTGCCGGACTTTGGGGTGAATTGGATGGGTTAGGATTTGTGAAGAGCAATTCTGATTGAGCTTAGCGATGGTATTGAGAATGGGTGCATGAGGGAAATCCGCTGAACACAGTTGATGGCCGCAGGAAAAGTACCGAATCTGAAGGATGCAATGTTCGCTGTCAGCCGCTAAAGGCCGCAGTGCAGCACCTGAAACGGATCCCAGATATCTCAGTCGGTAGAACATCAGACTTTTAATCCGAGCGTCCAGGGTTCAAGTCACTGTTCAGGCAGTGAACTCTCACTGTTACTTATTGATTCTGATGTAAATCGCAGAAATCATGAGAAATTCTCACGTGCTTTTACGATATTCCCAAAATTTGTGATTTGCTGATCTTATTTAACGTGCAAAGTATTTTCTGATGGCAGTGTCTTCACCTTTATTGAATGGTACGTTCGAAATTATCTTTGGAGTTCTCTTCTTCAGAAGACAATGGATTAACGTGGCGTTTTTGTATAACTGCTGAGTTAGTGAGGTACGATGCATTTGAAGGTCCCTTTTATCTTTGAAAATAAAAACATTTAAACTGCAGGCATTTCTCCAAGGGGAGCCAACAAATGTTACAGATTCACTGACGGTCATTTTGTGGGGCATGGGATGTACAGCTTTGACCATTTCAACGTTATGGAGGTGACAATATAGAGAGATAGTGAGGAGTGCATTGGGACTGTGAAGTCGAGAGGGAACAAAATTTTTGCTCAGGGCTTCAGGAGCAGATGAGTTGAAGCCGATGTGATGTTGGGCAAAGGAAATTGGTGGAGGTGGAAATAGGCGATTTTAGTGGTGACACAGATACATAGTCAGAAGCTCATCCTTCCATCAAATATGAAATCAAGTATGCGAACAGACTGGTTCAAGGTCGCACAGTTTTCATACTGCATAGGATGGAGTCAGAAGCTGGGATAGGGGAGCTTGTAGCAGAGACCAAAGAAAAGAAGGAAATACTTTTTCATTCAGCACTGGATATTAGATAAGCAGTTTGATAAAGTGGCAATGGTTGTGGGGCGGAAAGAGATCTGAGGGGGAGCAGTGTATCATCAATGTATATGTGAAAAAATATGATGTCACTGTGGGTCAGCATCTCAATGAGAAATACGAATGAGTGAGGGAGGGGACCCCGATGGAACGCAGAGGTGCTAGTGTGGAAATTGGATGAGAAATCACGGCTTGTGATACCCTGGATCTGTTTAGATTGGTAAGTAGGGATCCATGCTGAGTACTCAATATTTCTTTCCTCATATTTCGCTGGTTTTCTATCTTCTTCCTGAGTAAACATTTCATTATTTCTCGCAGCAGTGTTGTTTACTGACTGGTCTTTAATTCTCTGGGCATATTCTGTCCACCATCATAACTCTAGGAATTGTATTGTTTATTCATCAAACCTCTTTCGCAACATATTTTTTCTAACAAATTATTAAATATAAATTGCCATCCCTATTCTGTAACATGTCCAGATTATTTTTAAATAAGTGGATGAATACATTCTGATCTATCAACTCAAAGACTCAGCAAACATTAGGCGCTGTTTGCCACTAGCAAGAGCAGACTTGTGCTGAACGATTATCTGCACCCTCATGGCCCAGCATATTCCCCATTCTACCAATCTCACCAAGCGAAGGGAACAACCCTCGTTCAATGAAGAGTGCAGGAGGGAATGCTAGGAGCAGTAGCAGGCATATCTAAAAAGGTGTCAAAATTGTAAAGCTGGAATCCAGGACTACTTGAGTGCCAATTAGCATTAGCAGCGAGCCATAGGGAAAGCTCAGTGAATCCACAACGAAGGGAACAGATCCAAGGAATGCAGCCATGTCACATGCAGTCGTGAATTGTGATGGACAATTACACAACTCCCCGGAGGAAGTAGCTTCACAAATACCACATTCTGATTGATGGAAGAGCCTTGCAAATCCGATGATATGGCTGCACAATTAGAACAAACATCAGCCAGAATTGCAGAGTGGATGATCCATATTGGCGTTCTCCAGAGGACCCCAGGATCACAGAGGCCAGTCTTAAAGCAATTCGGTACATTCCACATGATACATTGAAACGGCTGAAGGCACTGGATAGTGCAATCGCTGGGGTCGCTGACAGTATTCTGGCAACAGACTTCAGCTCTTGAACTTGCAACACCCCGGGCTATGCCGTTCCAGTGCAGCTACAATTCTGGCATCTGTCTGAAATATGGATATTGGCCGAAGTTTGTCCATTGCACAAAAATAAGGACAAGTCCAACTGAAGCAATGACTGCCTTATTAGCCTTCTTTCAATGATGTGTAAAGAGATGGAAGGGGAATCAACAGTAGTATCAAGTGACACTTGCTTAGCAATACCCTGCTCACCGACCCCCAGTTTGGATTCCGCCAATGTGACTCACGTTCTGACCCCATTACAGCCTTAATTAAAATATGGAAAAAATGATAAACTTCAAATGTGAGGTGAGAGTGACTGCCGTTGACATCATGACAGCTTTTGGACGATAGAGTGGCACGAGAGAGTCCTAGCAAAACTGGAGTCAATGGGAATCAGTGTTACTAAACATCAGTTGGAGCCATACCCACCAAAAAGTATGATGGTTGTGGTACTTGGCAGCAAATAATCTCAGTTCGAGGACATCACTGCAGGACCTCCTCAGGGCAGTATACTAAATCCAACAATCAGTTACCTTCCTACCATCATAGGCTTAGAAGTGGGGATGTTCGTTGATTATTGTACAATTTGCAGCACCTTTCACGTATGCTCAGATACTTGAGCAGTCCATTATAAAATGCAGCAAGACCTGAGCAATATCCTGACTTGGACTAATAAGTGGAAAATAACATGTGCACCACACAAGTGCCAGGCAATGACCATATTCAACAGGAAAGAATCTAAGCAACTTTACTTGACATTCAATGGCATTACCATCGCTGAGTCTCTCCACTATCAACATGCTGGGGGTCACCATTGACCTGATACTGAACTGGTCGATCCACATAAACATTGTGATTACAAGGCTCAGAACCATGTGGCGAGCAAATCACCTCCTGGCTCCCGACAACCTGTCCACCATCCACCAGATCCAAGTCATAGATGTGATGGAATGGTTTTCACTTGCGTGGATGAGTGAAGCTCCGATAGCACTCAAAAAACTTAATGCTATCCAGTTTGAAACAACATGCTTGATCGGCACCAGATCCACAAACATTCACTCCCCACCACAGACGCCACTAGTAGCACTGGATCCCATCAATAAGATGCACTGCAGGAATTCACCAAGGCTCGTTTGAGAGCACCTTCCAAACCCATGATCAATACCATCTAGAAGGACAAGGGTAGAAGATAGATGGGAACACCACGACGTGGATGTTCCCCTCCAAAGCTCTCAGCATTCTGACTTGGAAATATATCTGCCCTTCGTTCATGTTACTAGGTCAATATCCTGGAAATCCCTCGCTAACAGCGGTGTGGGTGTACGTACACCACATGGGCTGCAGCGGTTGAAGAAGGCAGCTCACCACCACTTTCCCAAGGGCAATTAGGAATGGGCAATAAATGCTGGCTCAGACATAGAAACCCACATTCTGTAAATTAATAAATAATCCATTAATTTAATAAACCCTGTCACCGGTTCATGGTTACTTTGGCTATTATCCTTTCTATCCGATCGTGCTCCCGTTCCCAATGTTTCCCTCTGTTTAAAATACTTGCCTGTCAAATATTTTAATATATATTGTTTTCTGTTCCTAGCTTATTTCATCTGAATATAAAAGCAACATACTTCGGATGCTGGAAATCTGAAACAAGAACAGAAAATTCTGAAAAAACTCAGCAGGTCTCAGAGCATCTGTGGAGAGAGAAACAGAGTCATGGTTTCATGTCCTTATGAACTTTCCTCAGAGCTTCAGTGTTATTTAATCTCAAGTTCCTCTTTGCTTTTCCGCTTTACTGCAGCTCATGCCGTAAAGAAACGGGCGTCCCTTCATTTGACCGCTGCTTAAGGCCGGAGGATCCCGCTGCACTGCAGATTTCACACCCTGCCCCCGTCGGAAGGTCGAGCGAGAAGTGCTGCAATCCGACTGTGATTGCAGTTCCTCGGAAGTGTTGGTTAGATGGCAACAAGCGAACATGCGTTATGTAAAATTCCAGTTGCTACCACGGGGAGTGCACTTGGCAGAGCATCAGCCGTTTAAGCTGAGGGCCCAGGGTCTAATTCCCTCTTCGCCCGCATTTTAAAAAAAAATTCCAGATTCTCATGTGAATCATCCACTTCAGTGACACATCATCAACCCACAATGAATGCACTTTGTGATTGTGTTTCGTCCGGTTCAGTAATTTAATTGTACATTCATTCAGGAGGGTTTTTATCCGGTCGGCTCCTTGCATATTGTGCACGTATTTGAAATAAGCTAAATGTAGCGGTTGGACGAATATTATATATTTTTTCTTTGAATCAGGCAGCACGCCAAATCTACAAAGTAAAACGGGAAACATTTTTTGGCCACGGGCCGGACTTTGGTGTGAAGTGAACATGTTCGGATTTGTGAAGAGGAATTGCGATTTAATTTAGCGGTGATATTGAGAGTGGGTGCGTGAGGGAAATCCGCTGAGCACAGTGGTTGGCTGCAGGAAAAGTACAGAATCTGAAGGATGCAATGTTCGCTGTCAGCCTGAAAGGTCGCTGTGCGGAATCGGAAGGAGAGCCCGGATAACTCAGTCCGTCAGGCATCAGGCTTTTAATCTGAGGGTCCAGTGTTCATGTCGCTGTTCAGGCGATGAAATTTAACAGCTCCTTATCGATTCTGATGTAAATCGCAGAAATAATGAGCAATTCCTGCACTTGGTTTTACGATATTTCCAAGATTTGTGATATGTTAATTATATCTGACGTGCAAAGTATTTTTTGATGGCAGTTTTTTTCACTTGAATTGAATGGTACTTTCGAAATTATCTTTGGAGCTCTCTTCCTCAGAAAGCAGTGGATATTGGTGGCGTTTTTGGAAACTACTGGTTTAGCGAGGTATCATGGATTTAAAGGTCCCTTTTTTCTTTGAAAATAAAAACATTTAAAATGCAGGCATTTCTCCAAGGGGAGCCAAGATATTTTGTAGATTCACTGGTGGGATGTTGTGGGGCATGGGACATTCAGCTTTGACCATTTCAAAGTTATGGAGGCGACAATATGGAGAGATAGTGAAGATTGCATTGGGATTGTCAAGTTTAGCAGGAACAAGATTATTGCTCAGGGCTCCAGGATCAGATGAGTTGAAGCCGATGTGGTGTTGGGCAATGGAAATTGGTGGAGGTGGAAATAGGCGATTTTATTAGTGACGCAGATACATAGTCAGAAGCTCATCTTTGGGTCAAATGTGAAATCAAGTATGTGAAAATTCTGGTTCAAGGTCGCACAGTTTTCACACTGAGTGGGATGGAGTCAGAAGCTGGGATAGGGGAGCTTGTAGCAGGGACCAAAAAGAGGAAGGAAATATTTTTCATTCAGCGTTTGATATTGGATAAGCAGTTTGGTATAGTGGCAATGGTTGTGTGTTAGAAAGAGTTCTCAGGGGGAGCAGTGTATCATGAATGTACATATGAAGAAAACATGATGTCACTATGGATCAGCATCTCAATGAGAAATAAGAATGAGTCAGGGAGGGGACTCCGAGGGAATCCTGAGGTGCTAATTTGGAAATGGGATGAGAAATCATTGCTTGTGAGAGCCTGGAGCTGTTTAGATTGGTAAGCAGGGAACCATGCTGACTACTCAATATTTCTTTCCTCATATTTCGATGGCTTTGCATCTTCTTCCTAAGTAAATATTCCATTATTTCTCGCAGCACTGATGTTAAACTGACTTGTCTCTAATTCTCTGGGCATATTCTGTCCACCTGCATAACTGTAGGAATTGTATTATTTATTTACTAATCCTCTTTCTTAACATGTTTTCTCACATATTATTAAATATATATAGTCATCCCTATTCTGTAACATGTCCGGATTATTTTTAAATAGGTGGATGAATACATTCTGATCTAGCAACTCAAAGACTCGGCAAACATCAGGCGCTGTTTGCCATTAGCAAGAGCAGACTTGTGCTGATCCATTGCCTGCACCCTCATGGCCCGGCATATTCCCCATTCTAGCATTGTCACCAAGCCAAGGGAACAACCCTCGTTCAATGAAGAGTGCACGGGGAAATGCCAAGAGAAATAGCAGGTATATTTAAAAAGGAGGTGTCAACCTTGTAAAGCTGGAACCCAGGACTACTTGCGTGCTCATCAACATTAACAGAGAGCGATAGGCAGAGCTAAGTGATTCCAAAACCAACAGAACAGATGTAAGCACTGCAGCCATGTCACATGCAGTCGTGAATTGTGATGGGCAATCACCCAACTCCCCAGAGGAAGTAGCGTCACGAATACACCATTCTGAATGACGGAAGAGCCTTGCAAATTCAATTCGCAACAAACATCAGCCAGAATTGCAGAGTGGATGTTCTATATTGGCCTCCTCCAGAGGCCCTCAGAATCACAGAAGTCATTCTTAAAGCAATTTGATATATTCCACTTCATACATTGAAACGGCTGAAGGCACTGGATAGTACAAAGGCTGGGGTCGCTGAAAGCATTCCAGCAACAGACTTCAGCTCTTGAACTTGCAATGCCCCAGGGCACACTTTTCCAGTGCAGCTACAATTCTGGCATCTGGCCAAAATACGGATATTGGCTGAAGTGTGTCCATTCGAGAAAAATCAGGACTAGTCCAACTGAAGCAATGACTGCCTCATCAGCCTTCTTTCGATCATGTGTAAAGAGATGGAAGGGGTCATCAACATTAGTATCAAGAGACACTTGCTTAGCAATACCCTGATCACTGATGCCCAGTTTGGGTTCCGCCAAAGTGAGTCAGGTTCTGATCTCATTGGAGCTTTAATTCAAATATGGAAAAAATGCAGAACTCCAAATGTGAGGTGAGACTGACTGTCGTTGAGATCAAGGCAGCTTTTGGCCGTGTGTGGCATCATAGAGTCCTAGCAAAACTGGAGTCAATGGGAATCAGGGTTAGTATCCATCAGATGGAGCCATACCCAGCATAAAGAATGATGGCTGTATTAATTGGCGGGAAATGATCTCAGTTCCAGGACATCATTGCAGGAAATCCTCAGGGCAGTATCCTAGGCTCAACAATCAGTTACCTTCCTACCATCATAGGGTCAGAAGTGGGAATGTTCACTGATTAGTGCACAAATTGCTGCACTTTGACACATGCTCAGGTACTGAAGCAGTCCATTATAAAATGCAGCAAGACCTGGGCAATATCCAGACTTGGGCTGACAAGGGTCAAGCAACATTTCGACCTCACAAGTGCCCGGCAATGACCATCTCCAACAGGAGAGAAAAGAAGTAACTTTACTTGACATTCAATGGCATTGCCATCGCCAAATCCCCCCACTAGCAACGTCCTGGGGGTCACCATTGACCTGATACTGAACTGGTCGAGCCACATAAACATTGTGATTACAAGGCTTGGATCCCTGCGGCGAGCCAATCACCTCCTGACTCCCGACAGCCTCTCCACCATCTCCAAGATCCAAGTCATGAGTGCGTTGGAATAGTCTCCACTTGCGTGGATGAGTGAAGCTCCAACAGCACTCAAAAAACTTGGTGCTGTCCAGTTTGAAACAGCATGCTTGATTGGCACCAGATCCACAAACATTCAGTCCCCACCACAGACACCCAGTAGTTGCACTGGATCCCATCAACAAGATGGATTGCAGGAATTCACCAAGGCTCCTTTGAGAGCACCTTCCAAACCCACGAGCAATACCATCTAGAAGAACAAAGGTAGAAGATAGATGGGAACATCACGAAGTGGAGGTTCCCCTCCAAGTCTCTCAGCATCCTGACTTGGAAATATATCTGCCCATCCCTCATGTGACTGGGTCAAAGTCCTGGAAATTCCTCCCTACCAGCTGTGTGGGCGTACTTACACCACATGGGCTGCAGTGCTCCAAGAAGGCAGCTCACTACCACCTTCTCTAGGGCAATTAGAAATGGAAAATAAATGCTGGCCCAGCTAGGGAAATCCACATTCTGAGTATATTTAAATAATCCATTTATTTAATACGCCTGTGACTGGTCTACGGTTACTTTGGATATTATCCTTTCTATCCCATCCTGCTCCCATTCCCAATGCTTCCCTCTATTTAAAATACTTGCCTGTAAAACATTTTAATGCATTCTTTCCTGTTCCTAGCTTATTACATCTGAAGATAAAAGCAAAATACTGCTGATGCTGGAAATCTGAAACAATAACAGAATATGCTGGCATAACTCAGCAGGTCTCACAGTATCTGTGGAGAGAAAAACAGAGTTAACGTTTCGAGTCCTTATGACGCTTCTTCAGAGCTTCAGTGTTATTTAATCTCAAATTCCTCTTTTCTTTTCCGCTTGACTGCAGCTCATGCCGTAAGGAAGGGGTCGTCCCTTCACTTGCCCGCTACTAAAGGCAGGAGGATACGGCTGCACTGCAAATTTCTCACCCTCCACCCGTTGGAAGGTCGAGCAGGAACTGTTGCAACCCGACTGTGATTGCTGTCCCTCGGAAGTGTTGGTTCGATGGCAACCAGCGAACATGCGTATGTAAAATTCTAGATGCTACCCCGGCGAGAGCAGTCGGCAGAGCATCAGCCTCAGGGTCTAATTTCCTGCTCGCCGCCTAATGTTTTACATTCTCGATTCTCATGTGAATCATCCACTTCAGTGACACGTCAGCAGCCCACTGTGAATGGATATTGTGATTGTGTTTATTCCGGTACAGTAATTTTATTGTACATTCATTCAGGAGGGTTTTTTAACCAGTCGACTCCTTCTATATCGTGCATATGTTAGAATTAACCTAAATGTAGCTGTTGGATGAATATTATATATGTTTTTCTTTCAATCAGGCAGCCCCAAATTTACAATGCAAAATGGAAGAGCGTTTAATGCGCATGGGCCGGACTTTGGGGTGAGGTGGACGGGTCAGGATTTGTCAAGAGCAATTGTGATTGAATTTAGCGATGGTATTGAGCGTGGGTGCGTGAGGGAAATCCGCTGAACACTGTGGATGGCTGCAGGAAAAGTACAGAATCTGAAGGATGCAATGTTCGCTGTCAGCCAGTAAAGGCCGCTGTGCGGCGCAATGCGAAGAATCTGGATATCTCAGTCGGTAGAGCATTAGACTTTTAATCTGAGGGTCTTGGGTTCAAGTCCCAGTTCGAGCGATAAATTTTAATTGCTACTTATCGATCCTGATGTAAATCGCAGAAATCATGAGCAATTCCTGCAATTGGTTTTACCATATTTCCAAAATGTGTGATATACTGATTCTATTTGACGTGCAAAGTATTTTCTGATGGCAGTGTTTTCACTTGTATTAAATGTTACTTTCGAAATTATCTTTGGAGCTCTCTTCCTCAGAAGGCATTGGATATGGGTGGCGTTTTTGGAAACTACTGATTTAGCGAGTTACGATGGATTTAAAGGTCCCTTTTTTCTTTGAAAATAAAAACATTTAAAATGCAGGCATTTCTGCAGGGGGAGCCAACATATGTTATAGATTTTCTAGCCGTGATTTTGTGGGGCATGGGACTTACATGTTTGACCATTTCAAAGTTATGGATGCGACAATATGGAGAGATAGTGAGGAGTGCATTGAGATTGTCAAGTCTAGCAGGAACAAGATTATTGCTCAGGGCTCCAGGAGCAGATGACTTGATGCTGATGTGGTGTTGGGCAATGGAAATTGGTGGAGGTGGAAATAGGTAATTTTAGTACTGACGCAGATACACAGTCAGAAGCTCATCTTTGGATCAAAAATGAAATCAAGTATGTGAACAGTCTGGTTCAAGGTCGCACAGTTTTCACACTCAGTAAGATGGAGTCAGAAGCTGAAATAGGGGAGCTTGTAGCAGAGACCAAAGAAAGGATGAAAATATCTTTTCATTCAGCGCTGGATATTGGATAAGCAGTTTGATAAAGTGGCAATGGTTGTGTGGCAGAAAGAATTCTGAGGGGGAGCATTTTATCATCAATTTACATGTGAAAAAATATGATGTCACTGTGGGTCAGCACCTCAATGAGAAATAAGAATGATTCAGAGGTGCTAGTGTAGAAATGGTATGCGAAATCATTGCTTGTGATCCCCTGGATCCGTTTAGATTTGTAAGTAGGTAACCATGCTGACTACTCAATATTTCTTTCCACATATTTCGATGGTTTTCTATCTTCTTCCTTAGTAAATATTCTATTATTTCTCGCAGCACTGATGTTAACCTGACGAGTGTATAATTCTCTGGGCCTATTTTGTTCTCCTTCATAACTGCAGGAATTGAATGATTAATTAACCAATCCTCTTTTGCAACATATTTTTTCGAACAAATTATTGAATATAAATAGCCATCACTATCCTGTAACATGTCCAGCTTATTTTTAAATAGGTGGAAGAATACATCCTGATCTAGCAACTCAAAGTCTCGACAAACATCAGGCACTGTTGGCCATTAGCAAGAGTAGACTTGTGCAGAAACATTAAGTGCTCCCTCATGGCCTGGCATATTCCCCATACTACCAATCTCCCCAAGCCAAGGGAACAACCCTCGTTCAATGAAGACTGCATGAGGGAATGCCAGGAGCAGGAGCAGGCATATGTTAAAAAGATGTGTCAACCTTGTAAAGCTGGAACCCAGGACTACTTGCGTGCCCATCAGCATTAGCCGTGAGTAGTAAGCAGAGTTCAGTGATTGCAAAACTAACAGAACAGATCTAAGCACTGAAGCCATGTGACATCAGTCGTGAATTGTGATGGACAATTACACATCTCCCCGGAGGATGTAGCTTCACAAATAACCCATTCTGAATCTTGGAAGAGCCTTGCAAATCCAATGATACAGCTGCACAATTACAACAAACCTCAGTCAGAATTGCAGTGTGCATGATACATATTGGCCTCCTCCAGAGGCCCCGAGAATCACAGAGGCCATTCTTAAAGCAATTCGATATATTCCACGTGATACATTGAAACAAATGAAGGCACCAGATCATGCCAAGGCAGGGGTCGCTGACAGCATTCCGGCAACAGACTTCTGCTCTTGAACTTGCAACGCCCCTGGCCACGCCTTTCCAGTGCAGCTACAATTCTGGCATCTGCCCGAAATATGGATATTGGCCAATGTATGTCCTTTGGACAAAATTCAGGACAAGTCCAACCCAAGCAATGACTGCCACATGAGTCATGTTTCGATCAAGTGTAAAGAGATGCAAGGGGTCATCAACAATAGTAACAATTGACTCTTGCTTATCAATCCCCTGCTCCCTAACGCCCAATTTGGTTTCCGCCAACGTGACTCAGGTTCTGACTTCATTGCAGTCTTAATGCAAATATGGAAAAATGCGGAACTCCAAATGTGAGGTGAGAGTGACTGCCATTGACATCAAGGCAGCTTTTGGCTGTGTGTGACATCATGGAGTCCAAGCAAAACTGGAGTCAATGGGAATCAGGGTTAATATCCATCATTTGGAGGCATACCAAGCACAAAGGATGATGGTTGTAGTATTGGCGGGAAATCATCTGAGTTCCAGGACATCACTGCAGGACTTCCTCAGGGCAGTATCCTAGGCCCAACAATCAGTTACCTTCCTTCCATCATAGGGTCAGAAGTGGGGATGAACCCTGATTATTGCACAATTTGCAGCACCTCTGACGCATCCTCACGTACTGAATCAGTCCATTATAAAACCGGGGCAATATCCAGAGTTGGGCTGACAAGTGGCAAGTAGCATGTGCACCACACAAGTGCCAGGCAATGACCATCTCCAACAGGAGAGAATCAAGGCAACTTTACTTGAAATTCGATGGCATTACCATCGCTGAATCCCCCCACTATCAACATCCTTGGGGTTACCATTGACCTGATACTGAACTGGTCGAAACACATAAACACTGTGATTACAAGGCTCGGAACCCTGCAGCGAGCAAATCACCTCCTGACTCCCAACAACCCGTCCAGCTTCCACAAGATCCAAGTCATGAGTGTCATGGAATGTCTCCAAATGCATGGATGAGTGAAGGAACGACAGCACACAAGAAACTTGATGCTGTCCACTTTGAAACAGCCCACTTGATTGGCACCAGATCGACCAACATTGACTCCTCACCAAAGATGCCCAGTATTAGCACTGGATCCCATCAACTTGTTTCACTGCAGGAATTCACCAAGGCTCCTTTGAGTGCACCTTCTAAACCCACGACCAAAAGCATCTAGAAGGACAAGGGGAGAAGATGAATGTGAACACCACGGCGTGGATGTTCCCCTCCAAGTCTCTCAGCATCCTGACTTGGAATTATACCTCCCCTTCCTCATGTCACTGGGTCAAATCCTGGAAATTCCTCCCTAACAGCAGTATGGGTGTACCTACACCACATGCGCGGCAGCGGCCAAGAAGGCAGCTCACTGCCACCTTCCCAAGGGCAAATAGGAATTGGCAAAAAATGCGGGCCCAGCCAGCGAAACCCTCATTATAGGAATGAATGATTAATCTATTTATTTAATACCCCTGCCACTGGTCTACGGTTACTATGGCTATTATCCTTTCTATCCCATACTGCTCCCATTCCCAGTGCTTCCCTCTATTTAAAATACATGCCTGTAAAATATTTTAATGCATTCTTTTCTGTTTTTCTGTTCCTAGCTTATTTCATCTGAAGATAAAAGCAAAATACTGCTGATGCTGGACATCTGAAAAAAAAACAGGAAATACTGGACAAACTCAGCAGGTCTCACAGTACCTGTGGAGAGAGAGAGACAGAGTTAACGTTTCGAGTCCTTATGACGCTACTTCAGAACTTCAGTGATATTTAATCTCAATTTCCTCTTTGCTTTGCTGCTTTACTGCAGCTCATGCAGTAAAGAAACGGGCGTCCCTTCACTTGCCCGCTGCTAAAGGCCCGAGGATCCCGCTGCACTGCAGATTTCATACCGACACCCACCCACCCCCCCCACCCTCCCGACGCCGCCCACCCCCCCACCACCCTCGTCGGAAGTTGTGGCAGGAAGTGTTGCAATCCGACTGTGATTGCAGTTCATCGGAAATGTTGTTTAGATGGTAACCAGCGAACATGCGTTATGTAAAATTCCAGATGCTACCACGGCGAGCACACTCGGCAGAGCATCAGGCGTTCAAGATGAGGGCCCAGGGTCTAATTTCCTGTTCGCCGCCTTTTTAAAATTCTCGATTCTCATGTGAATCATCCACTTCAGTGACACATCAACAACCCACGATGAATGGATTTTCTGATTGTGTTTCGTCCGATTCAGTAATTTAATTGTACATTCATTGAGGAGGGTTTTTATCATGTCGGCTCCTTGCATATTGTGCACGTGTTTGAAATAACCTAAATGTAGCGGTTGGACGAATATTATATATTTTTCTTTGAATCAGGCATCACGTGAAATCTACAAAGTAAAATGGGAGACATTTTCTGGGCACGGGGCGGACTTTGGGGTGAAGTGAACAGGTTAGAATTTGTGAAGAGCAATTGTGAATTAATTTAGCGATGTTATTGACAGTGTGTTGGTGAGGGAAATCCGCTGAACACAGTGCTGCAGGAAATGTCCAGAATCTGAAGGATGCAATGTTCGCTTCAGCCAGTAAAGAAGCTGCTCAACGGGCCCGGATAACTCAGTCAGTAGAGCATCAGACTTTTAATCTGAGGGTCCAGGGTTCAAGTCCCTGTCAGGGCGGTAAATATTTGCAGCTACTAATCGATTCTCAAGTTAATCACAGAAACCATGAGCAATTCCTGCACTTGATTTTACGATACGTCCAAAATTTGTGATATGCTGATTCTATCTGACAAGCAAAGTATTTTCTGATGGAAGTGATTTCACTTGTAATGATTGGTACTTTCGAAAGTATCTTTGGAGCTTTCTTCCTCAGAAGGCGGTGGATATTGGTGGCGTTTTTGGAAACTACTGATTCAGCGAGGTATCATGGATTTAAAGTTCCCTTTTTTCTTTAAAATAAAACATTTAAAATGCAAGCATTTCTCCAAGGGGAGTCAACGTATGTTATAGATTCAGTCGTGGTGATTTTGTGGGGCATGGGACATACAGCTTTGACCGTTTCAAAGTAATGGAGGCGACAATGTGGAGAGATAGCGAGGAGCGCATTGGGATTATCAAGTCTCGAGGGAACAAGATGTTTGCTCAGAGCTCCAGGAGCAGATGAGTTGAATTGAGGTGGTGTTTGGAAATGGAAATTGGTGGAGTTGGAAATAGGTGATTTTAGTGGTGACGCAGGTACATTGTCAGAAGCTCATTTTTGGGTCACATATGAAATCAAGTATGTAAACATTCTGGTTCAAGGTCGCACAGTTTTCACATTGAGTAGGATGGAGTCAGAAGCTGGGATAGGGGAGCTTGTAGCAGGGACCAAAGAAGGAAAGGAAATATCTTTTCATTCAGCGCTGGATATTGCATAAGCAATTTGATGAAGTGGCAATGTTTGTGTGGCAGAAAGAGATCTGAGGGGTTGCAGTGTATCATCAATGTACATGATGAAAAAAATATGATGTCACTGTGGGTCAGCACCTCAATGAGAAATTCGAATGAGTGAGGGGGTGGGGGGGACCCCGAGGGCATCCAAAGGTGCTAGTGCGGATATGGGATGAGAAATCATTGCTTGTGATACCCTGGATCTGTTTAAGTTGGTAAGTAAGGAACCAGGCTGACTACTCAATATTTGTTTCCACATATTTCGATGGTTTTATATCTTCTTCCTTAGTAAACATTCCATTATTTCTCGCAGCACTGTTATTAACCTGACTGGTTTATAATTCTCTGGGCATATTCCGTCTAACTTCATAAGTGTACAAATTGTATTAATCATTTACCAATGCTCTTTCTCAACATACTTTTTCGAACAAATTATTAAATATAAATAGCCATCCTTGTTCTGCAACATTTCCAGATTATTTTTAAATATGTGGATGAATACATCCTGATCTAGCAACTCAAAGACTCGGCAAACATTAGGCGCTGTTTGCCATTAGAAAGAGCAGACTTGTACTGAACCATTATCTGCACTCTCATCGCCCGGCATATTCCCCATTCTACCATTGTCACCAAGCCAAGGGAACAACCCTCTTTCAAGGAAGAGTGCACGAGTGAATACTAGGATCAGTAGCAGAGCTTTTCTAAAAAGGAAGTTTCAACTTTGTAAAGCTGGACCCCAGGACTACTTGCATGCCAGTCAGCATTAGTAGCGAGTCATAGGCAGGGCTAAGTGATTCCACAACCAGCGGAAAGATCACATTACTGCAGCCATGTCACATGCAGTAGTGAATTGTGATGGACAATTACACAACTCCCCGGAGGAACTAGCTTCACAAATACCCCATTCTGAATGATGGAAGAGCCTTGCAAATCCAATGAAACAGCTGCATAATTGCAACAAACATCAGCCAGAATTCCAGTGTGCATGATACATATTGGCCTCCTCCAGAGGCCCCCAGAATCACAGAGGCCAGTCTTAAAGCAATTCGATATATTCCACGTGATACATTGAAACAGCTGAAGGCACCGGATCATGCCAAGGCAGGGGTCGCTGACAGCATTCCGGCAACAGACTTCGGTTCTTGAACTTGCAACGCCCCTGGCCACGCCTTTCCAGTGCAGCTACAATTCTGGTATCTGCCCGAAATATGGATATTGGCCAAAGTATGTCCATTGGACAAAATTCAGGACAAGTCCAACCCAAGCAATGACCGCCACATGAGTCATCTTTCGATCAAGTGTAAAGAGATGGAAGGGGTCATCCACAGTAGTAACAATTGACTCTTGCTTATCAATCCCCTGCTCCCTAACGCCCAATTTGGGTTCCGCCAATGTGACTCAGGTTCTGACTTCATTGCAGTCTTAATGCAAATATGGAAAAATGCGGAACTCCAAATGTGAGGTGCGAGTGACTGCCGTTGACATCAAGGCAGCTTTTGGCTGTCTGTGTCATCATGGAGTCCTAGCAAAACTGGAGTCAATGGGACTCAGGGTTACTATCCATCATTTGGAGGCATACCAAGCACAAAGGATGATGGTTGTAGTATTGGCGGGAAATCATCTGAGTTCCAGGACATCACTGCAGGACTTCCTCAGGGCAGTATCCTAGGCCCAACAATCAGTTACCTTCCTTCCATCATAGGGTCAGAAGTGGGGATGAACCCTGATTATTGCACAATTTGCAGCACATTTGACGCATCCTCACGTACTGAAGCAGTCCATTATAAAACGTGGGCAATATCCAGTGTTGGGCTGAAAAGTGGCAAGTAACATGTGCACCACACAAGTGCCAGTCAATGACCATCTCCAACAGGAGAGAATCTAAGCAACTTTATTTGAAATTCAATGGCATTACCATCGCTGAATCCCCCCACTATCAACATCCTTGGGGTTACCATTGACCTGATACTGAACTGGTCGAGCCACATAAACACTGTGATTACAAGGTTCGGAACCCTGCAGCGAGTAAATCACCTCCTGACTCCCAACAACCTGTCCACCATCCACAAGATCCAAGTCATGAGTTCCATGGAATGTCTCCAAATGCATGGATGAGTGAAGGAAAGACAGCACACAAGAAACTTGATGCTGTCCAGTTTGAAACAGCCCACTTGATTGGCACCAGATCGACCAACATTGACTCCTCACCACAGATGCCCAGTATTACCACTGGATCCCATCAACTAGTTTCACTGCAGGAATGCACCAAGGCTCCTTTGAGCACACCTTCTAAACCCATGACCAATACCATCTAGAAGGACAAGGGTAGAAGATGAATGTGAACACCACGGCGTGGATGTTCCCCTTCAAGTCTCTCAGTATCCTGACTTGGAATTATACCTCCCCTTCCTCATGTCACTGGGTCAAAATCCTGGAAATTCCTCACTAACAGCAGTATGGATGTACCTACACCGCATGCGCGGCAGCGGCCAAGAAGTCAGCTCACTGCCACCTTCCCAAGGGCAATTAGGAATTGGCAACAAATGCGGGCCCAGCCAGCGAAAACCTCATTATAGGAATGAATGTTTAATCTATTTATTTAATACCCCTGCCGCTGGTCTATGGTTACTATGGCTATTATCCTTTCTATCCCATACTGCTCCCATTCCCAGTGCTTCCCTCTATTTAAAATACATGCCTGTAAAATATTTTAATGCATTCTTTCCTGTTTTTCTGTTCCTAGCTTATTTCATCTGAAGATAAAAGCAAAATACTGCTGATGCTGGAAATCTGAAACAAAAACAGAAAATACTGGACAAACTCAGCAGGTCTCACAGTATCTTTGGAGAGAGAGAGACAGAGTTAACGTTTCGAGTCCTTATGACGCTACTTCAGAACTTCAGTGATATTTAAACTCAAGTTCCTCTTTGCTTTGCTGCTTTACTGCAGCTCATGCCGTAAAGAAACGGGCGTCCCTTCACTTGCCCGCTGCTAAAGGCGCGAGGATCCCGCTGCACTGCAGATTTCTTACCGACCCCCCCGCCCCGCCAAGCCACCCCCCCACCACCCCCGTCGGCAGTTCGCGCAGGAAGTGATGCAATCCGACTGTGATTGCAGTTCCTCGGAAGTTTTGGTACGGTGGAACCAGCGAACATGCGTTATGTAAAATTCCGGTTGCTATCCCGGAGTGCGCACTCGACTGAACATTAGCCGTTTCAGCAGAGGTCTCAGCGTCTAATTTCCTATTCGCTGCCTTTTTTTTTCATTTCTCAATTCTCATGTGAATCATCCTCTTCAGTGACACATCAGCAGCGCACAATGAATGGATTTTGTGTTTGTATTTCGTCCGACAATCTTTTATTGTACGTTCATTCAGGAGGGTTATTTTCTCGGTCGGCTCCTTGCATATTGTGCACGTGTTAGAATTAACCAAAATGTATGCTGTTGGATGAATATTATATATTTTTTTTCTTTCAAGCAGGCAGCACCCCAAATTTACAAAGAAAGGTGGAAGACGTTTTATGGGCACGCGCCGGACTTTGTGGTGAAGTGGACTGTTTAGGAATTATGAACAGCAATTGTGATTGAATTTAGTGATGGTATTGAGAGTGGTTGCGTGAGAGTAATGCGCTGAACAGAGTGGATGGCAGCAGGAAAATTACAGAATCTGAAGTATGCAATGTTCGCTGTCAGCCAGTAAAGGTCGATCTGTGGCATCAAGAAAAGACCCCGAATAGCTCAGTCGGTAGAACGTCAGTCTTTCAATCTAATGGTCCAGGGTTTAAGTCCCTGTTGGTGCGGTGAATGATAACTGCTATTTATCGATTCTGATGTAAATTGCAGAAATCATGAGCAATACCTAAACGTGGTTTTACGATATTTGCAAAATTTATGATACGCTGGTTCTATTTGACGTGCAAATTATTTTCTGCTGGCAGTGTTTTCACTTGTATTGAATGGTACTTTCGAAATTATCTTTGGAGCTCTCTTATCCAGAAGGCAGTGGATATTGGTGGCGTTTTTGGAATCCACTGATTCAGCGAGGTACGATGGATTTAAAGGTCTCTTTTTTCTTTGAAAATAAAAACATTAGAAATGCAGGCATTTCTCCAAGGGGAGCCAACAAATGTTATCGATTCACTGGCGGTGATTTTGTTGGGTATGGAACATACAGTTTTCACAATTTCAAAGTTAAGGAGGCGACAATATGGAGAGATAGGGAGGAGTGCATTGGGATTGTCAAGTCTTGAGGGAACAAGATTATTGCTCAGGGCTCCAGGAGCAGATGATGCTAGAAATCTGAAACAAAAACAGAAAATGCTGGAAAAACTCAGCAGGTCTCACGGTATCTGTGGAGAGAGGAAAAGAGTGAACAGTTCGAGTCCTTATGACGCTTCTTCAGAGCTTCAGTGTTATTTAATCTCAAGTTCCTCTTTGTTTTGCCGTTTTACTGCAGCTTATACCGTAAAGAAGCAGGCGTCCCTTCACTTGCCCGCTGCTAAAGGCCGAGGATCCCGCTGCACTGCAGAATTCTCACCCTGTCCCCGTCGAAAGTTCGAGCAGGAAGTGTTGCAATCCGACTGTGATTGCAGTTCCTCGGAAGTGTTGGTTAGATGGCAACCAGCGAACATGCGTTATGTAAAATTCTAGATGCGACCCCGCCGAGCTCACTCGGCAGAGCGTCAGCCGTTTAAGATGAGGGCCCAGGGTCTAATTTCCTGTTCGCCGCCTTTTTTTTAATTTCTCGATTCTCATGTGAATCATCCTCTTCAGTGACCCATCAACCACCCACGATGTTTGCATTTTCTGATTGTGTTTCGTCCGGTTCAGTAATTTTATTGCACATTCATTCACGAGGGTTGTTATCCGGTCGTCTCCTTGCATATTGTGCACGTGTTTGAAATAACCTAAATGTAGCTGTTGGACGAATATTATATATTTTTCCTTTGAATCAGGCAGCACGCCAAATTTACAAATTAAAATGGGAGACAATTTCTGGGCACGGGCCCGACTTTGGGGCGAAGGGAAGAAGGTTAGGATTTGTGAAGAGCAATTGTGATTGAACTTAGCGATAGTATTGAGACTGGGTGCGTGAGGAAAATCCACTGAACACAGTGGATGGCTGCAGGACAAGTACAGAATCTGAAGGATGCAATGTTTGCTGTCAGCCAGTAAAGGTCGCTGTGCGGCAGTGCTCCAGGATCTCCGATAACTCAGTCGTTAGAGCGTCAGACTTTAAATCTAAGGTTCCAACGTTCAAGTCCCTGTTCAGGCGATGAATTTTAACAACTAGTTAACGATGCCGATGTTAATCGCAGAAATCATGAGCAATTCTTGCACTTGGTTTTACGATATTTCCAAAATTTGCGATATGCTGATTCTATTTGACATGCAAAGTATTTTCTGATGGCAGTGCTTTCACTTGTACTGATTGGTACTTTCCAAAGTATCTTTACAGCTCTCTTCCTCAGAAGGCGGTGGAGTTTGGTTGCGTTTTTGGATACTACTGATTCCGCGAGGTACCATGGATTTAAAGATCTGTTTATTTCTTTAAAATAAAAACATTTAAAATGCAAACATTTCTCCAAGGGGAGCCTACATATGATATCGATTCACTGGTGGTGATTTTGTGGGGCATGGGACATACAGCTTTGACGATTTCAAAGTTATGGAGGCGACAATATGGAGAGATAGGGAGGAGTGTATTCGGATTGTCAAGTCTAGAGGGAACAAGGTGATTGCTCACAGCTCCAGGGACAGATGAGTTGAATTGATGTGGTGTTGGGAAATGGAAATTGGTGGAAGTGCAAATAGGTGATTTTAGTGGTGACGCAGGTACATTGTCAGAAGCTCATTTTTGGGTCACATATGAAATCAATTATGTGAACATTCTGGTTCAAGGTCGTACAGTTTTCACACTGAGTAGGTTGGAGTCAGAAGCTGGGATAGGGGAGCTTGTAGCAGAGACCAAAGAAAGGAAGGAAGTATTTTTTCATTAAGCGCTGGATATTGGATAAGCAGTTTGATAAAGTGTCAATGGTTGTGGCGAGCAAAGAGGTCTGAGGGGGAGCAGCGTATCATCAATGTACATGATGAAAAAAATATGATGTCACTGTGAATCAGCATCTCAATGAGAAATACGAATGAGTTAGGGAGGGGACCCCGAGGGAATCCAGAGGTGCAAGTGCGGAAATGGGATGAGAAATCATTGCTTGTGATACCCTGGATATGTTTAGAATGGTAAGTAGGGAACCATGCTGACTACTCAATATTTCTTTCCTCATATTTCAATGTTTTTCTATCTTTTTCCTTAATAAACTTTCCATTATTTCTTGTAGCTCTATTGTTAACCTGACTGGTCTACAATGCTCTGGGCATATTCTGTCAACATTCTTAACTTTAGGAATTGTATTATTTATTTCCCAATCCTCTTTCACAACATATTTTTTCGAACAAATTATTAGATATAAATAGCCATCCCTTTCCTGTAATATGTCCAGATTATTTTTAAATAGGTGGATGAACACATCCTGATCTAGCAACTCAAAAACTCGGTAAACATCAGGTGCTGTTTGTCATTAACAAGAGCAGACTTGTGATGAAGCATTATCTGCACCCTCATGTCCCGGCATTTTCCCCATTCTACCATTCTCACCAAGACAAGGGAGCAACCCTCGTTCAAAGAAGTGTGCACGAGGGAATGCCAGGAGCAGTAGCAGGCATTTCTATAAAGGAGGTGTCAACCTTGTAAAGCTGGAACCCAGGACTGCTTGCGTGCCAATCAGCATTAGCAGCGAGTGATAGCCAGAGCTAAGTGATTCCACACACCAATGGAACAGATCTAAGCACTGCAGCCATGTCACATCCAGTCGTGAATTGTGATGGACAATTACACAACTCCCCGGAGGAAGTAGCTTCACAAAGACCACATTCTGAATGCTGGCAGAGCCTTGTAAATCCAATGATATGGCTGCACAACTCGCAACAAACATCAGCCAGAATTGCACAGTGGATGACCCACCTTGGCCTCCTGCAGAGGCCCCCAGAATCACAGAGGCCAATCTTAAAACAATTCGATATTTTCCAAGTGATACATTGGAATGGATGAAGGCACTGTATAGTGCAAAGGCTGGGGTCGCTGACGGCATTCCGACAAAAGACTTTGGCTCTTGAACTTGCACCGCCTCTGGCCACACGGTTCCAGTGCAGCTAATATTCTGGCATCTGGATATTGGACGAAGTGTGTCCATTCTACAAAAATCAGTACAATTCCAACCGAAGCAATGACTGCCTCATCAGCGTTCTTTCGATCATGTGTAAAGAGATGGAAGGGGTCATCAACAGTAGTATCAAGCGACACTTGCTTCGCAATACCCTGCTCACTGACGCCCAGTTTAGGTTCTGCCAAGGTGACTCAGGTTCTGACCTCATTGCAGCTTTAATTCATATATGGAATAAATGCAGAACTCCAAATGTGAGGTGGGAGTGAGTGCCGCTGACATCAAGGCACCCTTTGGCCGGGTGCGGCATCACAGAGTCTGAGCAAAACTGGAGTCAATGGGAATCAGGGTTAATATCCAACAATTGGAGCCATATCCAGCACAAAGGATGATGGTTGTAGTAGTTGGTGGCAAATCATCTCAGTTCCAGGACATCACTGCAGGACTTCCTCAGGGCAGTATCCTAGGCAGAACAATCATTTACCTTCTTACCATCACAGGGTCAGAGGTGGGGCTGTTTGCTGATTATTGCACAATTTGCAGCACCTTTCGCGCATCCTCAGATACTGAAGCAGTCCTTTATAAAATGCAGCAAGACTTGGGCAATATCCAGACTTGGGCTGACAAGTGGCAAATAACATGTGCACCACAAAAGTGCCAAGCAATGACCATCTTCAACAGGAGAGAAACTAAGCAAATTTACTTGACATTCAATGGCATTACCATCGTTGAATCCCCCCACTATCAACATCCTGGGGGTTACCATTGACGTGATACTGAACTGGTCGAGCCACATATACATTGTGCTTACGAGGCGCGGAGCCCTGCAGCGAGCAAATCACCTCCTGGCTCCCAACAACCTGTCCAACACCTACAAGATCGAAGTCATGTGTGCGATGGAATGTCCCCACTTGCGTGGATGAGTGAGGGTCTGACACCACTCAAGAAACTTGATGCTGTCCAGTTTGAAACAGCCCGCTTGATCGGCACCAGATCCACACACATTCACTCTCCACCACAGACGCGCAGTAGTAGCATTGCATCCCATCAGTAGGATGCACTGCAGCAATTCACCAAGGCTCCTTTGAGATCACCTTCCAAACCTACGACCAAACCCATCTAGAAGGACAAGGCTAGAAGATAGATGGGAACACCACGATGTGGAGGTTCCCCTCCAAGTCTCTCAGCATCCTGACTTGGAAATACATCTGCCCTTTCCTCATGTCACTGGGTCAAATTCCTGGAAATCCTGCCCTAACATCACTTTGGGTGTACGTACACCACATGGGCTGCAGCGGTCCAAAATGACAGCTCACCACCACCTTCCCAAGGGCAAGTCGGAATGGACAATAAATACTGGCCCAGCCAGCGAAACCATCATACTGTGAATGAATAAAGAATCCAATTACTTAATACCCCTTCCCCGGGTCTAGGGTTAGTTTGGCTATTTTCCTTTCTATCCCATTGTGCTCCCATTCCCAATGCTTCCCTCTATTTAAAATACTTGCTTCTAAAATATTTTAATATATTTTTTCTGTTCCTAGCTTATTTCATGTGAAGATAAAAGCAAAATACTGCTGATGCTGAAAATCTGAAACAAAAACAGAAAATACTGGAACAACTCAGCAGGTCTGACAGAATCGGTGGCGAGAGAAACAGAGTTAACTTTCGTGTCCTTATGAGGCTTCTTCAGAGCTTCTGTATTATTTAATCTCAATTTCCTCTTTGCTCTGCCGCTTTACCGCAGCTCATGCTTTAAAAAACGGGCGTCCCTTCACTTGCCCGCTGCTAAAGACCCGAGGCTCCCGCTGCGCTGCAGATTTCTCACCCTCCCCCCGTCCGATGTTCCAGTAAGAAGTGTTGCAATCCGACTGTGATTGCAGTTCCTCGGAAATGTTGGTTAGATGGCAACAAGCGAACCTGCGTTATGTGAAATTCCAGTTGCTACCACGGGAGTGAACTTGGGAGAGCATCAGCCTTTTAAGATGTGGGCCCAGAGTCTAATTCCCTGTTCGCCCGCCTTTTTAAAAAAAAGTCTAGATTCTCATGTGAATCATCCACTTCAGTGACACATCAATAACCCATGATGAATGGACTTTCAGATTGTGTTTCGTCCGTTTCAGTAATTTTATTATACATTCTTTCAAGAAGGTTTTTTACCCGGTTGGCTCCTCGCATTTTGCGTTCGTGTTAGAAATAACCTAAATGTAGCTGTTGGATGAATATTATATATATTTTTCTTTCAATCAGGCAGCACTCCAAATTTACAAAGAAAAGTGGGAGACGTTTTATGGGCACGGGCCGGACTTTGGGGTGAAATGAACTGGTTAGGATTTGTGAAGAGCAATTGTGATTGAATTTAGCGATGGTATTGAGAGTGGGTGCGTGAAGGAAATCCGCTGAACACAGTGGATTGCCTCAGAAAAAGTACCGAATATGAAGGATGCAATGCTCGCTGTCAGCCAGGGAAGGTCGATTTGCGGCGCAATTGAGAGATCCCGGATAGCTCAGTCGGTCTAGCATCAGACTTTTAATCTGAGGGTTCAAGTCCCTTTACGGGTGATAAATTTTGACTGCTACTTATCGATTCTGATGGAAATCTCGTAAATCATGTGTTGTTTCTTCAAATGCCTTTAAGATATTTCCAAGATTGGCATCTGCTGATTTTATTTGAATTGGAATGTGTTTTCTGATGATAGTTTTTTCACGTTCATTGAATGGTATTTTCGAAATTATCTTTGGATCCCAGTTCCTCAGAAGTTAGTGGAAGAATTGAATTTGAAAGATTTTAATGCTGAGAGATTCTTCATTAACAAGGGGTGGGTGAAATTGTTTCGGGATAGACGGGAGATCGCAATCAGATAGGCGATCGCCTTATTGAATGGCAGAGCAGTATTGAAGTGCCGAGTGGTCTACTCTTGCTTCTGGTTCATATGTATGTTCGTCTGTTACCTGAAATTGGCAATTAGGACGAAGTGACATTTTTTAAACTTCCTTTCAGCAGACCCTAGTGCAACAGAAATGATTAAAGAGCTTGCAAGTGGCAGGGTTGGGGGGGTCGGCTGTGGCCGGTGTTGCAGTGGGGCGGGGGTGGGATTGGGTTGGTGTCGGAGCATGTTGGGGTTCGCTGAATAGCTTACGGTGACCTTCTCTCCAAACACCCTGAACTATGCACTTAGCGCCAGCCCCGGGCCCGCACTCATGAAATGCGGTCTCATTTTTCCTGGGTTGTTTTAAGGCAGTTGTTGGCTCCCTAGTTGAAAGCAATAATTGATCATATTGAGGGAACCGCCACATTAAGGTAAATGTAAATTCTTGCGCAAGCAGCCAGAGGTGGCCGCTGAGGAAATCGATCCAAATCCAAACACTAAAAACGGAATTTGGCAGACCGAATACAATATTAAACTCCATTCACTGAGCCAAGGGTGTGGTCGACCAGGGTTCCATATTGTAGTGACTATCTCGCCGGCTTTATGCGCAGGAGGTCCTGGTACCGATCCCCAGTGAAGCTAATGCTCCCTATCGGCCAAATAAATGGTGCCTGAAACTCAAAAACGGTGATTGTGAAGAGCTCACTGAGATCTCTTACTGTGTTCCTCATAGCTCGCCATGCTAAATGAAAATCTCTTTCCCAAAATACAGCATTTAATAAGGGTGCAGTACACTCACTCCAACCCTGACAGACTCCGCTCCGTGTCCTTATCCAAATAACCCTTCAGTTCATTTGTTCTCTCCCAGGCTCGGTCTGACCCCAAACCCTTCCCTCGCAACATAGCCCTGCTTTATATCGCTGGCAAATACCAGAGCAAGTTATTTATTTAATATCCCTGCCGCCTGTCTATCGTTATTTGGGGTATTACCCTTTCTATCCCATTGTGTCCCCTGCCCAATCCTGCCTCCATTGTAAGTACTCGCCTGTAATATATTGACTCTTCTTCACGGTCTCAGTGTTATTGAATCTGAAATTCCTCTTTGTCTTACGGGCTTAGGGAAGTTTCTCTCTCTCTCTCTCTCTTTACAGACATTTCTATTAGTGACTGTCTCCATCTCCGACTTACCCCACGTGGATTTCAACTGAAATTCCATCCCTCATGTTTTGAACCCACCCAGGATTATAGGTATCTCCGGGATGTAAAACATTTCTCTGTGCTGTTGCCGTCACATTCTGAGATCCACACTCAGTGCCATGCGCTGCCATATGAACACACTCGACCTCTCCCTCCAGCAGCACCACTGTACCCTTCTTCAAAGCTGTGCATGCCCCCAGTTTCATTTTATTCTTCGTCTCATCCGACGCCTCAACAAGGAACTTTTTCTCTTTCTCTGAAATGCTAAGTAATGCAAGCTCCAACAACTCATCGACACCAACACCCATCTAGGACACTCCACCCCTGCCTGTCCCTCCGTCCCCACCCTATCTTTCAATCCCAGTCCCAGCCGTGTATTCACTACATCCCCTGAACTGCCCCTCTCCGACACTGAAAGTTCAGTGCAATGCAAAGTACATAGTTTCATACCCTTGCGCCCTCATCTCAATGAATTTCGGGCTCGGCATGATGCTGAACTCTTCTTCCGCTTTCTTCCTCTCTGTGCTCACTTCTTTGGGCAGGAGTCCTCTCCCTGTTCAATGGATCCTTTTACCCAACTCCAATATTCTCCCTCCACCTGGACCCCTCCCTCTGGATTCTTACCTTCTCTTCATCTTTTCATTGAGAACTGTCGGCTTGACATTAGTCGTCTCAATTTCTCTGCTCCTCTCACCCATTCTAATCTCTCTCTTTGTGAACTTACTGCACTCCGTTCTCTCAGGTCCAACCCCAACATTGTCATCAAACCCGCTGAGAAGGGTGGTGCTGTTATTGTCTGGCGCACTGACCTCTACCTCGCCGAGGCTGAGCTTCAACTCGCAGACACTTCCTTCTCCCTCTCCCTGGACCATGACCCCACCAGTGAACATCAAGCCATTGTTTCCAGGACTGTCACTGACCTCATCTCCTGTGGAGATCTTCCACCCACAGCTCCCAACCTGATAGTCGCCCAACCACAGACAGCCCGCTTTTACGTCCTACTCAAAATCCACAAACAGAACTGTCCTGGTAGACCTATCGTGTCAGCTTGCTCCTGCCCCACGGAACTCATTTCTCGTTATCTTGTGTCCCTTCTCTCTCCCCTTGTCCAGTACCTTCCCACCTATATCTGTGATTCCTCTGACACCTTATGTCACATCAACAATTTCCAGTTCCCTGGCCCCAACTGCTTCCTCTTCACCTTGGACGTCCAATCCCTCTACACCTCCATCCTCACCACGATGGTCTGTGGGTCCTTAACTTCTTCCTCAAAAAGAGGCCCGAACAATCCCCATCCACCACTACATTGCTCTGTATGGGGGAACTTGTTCTCACACTGAACAATTTCTCCTTCAACTCCTCTCACTTCCTCCAAATAAACGGTGTGGTGATGGGTACCCGCATGGGCCCCAGCTATGCCTGTCTCTTTATGTAGTATGTGGAACATTCCTTGTTCCACTCCTACTTTGGCTCCCTTCCACAACTCTTTCTCCGGTACATCGATGATTACTTCGGTGCTGCTTCATGCTCTCGCTGGGACTTTGAAACATTTATTAATTTTGCTTCCAATCTCCACCCCTCCATCAATTTCACATGGTTCATCTCCGACACCTCCCTTCACTTCCTTGACGTCTGTTAATCAATCTCTGGTGATAGATTGTCCACCAATACCAATTACAAGCCCACCGACTCCCACAGCTACCTCGACTGCAGCTCTTCACACTCCACTTCCTTTAAGGACTCCATCCCATTCCCTCAGTTCCTTTGTCTCCTTCACATCTGTTCTGATGATGCTACCTTCAAAAACAGTTCCTCTGATATGTTCACCTTCTTCCTTATCCGAGATTTTTCACCCACGGTCCTTGACATTGCCCCTCAACCATGTCCAGCCTATCTCCCGCGCATCCGCCCTCACGCCTTCTCCTCCCTCCCAGAAACATGATAGGTCCCCCTTGTCCTCAATTATCACCCCACCAGCCTCAGCATTCACAGGATCATCCTCCACCATTTCCGCCAACTCCATGATGATGCCACCACCAAACACATCTTCCCTTCCCCCACCCTGGCGGCATTCCATTGGGATCGTTCGCTCCTGGACACCCTGGTCCACTCCTACATCACCCCCTACTCCTCAACGCCACCTATGGCACCTCCCCATGCCCATGCAAAAGATGCAACACCTGCCCGTTCACTTCCTCTCTCCTTACTGTTCAAGGGCCCAAACAGTCCTTTCAAGTGAAGCAGCATTTCACTTGCATTTCCCCCAACTTAGTCTACTGCATTCGTTGCTCCCAATGCGGTCTCCTCTACATTGGAGAGACCAAACATCAACTGGGTGACCGCTTTGCAGAACCCCTGCGGTCTGTCTGCAAGAATGACCCAAACCTCCCTGTCGCTTGCCATTTTAACACTCCACCCTGCTCTCTTGCCCACATGTTTGTCCTTGGCTTGCTGCATTGTTCCAGTGAAGCCCAACACAAACTGGAGGAACAGCACCTCATCTTCCGACTAGGCACTTTACAGCCTTTTGGACTGAACATTGAATTCAACGACTTTAGATCTTGAACTCCCTCCTCCATCCCCACTCCCTTTCTGTTTCTTACCCCTTCCATTTGTTTTATCCAATAATTTATATAGATTTTTCTTTTCCCACCTATTTCCATTTTTTTTAAGTCTTTTATGCCCTGCTAGTTTTTCCACCCCACCCCGACTGGAGCTGTACCTTGAGTGCTCTACCATCCATTCTTAATTAGCACATTTGTTTAGCTAATATTACCACCTTCAATGCCTCTGTGTTCTTTTGTTCTGTTGTCTTAAAATCTTTTGATTATCTGCTCCAATCACTGTTTGCTTGTCCCGACAACCACACCACCCCCCCCCCACTTTTCTCCCCCAGCCCATAAACCCCCACCCCCTCCCCTCCTCCCCCACCACACACGTTAAACCAGCTTATATTTCACCCCTCTTCTCAGATTCACTCAGTTCTGTTGAAGGGTCATGAGGACTGGGAGCGTCAACTCTTTTCTTCTCCGTCGATGCTGCCAGACCTGCTGAGCTTTTCCAAGTAATTCTGTTTTTGTTTTGGATTTCTTTCTCTTAGTCATCTTCTAGTAAACTGATAGGAAAGTCATAGTATTACTTGTCATTATTTGAATTGTGGGGTTGGGGGTGAGGGAGAGTGGGTCCCATTTCCCTCTCACTCCTTCCAGCCTTCTCAGTCGAAGCTCCAATTCAAACTGACTGTGAGCACACTGCAGTGTGTGGGATCTTTCTGTGCGCAAGTACCAAACTTAGGGTTTCCCAAATGACCAGCAGGGAGCACACTTTGAAAATTAATTCAGCGACTTGGTGCAGCAGGTGGGAGGGCCTGAAGTGAAACTTGATCACATGAGGCTGTTTCCCCGAATAATGCTGCCGTTTTAGATACTGCGATGAACTGAGGCTTTAATGAAATGTGTGGGATCCATTTTGAATTGAGTTTATTGAGGCCTTGACTGTGGTTTTCTCTGTCTCTCCATATTCTGGCATGTGAGAAATAGAGAGAGCGAGAGTGAGAGGGAGAGGTGGGAAAGAGGATAGATTGAGGGAAATATCGAGCGGGGAGGTAACAAATAGAAGGAGGAGCGGTTATGAGGGAGACACAGGGTCTAGGTTTTCTCCACTGTGGCCATGTCCCTCGTGGGGCTGTTGTGGGATCATGCTGTGCACTGCAATTGTAAACATCGATGTATCGACATTCCAATTTTTGAGCTCCTTGAATTGAATGTCTAAATGTGACGCTGTGCTTGTTAGTTTGATTTTGTTTATTAAGTGTTATATTCCCTATGTTGAAGGCCAAATGATGAACTGGACAGAGTGGGGAGTCGAAGGTTTAATTCCACTCAGTGATTACCCTGAAGCCTTCAAAGGTTTTGCAAAAGAATCAGTTCCCACCCACCCTCACCCCAGGTTAGCCTTTTCTCTGGGTGAGAGGTGGGGGTGGGCGGGGAAGGATACCTGGCTAACATCACCTTTCTTGTGGGATCTTGCTGCGCTTGTCTGGCCTGCAGCCATGATTACCCTGCCCGAGTTCAGTTTACCGACGAGTTGATTGAGGATTGTTCCCATTTCCCACCTGCAGCAGCCCCTCCCCCCCACCCCGCCCCCATTTCTCTCAGTAAATCAAGGGTAAATAGAAAACATGTCCACACTGCATAATTATTTCAAATGGCCAGACAATAGCTTTTTAGAGGACCTGTCGATCCAGCTCGATCCTGAGGAAGAGAAAAAGAAGAGAGATAGCGACAGATTATCAAGCTGGAGAGAGAGAGAGAGAGAGAGAGAGATGGGGAAGGATGAGCAGGGATGGGGTGGGCTAGGTAGGTACAGAGAGAGGGGGAGAGAGCAGGGATAGGGTGGACTAGATAGGTACAGAGGGAGGGGGAGAGAGCAGGGATGGGGTGGGCTAGATAGGTACAGAGGGAGGGGGAGAGAAAAAGCGAGAAAGGGGGAGAGGGAGAGAGGTAACAGTGTTAGAAGTGGAAAGTGCAATGTGAATATGTTGTGTTCAGACAGCAGCAGCCCTGGAGTGAGCAGGTAGAGCGGGTGGGGGCAGTGAATGGGAGAGGGGACGGTGAGGGGGAAATGATCAGTGTTTGTGTGTTTTTATTACAATCTGGCATTAAAGCAGCTGGAGCTGACAGGTGAAACACGGAGGGAGAGGGATGTTCACGAGGCATTTCCACCTTCATCTCATTTGAAATCTGTTCCCATTGTCTGTGTTTAATAACAGGGGATGTGTTTATAAAAATGGTGCCTCTCCCGCCACCGCCCGCCCCCCCCCCCGCCTAATCCACCGCCCCTCCGAGATTGTGGATGTAAGTGGGTGAGATGAGCCCTGGGATCTTGCTGTGTCTTTTTTGTTTCAATAATCTTTGCTTTATTTTTAATCAATTTCCATTTCTCTCTCTCTCCCAAGGAGAATGGATTTGGAAGCTGCAGCTTTGACGACGCACAGAGAATCGATTCACCGCGAGGAATCCTTGGATAGGAGCTACAACCGGAGAGAAAAAACAATAATAAAAACGTACCCATGTCTTTGCCACTCATTCATATACCCGGAGAAAGGACTTGTGGAATTTTCACACCGACGATTGGGTTCAGTGTCGGGGGGGGGGTGGGGGGTGTTGGAAAGGGGTTGTTACTCAGGGGGATCCAAGTTGAGATACGGTGCTGCAGAGCCCAATATAATCCCAATGAGTTCAGAGTTCAATCCCTCCACCTGTACCTGGGACTCTATCTCTTCTCACTCCTCCATGTTCCTCACTGTTTCCCCACATCGTTCTTTCAATCCCCATCTCTCTGCATCCTTTGCATCTCGGCCTCTCTGAATTGTGAGAAGTTTCCCGTTTTATCTCTTCCTACAAATCTCTCTGCATCTCCCTTTCTGAAACTTTGTCACTCTGTTGTTTCCAATCTTCCACCCCCACCATGCCCTCTCAGCCTCTCAGCATCTTTCTCTCTCTGCACATCTCTCTCTCCCTCTCTCTTTGGATCATTCTTTTGATCGACATCACAACAGCATTCTCTGTGTGCCCATCTCTTGTTCTCTCTGCCTGCCCATCCCTTGCTCTCTCTGTCTGCCCATCTCTCAGTCTCTCTGTCTCAATTAGAGAGATAGGTGGAATTAGAGAGAGAGAGAGAAGGGACTTTAGAGAGATAGAGGGAGAGTTAGGGAGAGGGGGAAAATTTGAAGGAGTAATTAGACAGGGGAAATTATAGGTGGAAAGATAGGGAGGGGTTAGGGAGATGGTGGTGGGAGTCAGACAAAGAGAAGGCAATTAGACAGAGAGAGGAGGAGGGAAGAGACAGGGGAGATGGACTGGAGGGTGGGGAAAGAGAGAGACAGGGAGACAGAGGGGGAGACAGTAAGAGAGAGGGGGGAGTTTGACTGTGAAGGGAGTTAGGCAGATAAAGGCTAGTAATTAGACAGAGGGGAAATTAGAGGTAGAGGGAGGGAGGATTAGACAGAGAAGGGGGAGTTAGGCAGAGAGGAGGTAATTAGAAAGGCGAAGTTACAGGGGGTTATAGAGAGGATGTGGGAGTCAGACATAGAGAGAGGGTGGGGGCAAATAGACAGAGAGGGGAGGCGGATGGGAGAGAGAGGGCAGAGATAGACTGAGGGGGGAGGTGGACAGAGGGAAGGGCAAGAGAGAGAGGGGGCAATTAGACAAGAGGGGAGTTGGGGGAGTTCGGGAGAGAGGAGGTGAGTTAGGGGGCAGGGTTAGGCAACAAGAGGTGGGAAAGAAATAGAGAGAGAGGAAAATGTGTGGAGGGTGAAAATTTTGCTGGAGGCTGGATGCAAAATTTTCAGGTGGGTAAATTTGGGGGACAATTTGCAGGGAGGGGAGTGCAGAGGAAATGTGGGGGGAGGGACAAAATTTTGGGGGGCAGGAAAAATTGCTGGGGAATTTTTTTGAGGGTTGTCTGTGATTTGTAGGGGAATAATTTGCAGGGCTGAATAACTTGCAGGGCAGGGAGAAAATTTTTTTGGGGGCGAGAAAGATTGCAGGGGGAATAATTTGCGGTGGAAAACTTTTGAGGGGGTGAAGTTCGGGAGGGGAAATTTGCAGATTTGTGGGGGGAAATTTGCGGGGGAGGAAAATTTGCGGGGGAATTTGTGGTGGGGGTGGGAAATTTACGGAGAGGGAATTTGCGGGGGTTGGTGGGAAATTTGCGGTGGGGGTGGAATTGCGGGGTTGGGGGGAGGATTTCCGGGGGAAGGGGAAAGAGGCCAAGCTGAAGAGAGACGGCAGCTGGTGGGGGGAAGAGACTGGAATCTAATCGAAGCATTCGGGATGGTTTGTATATAGAATTATCGATACCCGGGAGTGAGTGAGAAACCGGAATCTGATCGAGGGGTTCAAGGTGATTTATGTATAGGATAACAGATACCCGGGAGTGAGTTACAGACTGGAATCAAATCGAGGTGTTTGTGGGGTTTATACATAGAATTACAGATTTCCGGGTACAGACTGAAAACTAATCGAGTGTTTCGGGGTGGTCTTTATATAGTATTACAGATGCCTGGGACTGAGCTACAGGCTGGAATCTCATCGGGTGCTTCGGGGTGGTTTATATATTGAGTTACAGATGCCTGGGAGTGAGCTACAGTCTGGAATCTAATCGAGTGGTTCGGGGTGGTTTATAAATTGAATTGCAGTTGCCTGGGAGTGAGCTACAGGCTGGAATCTTATCGAGTGCTTCGGGGTGGTTTATATATTGAATTACAGATGCCTGGGAGTGAGCTACAGGCTGGAATCTTATCGAGTGCTTCGGGGTGGTTTATATTTTGAGTTACAGATGCCTGGGAGTGAGCTACAGGCTGGAATCTAATCGAGGGGTTAGGGGTGGTTTATATATAGAATTACAGATACCTGGGAGTGAGATAAAGACTGGAATCTAATCGAGTGGGTCGGGGTGGTTTATATATTGAATTACAGTTGCCTGGGAGTGAGCTACAGGCTGGAATCTTATCGAGTGCTTCGGGGTGGTTTATATATTGAATTACAGATGCCTGGGAGTGAGCTACAGGCTAGAATCTAATCGAGGGGTTCGTGATGGTTTATATGTTGAATAACAGACACCTGGGGATGAGTTACAGACTGGAATCTAATCGAGGGTTTCAGCGTGGTTTATATATAGACTTACAGTGACCCGGGAGTGAATTACAGGCTGCAAACTAATCGAGGGGTTCGGGGTGGTGTATACATAGAATTACGGATACCCGGGAGTGAATTAAAGACTGGAATCTAATCAAGTGGTTCGGTGTGGTTTATATGTTGAATTACAGATGCCTGGGAGAGAGTTACAAAGTGGAATCTTATCGAGGGTTTCGGAGTGGTTTATATATAGAAATACAGATACCCGGGAGTGATTTACAGACTGGGATCTAATCGAACGGTTCGGGGTGGTTTATACTTGGAATAACCGACACTCGGGAATGTCTGTTTACACTTTAAAGCAAAGCCATTATGAACAACCACTTCAAAACATCAAACTGCCTGCAAAGCTTCAAAATAAATTGAAAAAATGTTATTAAAGAAATCATATTTGAAAATTAAGAATCATGGATGGAACTAAAGAGGTTAATGAGCTTTATTTGGGGTGCAGGGATTATCAGCTTCTCGGAGCCGTGTCACCTGCGGCTGGATGAAGATAAGGAGAGACAATTTTGAAAGAAATGCAATTACAGATAGCTTAAAATATCGCAACAGGAAACGCTTTCCCTTTCACTTAGAAGCAGCAGCAAATCTTTACAATATCCTAAAGAGATGAAAGTGTATAAGCTGCGATTGAATGTTTAGCATGAAAATAGATAATTTAGATTTAAAAGCATCACCCGAATAGGGACTTGAACCCTGGACCCTTAAATTAAGAGTCAGAGGCGATACCGACTGAGCTAAAAACAAAAGAGCTGTAGATGCTGGAAATCCAAAACAAAAACAAAAACAGAATTACCTGGAAAAACTCAGCAGGTCTGGCAGCATCAGCGGAGAAGAAAAGAGTTGACGTTTCGAGTCCTCATGAACCTTCAGCAGAACTTGAGTTCGAGTCCCATGTGCTATCCGGGCTCAAGTCCAAACCACAGCGACCGCTACTGGCTGACAGTGAACATTGCATCATCCAAATTGTGCATTTCCTTCTGAAGTTTCCCAAATCTGTTCAGTGGATTTTTGCCACACATCCTTTGTCGCTACTCTCCGCCCACCCCTTCTCCCCCCACAGAGACTTGCTTCATAATTACTCTCCACACATCCTCAGCTTTGCACTTCCCGCCAGCCCCCGACCCGCACTGTCTCATTTTGCCTGTTTTTGTTTGGAGAGTTTTGGGGGCTCCCTGATTGAAAGCGAAAATGGATAATATTAAGCGAACCGCCAGTTTGAAGGTAAATGCAAACACTTCCACAAACAAGCAAGGAGGTGGCCGCTTAAGAAATCCTTCCAAATACTAACACTGAAGAAAAGGTGCAGCAGACGGAACACATTGAGAAACCCCATTCTCCGGGCCAACTCACAGCAGCGCCGGGCTCCATAGTGTAGTGGTTATCACGTCTGCTTTACACGCAGAATGTCCTGGGTTCGATCCCCAGTGGAACCAGTGCTGCTTTTTGGCCATATAAGTAGCAAGTGAAATTCAAGGAGAGTGAAGAGCAAACGAAAAAACTGCGGATGGTGGAAATACAAAACAAAAACAGAATCACCTGGAAAAACTCAGCAGGTCTGGCAGCAACTTGAAGGGTCATGAGGATTCGAAACTTCAACTCTTTTCTTCTCCACCGATGCTGCCAGACCTGCTGAGTTTTTCCAGGTAATTCTGTTTTTGTAATCTGAAGAGCAGCTGGGCCTCACTTCATTTGTTCCTCACAGCCAGCCTGCTAAATGAAAATCTCTTTCCCAACACACAACATTTAATAAAGGTGCTGTACACACACCCTAATGCGGTCCCAGTCTGCTTCGGACGCCGAATATATTTGATATTCTTCCATCTTCTTCCTTATTTCTCCATTATTTCTCGCACCATTGATGTTCAACTGGCTGGTCTATAATTCTCTGGACATGTTCTATCAAGCTCCTTAAATAGAGGAATTACACTTGCATCCGTCAAGTTGTCTGGCCCTACAACTTTGTCTAATGAATTGTAAAATATGAGTGGGAGGATTGTGCTATCTCTTCCCGAGATTATTTTAAAATGTCTGAATGGAACACATCTGGGTAGGGGAGTTTGTTTAAACTAGTCAAAACCTGTCCTTTTCATTTTTAGTCGCTTATCTCATTGCTTCTCTCAACATTCAATATCAATGTCGGCCTGTTTTACCTCACTGATAAATGCAAAACAAAAATAATTATTTAACATTCCTGCCATGTCTCCCTGGCTACTTCGGGTATTATCATTCCCATTCTGAAGTGGTCTTATTCCAATCGCCACCCTCCATTTTATGGCTGCGCATCTAAAACCTTTTAATATTTCCTGCTGTGTTCCTAGATAATGAGAATATGTTTGTGTAAACGCACCCGAGCCGTGCGAATATCAACTTTTTAAACTGGGGCTGCAAGGTAAAATTCCTTGTCTGCTGCCCATGTCTTTCTAGCGAGGCTGGGAAAGAAGAGATTAATTTAAGAGAACAAGCACATGAAGCAGAAAGGGAGATGGTTAGCGTAGAAGTTTCACATGAGAAAAGATGGGAGGTGTCTCGAGTGAAGCATAAACGCTGGCAAATGCGGGTTGGACAGAATGGTACACCATCCAGGCCAAAGCCGCCCGCTTGATTGGCATTCCATTCACAAACATTCACTCGCTGCACCACGGGCCCACAGTGTGTACCATCTACAAAACGCACTGCAGAAACTCACCAAGCCTCCTTAGACAGCAACTTCCAAACCCACGAGAACAAACTCATTCACATTATCGAGGAACACAAAAGGAAACAAAAAGGAGAGGGGTGATTGGAATAAGACCATGAAAGGACAGAACGGATAATAGCCTAGGTAAAAGGACAGTGATATGACAGGAATATTAAACTTTTATTGTGCTTTTGTATTTACCATGGGCCAACACCACACCTGCTTCAACTGATCTGCTGCTGGAAGCCTCAGCAATGGTTTTGCCACCTCTGGACTTGACTATCCCAATGCACTGCTCTACAACCGTCCATATTCTTCCCTCCATAAATTTGAGGTCACCCAAAACTCCGCTGCCCATGTCCCATAAAATCTTGTTCCATGTACTCGATGACCTATGTTGATTCCCCTTTAAAGCAGTGCACAGATTTTAAAATTCCTTTTAGGAGCCAGTTATTTAAATAAAACACACCTCTCGAGGCCAGCAATTGCCCACAAGGTCACCAACACCCGAATAATCCAAGAGATCTGCACTCATTGAATTTTGAATGCCTGAGCAACCCAGATTTTAATCGCTCCAACAGCGATGGCCATCACTGGACTCGGACCAAAACCCCGGAATGACCTCCCAAAACCTCTCCACATCCCTTTTGGTTTTTCAAATGGTAATTTCCACCTATGACTGTGGGAAGCTTTTCACCAATGGTGTTAAATATGAAGGAAAGACTTGCATTTGTATAGCACCTTTCACAACAGTAGGGCATCCCAAAGCTCTTTTCAGTCAACTAAATTAATTTGAAGTTCACAGGGTGCTTAATGTGGTAATATAGGACTCTCTGCAACCAATCTGTAGACAGCAACCTCCCAAAAAACAACAATTTAATCATGGCCTGGTCATCTGCTTTTGCTATGTTACTCAAAGGGTGTACATAGAACCCAAGGTATTACTCCCCTGTTCCTCCTCACAATGGCGCTTTGGGAACTTTTGCACATCTTTCACAAAAAAAACAAGTTCACATCTTTAAGCAATATCAGTGGGTGGAAAGTAAAGTTGTCACTCAGAATAGTGACGTGGGCATTGTTGAATTGACCAGCATGTGTTGCTGATCGCCAATACCCTGGGAAATTGGTGCTGAGTTACCCCCCAGAACCGCTGCAGCCCAAGTGGTTTAGTTACATCTACAGGGCTATTAGGAAGGGAGTTCCAAGGATTTACACTGAACATGTGCTTGAATCCAATAACAGTGAAGAAACGGCAATAGAGTGCTAAACCAGGAGTACCTCTGGTTTGGAGGAGAAATTGCAGGTGCTGATGTTCCATGCAGCCACTGTCCTTGTGGAATTTGCAAGTTGCCACAGAACTTCGGAGTTGCTGCCATGCATCTTGTAGATGGTGCACCACAACTGCCACTGAATTAAAAATTTGTCAACGAAAACTACACTTAATTGACACTTTAAAGCAAAGCCATTATGAACAACCGCTTCAAAACATCAAGCTGCCTGCAAAGCTTCAAAATAAATTGAGAAAATGTTAGTAAACAAATCATATTTGAAAATTAAGTTTCGTGGATGGAATTAAAAGAGGTTAATGAGCTTTATTTGAGGAGCAGGGATGATCAGCTTCGCAGAGCCGTGTCAACTGCGGCTAGATGAAGATAAGGAGAGATAATTTCTAAAAAAAACGCAATTAAAAATAGCTTAACATATCGCAGCAGAAAACCCTTTCCCATTTACATAGAAGCAGCAGCAAATCTTTAAAATATCTGTGAAAGCTGGAAATCCAAAACAAAATCAGAACTACCTGGAAAAACTCAGCAGTTCTGGCAGCATCGGCAGAGAAAAAAAGAGTTGACGTTTCGAGTCCTCATGACTCTTCAGCAGAAAGTGAATTAGCCGGGATAGAATGTTTAGTATGAGAAACGATAGTTGAGATTTAAAAGCGTCGCCTGAACGGACTTGAACCTTGGACCCTCAGATTAAAGGTCTGATATCCTACTGACTGAACTATCCGGGCCGCGAAAGAGCAGCGTGTACAGTGACCTATAGTGGCTGACAGTGATCATTGCATCGTCCAAACTGTGCATTTCCTGCTGAAGTTTCCGATTTCTGTTCAGCGGATTTCTGCCACACATCCTTTGTCGCTACCCTCCGCCCATCCCCTCTCCCCCCCACACAGACTTGCTCCATAATTACTCTCCACACATCCTCAGCTTTGCAATTCCCGCCAGCCCCCGACCCGCACTGTTTCATTTTGCCTGTTTCATTTGGAGGGTTTTGGGAACTCCCTTATTGAAAGCAAAAATGGATAATATTGAGTGAACCGCCACTTTGAAGGTAAATGGAAACATTTCTGCAAACAAGCAAGGAGGTGGCCGCTTAGGAAATCCTTCCAAATAGTTACACTAAAGAAAGCAGACGGAACATACTGAAAAACTACATTCTCAGGGCCGACGTTTGCGCCACGCCGTTTCGTATGTGTAGTCGGTATCACGATTGCTTTACACACAGAAAGACCTGCGCTTTGGCCGCATAAATGGCAACTGAAATTCAGCAAGTATGGTTATGAAAAGCAGCTGGTTCTCAGTGATCCCTCTTCATGTGTTCCTCACAGCCAGACTGCTAAATGAAAATGTCTTTCCAAAAATACAACATTTAATAAGGGTGCAGTATACTCACCCTAACGCGGTCCCAGTCTGCTTCGGGTGCCGAATATGTTTGATATTCTTCCGTTTCCTTCGTTAGTAAGCATTCCACTATTTCTCGTACCCCTCATGTTCAACTTGCTGTTCTATAATTTTCTGGACATGATCTATCAAGCTTGTTAAATATAGGAATTACACTTGCATCCGCCAGTAATCTGGCAGTATAACTTCGTCTAATGAATTGTAAAATATGAGTGGGAGGCATGTGCTATCTCTTCCCGAGATTATTTCAAAACGTCTGAATGGAGCACATCTGGGTCGGGGAGTTTGTTTAAACTAGTCAAAACCTGTCCTTTTCATTTTTAATCGCTTATCTCATTGCTGCTCTCAACATTCAATATCATGTCTGTCTGTTTTACCTCACTGATAAATGCAAATCAAAAATAATTATTTAACATTCCTGCCATGTCTCTCTGCCTACTTCGGGTATTATCATTCCCATTCTGAATTGGTCTTATTCCAAACACCGCCTTCCCTTTTATAACAGCGCATCTAAAACCTTTTAATATTTCCTTTTATAGGTAATGAGAATATGTTTGTGTAAACGCACCTGAGCCGTGCGAATATCAACTTCTTAAGCTGGGGCTGCAACGTAAAATTCCTTGTCTGCTGCCCGTGTCTTTCGAGCGGGGAGTCAGATCGAGAATAGATCAATTTAAAGGGTATCTAGAGAAACTCATGAACTAGAGAAGGAGCAGAGTGGTGCAGCGGAAGCGTGCTGGGCCCATAACCCAGAGGTCGATGGATCGAAACCATCCTCTGCTATTTTAAGGTACCCACTAAAATAAAATTATCTGATTTGCTGGTATGAGGATTGGCATCTGGCTTCCTGCAAACAGTTCAGTCTGCAATAAATATCTCAAGTGGTGTGGGTTGGGGGAGTAGTTTCAGGTGAGAAAAGATGGGCGGATACTCGTGTGAAGCATGAACGCTGGCAAAGGCTGGTTGGACAGAATGGTACAACATCCAAGCCAAAGCAGCCGGCTTGATTGGCATCCCAGTCACAAACATTGATTCCCTCCAGCACGGCCGCACCGTGGCAGCAGTGTCCACCATCTACAAAATGCACTGCGGAAACTCACCAATCCTCCTTAGACAGCACCTTCCGAACCCACGGGAACAAACCCATTCGCATTATTTAGGAACACAAAAGGAAATATTAAAATGTTTTAGAAGCGCAGACATAAAATGGAGACCGCTGATTGGAATAAGGCCATGAAAGGACAGAAAGGATAATAGCCCAATCAAGGACAGTGATATGACATGAATCTTGAATGTTTATTGTCCTTTGGTATTTTCCAGTGCCCCGACACCCCACCTGCCTCAACTAATTTGCTGCTGGAAGCCTCAGAAATGATTTTGCTGAACGCTTGAACAGCCCAGATTTTAATCGCTGCAACAGTGATGGCCATCACTGGCCTGGGACCAATACCATGAAATGACGTCCCAAAACCTCTCCACATCTCTTTCGGTTTTTCAAATGGTAATTTCAACCTATGTCTTTGGGAAGCTTTTCACCAATGCTGTGTTAAGTACGAATGAAAGACTTGCATTTGTATAGAACCTTTCACAACAGTAGGGCATCCCAAATCTCTTTTCAGTCAATTAAATTAATTTGAAGTACACAGGGTGCTTAATGTGGTAATATAGGACTCTCTGCGACCAATTTGTAGACTGCAAGCTCCCAAAAAACAACAATGTGATCATGGCATGGTCGTCTGTTTTTGCTGTGTTACTCAAAGGGTGTACATGGAACCCCAGGTGTTACTCCCCTGCTCCTCCTCACAATGGCGCTGTGGGAACTTTTGCACATCTTTCACAAAAAAAACAAGTCCACATCTTTAAGCAATGTTAGTGGGTGGAAAGTAAAGTTGTCATTCAGAATAGTGACGTGGGCATTGTTGACTTGACCAGCATGTGTTGCTGATCGCCAATACCCTTGGGAAATTGGTGTTGAGTTACCCCCCAGAACCGCTGCAGCCCAAGTGGTTTAGTTACATCTACAGGGCTATTAGGAAGGGAGTTCCAAGGAGTTACACTGAACATGTGCTTGAATCCAATAACAGTGAAGAAACGGCAATAGAGTGCTAAACCAGGAGTACCTCTGGTTTGGAGGAGAAATTGCAGGTGCTGATGTTCCATGCAGCCACTGTCCTTGTGGAGTTGGCAAGTTGCCACAGAACTTCGGAGTTGCTGCCATGCATCTTGTAGATGGTGCACCACAACTGCCACTGAATTTAAAAATTGTCAACGAAAACTGCACTTAATTGACACTTTAAAGCAAAGCCATTATGAACAACCGCTTCAAAACATCAAGCTGCCTGCAAAGCTTCAAAATAAATTGAGAAAATGTTAGTAAACAAATCATATTTGAAAATTAAGTTTCGTGGATGGAATTAAAAGAGGTTAATGAGCTTTATTTGAGGAGCAGGGATGATCAGCTTCGCAGAGCCGTGTCAACTGCGGCTAGATGAAGATAAGGAGAGATAATTTCTAAAAAAAACGCAATTAAAAATATCTTAACATATCGCAGCAGAAAACCCTTTCCCATTTACATAGAAGCAGCAGCAAATCTTTAAAATATCTGTAAAAGCTGGAAATCCAAAACAAAATCAGAACTACCTGGAAAAACTCAGCAGTTCTGGCAGCATCGGCGGAGACAAAAAGAGTTGACGTTTCGAGTCCTCATGACTCTTCAGCAGAAAGTGAATTTACCGGGATAGAATGTTTAGTATGAGAAACGATAGTTGAGATTTAAAAGCATCGCCTGAACGGACTTGAACCTTGGACCCTCAGATTAAACGTCTGATATCCTACCGACTGAACTATCCGGGCCGCGAAGGAGCTGCGTGTACAGTGACCTATAGTGGCTGACAGTGATCATTGCATCGTCCAAACTGTGCATTTCCTGCTGAAGTTTCCCAAGTCTGTTCAGCGGATTTCTGCCACACGTCCTTTGTCGCTACCCTCCGCCCATCCCCTCTCCCCCCCACACAGACTTGCTCCATAATTACTCTCCACACATCCTCAGCTTTGCAATTCCCGCCAGCCCCCGACCCGCACTGTTTCATTTTGCCTGTTTCATTTGGAGGGTTTTGCGGACTCCCTTATTGAAAGCAAAAATGGATAATATTGAGTGAACCGCCACTTTGAAGGTAAATGGAAACATTTCTGCAAACAAGCAAGGAGGTGGCCGCTTAGGAAATCCTTCCAAATAGTTACACTAAAGAAAGCAGACGGAACATACTGAAAAACTACATTCTCAGGGCCGACGTTTGCGCCGCGCTGTTTCGTATGTGTAGTCGGTATCACGATTGCTTTACACGCAGAAAGACCTAGGTTCAATTCTCCAGAGGGCAGAAGCTGCGCTTTGGCCGCATAAATGGCAACTGAAATTCAGCAAGTATGGTTATTGAAAAGCAGCTGGTTCTCAGTGATCCCTCTTCATGAGTTCCTCGCAGACAGGCTGCTAAATGAAAATGTCTTTCCAAAAATACAACATTTAATAAGGGTGCAGTATACTCACCCTAACGCGGTCCCAGTCTGCTTCGGGTGCCGGATATGTTTGATATTCTTCCGTCTCCTTCGTTAGTAAGCATTCCAATATTTCCCGTGCCCCTCATGTTCAACTTGCTGTTCTATAATTTTCTGGACATGATCTATCAAGCTTGTTAAATATAGGAATTACACTTGCATCCGCCAGTTGTCTGGCAGTATAACTTCGTCTAATGAATTGTAAAATATGAGTGGGAGGCTTGTGCTATCTCTTCCCGAGATTATTTTAAAACGTCTGAATGGAGCACATCTGGGTCGGGGAGTTTGTTTAAACTAGTCAAAACCTGTCCTTTTCATTTTTAGTCGCTTATCTCATTGCTGCTCTCAACATTCAATATCATGTCGGTCTGTTTTACCTCACTGGTAAATGCAAATCAAAAATAATTATTTAAAATTCCTGCCATGTCTCTCTGGCTACTTCGGGTATTATCATTCCCATTCTGAAGTGATCTTATTCCAAACACCGCCGTCCCTTTTATGACTGCACATCTAAAACCTTTTAATATTTCCTTTTATATAAAATGAGAATATGTTTGTGTAAACACACTTGAGCCGTGCGAATATCAGCTTTTTAAGCTGGGGCTGCAAGCTAAAATTCCTTGTCTGCTGCCCATGTCTTTGGAGCGCGGAGTCAGAGCGAGAATAGATCAATTTAAAGGTTATCTAGAGAAGTTGATGAAGCAAGAAAACAGCAACGTGCAGCAGAGTGGCGCAGCGGAAGCGTGCTGGGCCCATAACCCAGAGGTCGATGGATCGAAACCATTTTCTGCTATTTTAAGATACCCACTAAAATAAACTTATCTGATTTGCTGGTATTAGTATTGGCATCTGGCTTCCTGCAAACAGTTCAGTCTGCCATAAAAATCTCAAGGGGAGTGGGTTAGGGGATTAGTTTCAGGTGAGAAAAGATGGGCGGATACTCGTGTGAAGCATGAACGCTGGCAAAGGCTGGTTGGACAGAATGGTACAACATCCAGGCCAAAGCAGCCCGCTTGATTGGCGTCCCAGTCACAAACATTGATTCCCTCCAGCACGGCCGCACCGTGGCAGCAGTGTCCACCATCTACAAAATGCACTGCGGAAACTCACCAATCCTCCTTAGACAGCACCTTCCAAACCCACGGGAACAAACCCATTCGCATTATTTAGGAACACAAAAGGAAATATTAAAATGCTTTAGAAGCGCAGACATAAAATGGAGACCGCTGATTGGAATAAGGCCATGAAAGGACAGAAAGGATAATAGCCCAATCAAGGACAGTGATATGACATGAATCTTGAATGTTTATTGTCCTTTGGTATTTTCCAGTGCCCCGACACCCCACCTGCCTCAACTGATTTGCTGCTGGAAGCCTCAGCAATGATTTTGCTACCTCTAGGCTTGACTATCCCAAAACACTTCTCTGCAACGTCCATATTCTACCCCCCATAAATTTGAGGTCACCCAAAACTCCGCTGTCCATGTCTCATAAAAGTTTGTCCCAAGTACTCGATGACCTATGTTGGCTCCGCGTTAAAGCAGTGCACAGATTTAAAAATTCCTTTTAGAAACCAGTTATTTAAACAAATCCCGATGGCAGTAATTTCCCACAATGTCATCAACACCCGAATAATGTAAGAGATCTGCACCATCGTATTCTGAACGCTTGAACAGCCCAGATTTTAATCGCTCCAACAGTAATGGCCATCACAGGCCTGGGACCAAAACCATGAAATGACCTCCCAAAACCTCTCCACATCTCCTTCGGTTTTTCAAATGGTAATTTCAACCTATGTCTTTGGGAAGCTTTTCACCAATGCTGTGTTAAGTACGAATGAAAGACTTGCATTTGTATAGAACCTTTCACAACACTAGGGCATCCCAAATCTCTTTTCCGTCCCATTCTCCTTCGGGCGCTGAACATACTTGATATTCTTCCATCTTCTTCTTCAGGAAGCATTCCATTATTTCTCGTACCATTGATGTTCCACTGGCTGCTCTATAATTCTCTGGACATGATCTATCAAGCTTCTTAAATATAGGAATTACACTTGCATCCACCAGTTGTCTGGCAGTATATCTTCATCTAATGAATTGTAAAATATGAGTGGCAGGCTTGCGCTATCTCTTCTCGGGATTTTTTTAAAACGTCCGAATGGAATACATCTGGTTCGGGGGCTTAATCCTCTTTGAGTTTGTTTAAACTAGTCAATACCAGTCCTTTTCATTTTTAATCGCTAATCTCATTGCTTGTCTCAACATTCAATATCATGTCGGTCTGCTTTACCTCACTGATAAATGCAAATCAAAAATAATTATTTAATATTCCTGCCATATCTCTCTCGCTACTTCGGGTATTATCATTCCCATTCTGAAGTTGTCTTATTCCAATCACCAACTTCCATTTTATGGCTGCGCATCTAAAGCCTTTTAATATTTCCTTTTGTGTTCCTAGATAACGAGAATATGTTTGTGTAAAAGCACCTGAGCCGTGCGAATATCAACTTTTTAAGCTGGGGCTGCAAGGTAAAATTGCTTGTCTGCTGCCCCTGTCTTTCTAGCGGGGAGTCAGAGCGAGGCTGAGAGAGAATAGATCAATTTAAGGGGTATCTAGACAAGTATACCAAGCAGAAAGGGAGAGGGTTAGGGTAGTAGTTTCAGGTGAGAAAAGATGGGCGGAGACACCAGTGAAGCAAGAACGCTGGTTGCACAAATTGGTACAACATCCAAGCCAAAGCAGCCCGCTTGATTGGCATCCCAGTCACAAACATTCACTCCCTCCACCACGGGCGCACAGTGTCTACCATCTACAAAATACACTGCAGAAACTCACCAAGCCTCCTTAGACAGCACCTTCCAAACCCACGAGAACAAACCCACTCGCATTATCAAGGAACAAAAAAAGGAAATATTAAAAAGTCTCAGAAGCGCAGACATAAAATGGAGACCGCTGATTGAATAAGGCCATGAAAGGACAGAAAGGATAATAGCCCAAGTAAGGACAGTGATATGACAAGAATATTAAACTTTTATTCTCCTTTGGTGTTTACCAGTGACACCCCACCCGCTTCAACTGATTTGCTGCTGGAAGCCTCAGCAATGATTTTGCTACCTCGAGACTTGACTATCCCAATGCACTGCACTACAACCGTCCATATTGTGCCCCCCATAAATTTGAGGTCACCCAAAATTCCGCTGCCCATGTCCCATAAAAACTCGATGACCAATGCTGGCTCCCACTTAAAGCAACGCACAGATTTTAAAATTTCTTTTAGAAACCAGTTATTTAAAGAAATCACACCTGCCGAAGGCAGTAATTTCCCACAATGTCACGAAGACTCGAATAGTCCAAGAGATCTGCGCTCATCGAATTCTGAATGCTTGAGAACCCAGATTTTAATCGCCCCAACACTAATGGCCATCACTGAATGAAGGACTTGTCAATGAAAACTACACTTAATTTACAATTTAAAGCAAAGCTTTAAAATATCTGCAGATGCTGGAAATACAAAAGAAAAGCAGAATTACATGGAAAAACTCAGCAGATCTGGCAGCATCGGCGGAGAAGAAAAGAGTTGACGTTTCGAGTCCTCATGAACCTTCAGCAGAACGTGAATTAGCCGGGAGTGAATGTTTAGCAAGTGAAACGATAAGTGAGATTTAAAAGCATCGCCCAAACAGGGTCTTGAACCCTGGACCCTCAGATTAAAAGTCGGGTGCTCAACCGACTGAAATATCGGGGCACGTACACCAAGTGATCACAGCGACCTTTTTTGGCTGACAATGAACATTGCATCCTTCAAATTGTGCATTTCCTTCTGAAGTTTCCCAAATCTGTTCAACGGATTTCTGCCACACATACTTTGTCACTACCCTCGCCCACCCCCTCTCCCCTACACAGATTTGCTTGATAATTATTCCCCACACATCCTCATCTTTGCACTTCCCACCAGCCCCCGACCCGCACTGTCTCATTTTGCCTGTTTTATTGGAGGGTTTTGGGTGTCCCCTGATTGAACGCAAAAGTGGATAATATTGAGCGAACCGCTACTTTGAAGGTAAATGCAAACACTTCCGCAAATGAGCAAGGAGGTGGCCGCTTAGGAAATCCTTCCAAATAGTAACACTGAAGAAAGGGTGCAGCCGACGGACCAGATTGATAAACTCCATTCTCAGGGACAGTGCTGACGCGCGCCCGGTTCCATAGTGTAGTGGTGATCTAATCTGTTTTAAAAGCAAAAGGTCAGGGGTTCGGGCCCTAGTGAAACGCAAGCTGCATGTTGACCACATAAATGGCGAGTGAAATTCAACAAGAATGATGAATGTGAAGAGCAGCTGATCCTCACTGAGCCCTCTTCATGTGTTCCTCACAGCCAAACTGCTAAATAAAAATCTATTTCCCAAAATACAGCATTTAATAAGGGTGTTGTACACTCACCCTAATGCTGTCCCATTCTGCTTCGGACGCCGAATATATTTGTTGTTCTTCCGTCTTCTTCTTTAGTAAGCATTCCATTATTTCTCGTGCCACTGATGTTCCACTGGCTGGTCTATAATTCTCTGGACATGATCTATCAAGCTTCTTAAATATAGGAATTACACTTGCATCCGCCAGTTGTCTGGCAGTACACCTTCGTCTAATGAATTGGGAGGCTTGTGCTATCTCTTCTCGAGATTATTTTAAAACGTCTGAATGGAATAGATTTGGGTCGGGGGCTTACTCCTCTTTGAGTTTGTTTAAACTAGTCAATACCAGGCCTTTTCATTTTTAATCGCTTATCTCGTTGCTTGTCTCAACATTCAATATTGTGTCGGTCTGCTTTACCTCACTGATAAATGCAAATCAAAAATAATTATTTAATATTCCTGCCATATCTCTCTGGCTACTTCGGGTATTATCATTCCCATTCTGAAGTTGTCTTATTCCAATCACCAACTTCCATTTTATAACTGCGCATCTAAAACCTTTTAATACTCCCTTTGTGTTCCTACATAAGGAGAATTTGTTTGTGTAAATGCACCTGAGCCGTGCGAATATCAGCTTTTTAAGGTGGGGCTGCAAGGTAAAATTCCTTGTCTGTTGCCCATGTCTTTCTAGCGGGGAGTCAGAACGAGGCTGAGAGAGAATAGATCAATTTAAGGGGTATCTAGAGAAGTTCATGAAGCAGAAAGGGAGAGGGTTAGGGTAGTAGTTTCAGGTGAGAAAAAAATGGGTGGAGACTCGTGTGAAGCATGAACTCTTGCAAGGGCTGGTTGGACTGAATGGTACAACATCCAAGCCTAAGCAGCCCGCTTGACTGGCATCCCAGTCCCAAACATTCACTCCCTCCACCACGGGCTCACAGTGTCTACCAGCTACAAAATAACCTGCAGAAACTCACCAAGCCTCCTTAGACTGCACTTTCTAAACACATGAGAACAAACCCATTCGCATTATCTAGGAACACAAAAGGAAATATTAAAATGCTTCAGAAGTGTAGACATAAAATGGAGAACACTGATTGGAATAAGGCCAAAAAAGGACAGAAAGAATAATAGCCCAAGTAAGGACAGTGATAAGACAAGAATATTGAAAGTTTATTGTCCTTTGGTATTTACCAGTGGCCGGACATCTCACCTGCTTCAATTGATCTGCTGCCGGAAGTCTCAGCAATGATTTTGCTACCTCTAGACTTGACTATCCCAATACAATGCTCGCCGACCGTCCATATTGTGCCCTCCATAAATTTGAGGTCAAACAAAACTCCGCTGCCCATGTCCCATAAAAACTCGATGACCTGCGTTGGTTCCCCCTTAAAGCAATGCACAGATTTTAAAATTCCTTTTAGAAACCAGTTATTTAAAGAAATCACACCTCCCGATGGCAGTAATTTACCACAATGTCCAAGACCCGAATACTCCAAGAGATCTGCACTCATCGAATTCTGAACGCTTGTGCAGCCCAGTTTTTTATCGCTCCAACACTGATGGCAATCACCGGCTTGGGACCAAAACCCCGGAATGACCCCCCAAAACCTCTCCACATCTCTTTTGGTTTTTCAAATGGTAATTTCAACCTATGTCTTTGGGCAAGCTTTTCACCAATGCTGTGTTAAATATGAAGGAAAGCCTTGCATTTTTATAACACCTTTCATAACACTAGGGCATTCCAAAGCTCTTTTCAGTCAATTAAATTAATTTGAAGTGCACAGGGTGCTTAATGTGGTAATATAGGACTCTCAGCAACCAATTTGTAGACAGCAAGCTCCCAAAAAAACAACAATGTGATAATGGCCTTGCCGTGTCACTTGCGGCTGGATGAAGATAAGGAGAGATAAGTTCGAAAAAAAACGCCATTAAAAATAGATCAAAATATCGCATCAGAACCGCCTTCCCTTTCACATAGAAGCAACGTTTCGCAAATCTTTAAAATGTCTTAAAGAGATGAAAGTGAATTAGCCCGGATAGAATGTTTGAGGATGAGAATAGATGTTTCAGATGTAAAAGCATTGCTCGATCAGGGACTTGAAGCCTGGACCCTCAGATTCAAAGTCTGATGCTCTACCGACTGAGCTATCCGGGCTTTGTGCGTTGAACGTACAGCGACCTTTACTGGCTGACAGTGAACATTGCATCGTTCAAATTGTGCATTTCCTTCTGAAGTTTCCCAAATCCGTTCAGCGGATTTCTGCCACACATCCTTTGTCGCTACCCTCCGCCCATCCCCCTCTCCCCCCACACAGACTTGGTTCATAATTACTCTCCACACATACTGAGCTTTGCACTTCCCGCCAGCTCCCGACCCGCACTGTCTCTTTTTGCCATGTTCTTTTGGAGAGTTTTGGGGGCTCCCTGATTGATAGCAAAAATGACAGCGAACCGCCACTTTGAAGGTAAATGCAAACACTTCCTCAAACAAGCAAGGGGTTGGCCGCTTAGGAAATCGTTCCAAAGAACAACACCGAAAAAGGGATGCAGCAGACCGAACACATTGATAAACTCCATTCTCAGGTTCACGAGCTGTTCTGCCGGGTTCCATAGTGTAGTGGCTATCACGTCTGCTTTACACGCAGAAGGTCCTGAGTTCGGTTCCCTGTGGGGCCAATGCTGCGTTCTAGCCACATAAATGGCAACTGAAATTCAACAAGAATGGTTGTGAAGAGCAGCTGTTTCTCACTGAGCTCTCTTCATGTGTTCCTCACAGACAGCCTGCAAAATGAAAATCTTTTCCCCAAAACACAACATTAAATAAGGGCGCAATATATTCACCCTAACGCTGTCGCATTCTGCTTCGGATCACTGTTCACATTACCCTTAAGTTTATCTGCTCTCTCTCTCTCATGCTCGTTCTGACCCCAAACCCACTCTCCTCCCGCTAGATTCCCCCGGATCATATCCCTGCTTTATTTCGCTTGTAGATACCATAGCAAACTATTTATGCAATATTGCCGCCTTCTGTCTATGGTTATTTGGGAGTATTATCCTTTCTATCCCATAGTCTCCCCGTTCCCTGCATTTGGCGCCTGCATTTCAATCCCCGCCTGTAAAATATTTTATTGTAATCTTTTGTGTTCCTAGATTATTTAATCTCAAGATAAAAGTAAAATACTGCTGATGCTGGAAATCTGAAACAAAAACAGTACATTCTGGAGAAACTCAGCAGGCCAAACAGCTTCTATGGAGAGAGAAACAGAGTCCATATGGGCCTTCTTCAGAATTTCAGTGTTATTTAACGTCAAATTCCATTTTGCTTTACAGGTTTACGGGAGCTCGTGCCGTGAAAAAAGGTGGGAAGCGGCACAGACTTGAACATAAGTTTAGGGGGGCTTTCTATCCGGCCAGCTCTGTGCATATTGTGCACATGTTTGCATTAACCTAAATATAGCTGTTAGATTAATATTATCGTTTTTTTTTGTTTCAATCAGGCAGACCCCAAATTTAGGAAAAAAATGTAAGGGCGTTTAATGGATCCGGACCGTCTTTCGGGTGAAGTAGCCGGGTTAGTACTAGTGAAGAGCAATTGCGATTGAATTTACCGATGGTATTGATAAATGAGTGTGTGAGAAAAATCCGCTGAACACGCTGGATGATTGCAGAAAAAGTATAGAATCTGAAGATACGGCGGTTGTTAGCTGCTACTTTTGGTCTGTGTGCAACGCAGATTTCAGGTCCTAAAAGATTCAGTCGATAGAGCTTCATACCTTTAATCTGAGGGCCCAGGGTTCAAGTCCCTGTCTGTGTGTAGCGCAGCTGATAGATCGTGAAAAATTCAGTCGACGCAGCTTCGTACTTTTAATCTGAGGGCCCAGGGTTCAAGTCCCCGTCTGGGCGCTGTTTTTAACTCTGAATTATTGATTCTTATATACATCCGGAAATTATGGCCAATTCATGCGCACCTTTCAAGTTGACGGCGTCCTTTGCTTTGAATTGTAAATAGATTGTTATTTTTATTGACAATTTTTGCAAAGTCAGTGGCAAGAAATAACTGCACCAACACTTGCAATTTCCCCTCCAAACCACACGCACCAACTTGCTAATACATCACCTTTACTTCCAAGGTGTTGAGTCCACATTATGGAACCTCCTCCCTAACAGCACTGTGGTTGCACCAGCACCACAGGAGCTGCAGCGGCTCAGGAAGACAACTCGACACCACATCCTCATGGGCAATTAAGGATGGGCAATAAAAGCAGGGCCAGGTAGCTGATGCCAACATCCTTTGAAACTTTTATTAAAAAAATGCTTATTTTCATCGACAAGCTGATTTTCCACCCAACGACACCACTTACAGACATAAATTGAGCGTTGCCTTTTTTAACGAACAGTCTGCAAAGGATCTCAAGGCACCATGTCAAAGAGGAGAAGGGGAGGAATGTCTAGCGCCCTAGGTTTATCGATTAATCAACAAAACAACGGTAGGTTACCAGATCAAGAAAACATTGCTGTTTGTGTGAGCTTCTGGTTTGTAAATTGGCTGTTGTGATACCTACATTACTACAGGAGGAAGACTTCAACATAATTTAATTACCTGCATCGAGCTTCGGGATATCCTAATGTCGTGAAAGTTGCGATAACCATTCAAAACTGTCCTTCTTTCACACAGCGTTAGGGAGGATGGTGAAAAGCTTGAACAAAAGGACAGGTTTACTGAGCATTCAGAAAACGTCATGAGATGGGGAGGGTTTTTGGGAAGGAATTCCAGAGCTTTTGTCCAAGGCGGCTGTTGGAAAGATTAAAATCAGGGACGCTAAAGTGAAATGAGTGTTGGTGGCGTTTTGGGAAATTATTGACTGAGGGAGGAATGGTTGAGTTAAAGATACCTTTCATATTTAAAAAATTGAAACAGTTTAAATCCAGGCATTTCTCCAAAGGGAGCCAAGGCATGTTAAAGATGTCACGGGCGAGTGATTTATTTAGTACACGGGCAATAGAGTTTTGGACCATTTTAAATTTCCGGAGAGGAGAATAGGAATGGTTGGCAAGAATTGCATTGGGATAGTCAAGTCTAGAGGTAACAAAATTAGAGCAGATGGGTTGCAGCAGGTAGGGTGCTGGGGAATGCGATAGAGGTGGAAATGACCGATTTTATTGGTGATCCTGGGACATAGTCTGATGTTGATCAAATACAAAATGAAGTATGCGAACAGCCTGGTTCAAGCTCACACAATTTTCACAGCGGGTAGGATTGTCAGAAGCTGGGATATGGGAGCTTGAAGCAGAGGACAAAGACAAAGAGGAAATGTCTTCTCATTCAGTGCTGGATACTGGATAAGCAGTTTGAAAAAATGGCAATAGTTGTAGGGTGGAGAGAGGTGCTGAGGGTGAGTTGAGTGTCATTAACGTACATGCGAAAAAATTATAATGTCGCTTCATCTTATTGTGTCCACGGACATTCTGCACATGGATCAGCCAGAACTGGACACATTTCTGCGCCTTGTTGTTGAATTCGGCAAGATCTGCAACAATGCAGAGTTCCTCTAGCGATAGACTTTGCAGGAGATGTTGCATAGTCTGTGGCTCAGTTCCACATACACAAGTTGTCAGGCAGGTTGTATATCTCCATTTACTTAGTGACACCTTTGAACGACCAACACCAGTCCTATGTCTGTTAAGGTACTTTCAGGTTGCCCAGTTGCAATCAACTCTTGGGGGAAGACTTTCATCCGGTAGAATTTCTATCGCTGGGGGTTGTTTGAGACTGGTGAGTCGGTCTTTCCAGAAGGCAATGCGGGCTTCAGATGGGGTTGATTGTAATGGAACAACACTGTTCATGAAGCTTTTCCTTTACTTCAGGCAGCTGGTTGTGGGTGTACAACAATGTAGAGGGTGCCTCTCATCTGATGTTTGATGGAGCTGCTCTTTCTTGCTGGAGACCATTATTCTTATATCAGAGGGAGCGATACCTGCCAGAATATATAGGTTGTTGGTGTTTGTTGCTTATAAACAATCTGTGATAAGTCAGCAGCTTGCATTCAGAACGGCATCCATCTTCTTAGCGTGAGTAGATCTTTCCCATGTAGGGCAGATGGGTTTGGCAGTGGAATAGCAAAGAGCAAGTGCACTGGTTTGCAATGTTTTCGAGTTTGCTCCCCATTTTGTGCTTGTGAGCTTATTCAGGACGTTGTTTCGTGCTCTCACTTTTGCCTTTGTCTTTTCAATGTGGGTCTTGAAGATGAGGCATCTGTCAAGGGTGACTCCTAATTAGATAGGGTGCTGATGGCCAGCATCTCAATGAGAAATAGGAACAGGCCAGGCCGAGGTGCGGGAATGGGAAGAGAAATCATTGCTTGCATTACTCTGGATCTGTTTAGATTGCAAAGTATGGAACCATACTGACTACTCAATATTTCATTCCGCATATTGAGATGGTTTTCTATCTTCCTTTTTACTAAGTATTACATTATTTCTCGCACCACTGCTGTTTACCTGACTGATGTCTAATTCTCTGGGCTACTTCTGTCCACCTTCTTAACTGTGAGAATTACATTTATTTTTCTGCTACTCCTCTTTCACAACATAACATTTTCAAACGAATTATTAATTATGAAAAGCAATCCCTGTGCTGTAACATGTCCAGATTGTTTTCAAATACGTGGAGGAATATATCCTGATCTCGCAGCTCAAACCTGAGCAAACATGAGCCGCTGTGGGCCATCAACAGGAACAGAATTGTACTCAACCACTATCTGTAACCTCATGGCCCGGCATGTTCCCCATTCTTCCAATACCACCAAGCCAGGGAATCAGCCTTCGTTCAATAAAGAGTGCACGAGGGAATGCCAGGAGCAGTAGCAGTCATACCTGAAAACGAGGTGTCAACCTTGCGAAGCTGCAACTCAGGACTACTTGCGTGTCAATCAGCATAAACAGCGAGCGATAGACAGAGCTAAGTGATTCAACAGCCAACGGAACAGATCTGAGCACTTCAGTTCTGTCATATCCAGTCGTGAACTTTGTATACAATTAAACAACACACTGGAGGAAGAGGCTCCACAAATACCCCATCGTCAATGGTGGAGGAGCCCAGTACATCAGTGCAAAAGATGAGGCTGCAGAATTCGCAAAAATCATGAGTCAAGACTGGAGGGTAGATGATCCATCTCGGCATCCTCCGGAGGTCCCCAGCGTCGCAGGAGCCAGTCTATACCCAATTCGATTTACTCCACGTGATATCATGAAACGGCTGATCACCCTGGAAAGTGTAAAGGCAGGGGGCGCTGACAGCATTCCGGCGGCAGACTTCGGCTCCAGACCTTACAACTTGCCAAGCCACACTGTTCCAGTGCAGCTACAATTCTGGCATCCACCCAAAAATTTCGATATTGGCCGAAGTGTGTCCCATCCACAAAAAGCAGGACAAATCCAACCCAGCCAGTGCCCGCCCTATCAGTCTTCTCTCGATCATTGGTAAAGGGATAGAAAGGGTCATCAATAGGACGATCAAGCAACACTGCTTTGCAATAACCTGATGCCCAGTTTGTGTTCTGCCAAGGTGACTCAGGTTCAGACCTCATTACAGCCTTAACTCAAACTTGGAGAAAGACTGAACAACCAAATGTGGGGTAAGATTGACAGCTGTTGACATCAAGGGAGCATTTGGCTGAGCGTAGCATCAAGGAGTCCTAGCAAATCTGGATCAAGGGGAATCGGAGGAACTATCCATCAGTTGGAGTCATACCCAGCACAAAGGAAGATACTTGTGGTAGTTGAAGGAAATAATCTTAGTTCCAGGACATCACTGCAGGACATCCTCAGGGTAGTAGCCTAGGCTGAAGAATCTTCAGCTGCTTCATGAGTGACCTTCCTTCCATCATAAAGTCAGAAGTATGGATGTTTGCTGATGATTCCACAATGTTCAGCACCTTTCACGCATCCTCAGATAATGAAGCAGTCCATGTACAAATGCTTCAAGATCTGGGCAATACCTAGACTTGGGCTGACAAGTGGTAAGTAACATGTGCACCACTCAAGTGCCAGGCAATGACCATATCCAGCAGAAGGGAAACAAAGCAGCCTTATTTGATAATCAGTGGGATTTCAATCACTGAAACACCCACTATCACCATCTAGGGGCTTACCATTGATCTGATAGTGAACTGGTCGGGCACATAAATACCGTGAAAATAAAGCTAGGAATCCTGTGGCAAGCAAATCACCTCCTGAATAGCCACCGCCTGTCCACCATTTACAGGACCCAAGTCATGAGTGTGACAAATACTTTCCATTTGCCTGGATGAATTCAGCTCCCACAACACTCAAGAAGCTTGATACCATCCAGTTGAACACAGCCTGCTTGACTGGCATCAGAACCAGAAATATTCACTACCTCCACCACAGACGCCCGGTAGCAACAATGTGTACCACCTATAATGTGCAGTACCGGAATCACCAAGGCTGCTTAGACTGCACCTTCGAAACACATGATCAATAGCATTAAGAAGAACAAGGGTAGCTGATGGATGGGAACACCACCACCAGGAAATTCCCCTCCAAGTCACGCAGCATTCTGACTGAGAAATATATCGCTGTTCCTTCATGTCAATGAGACAAAACCCTGGAAATCCCTTCCTAACAGCAGTGTGGGTGTACCTACACCCCATGGACTGCAGTGGGTCAAGAAGGCAGCTCACCACTACCTTCGCAAGGGCAATTAGGAATGGGCAATAAATGCTGGCTCAGCCAGCGAAGCACACATATGGCAGATGAATAAAAAAATCAATTTATTTAACACACCTGTCACCTGTCTATCGTTACTTTGGCTCTTATCCTTTCTATCCCATCGTTCTGATTTGCCAAATGCTGGCTCCATTTTAAGTCTCCACCTGTAAAATATTTTAATGTATTCTTTTGTGTTCCAAGATTATTCAATCTCAAAATAAATGCAAAATACTGCTGATGTTGGAAATCTGAAACAAATTCTGGAAAAGCTCAGCAGATCTAAAAACATCTGTGGAGAGAGAAACAGAGTTAACGTTTCGAGTCTCTGTGACCATTGTTCAGACTCTCATTGTCATATACTCTCAAATTCCTCTTGGCTTTACAGCTTTACGGCAGCTGGTGGGAGCAAGTTTGGAGGCGTGGCTTCAGTTGCCCGCTGCTGAAGGCCCGCGGAAGTTCCTGCGGATCGGATTTCTCACCCTGCCCCAGACGGAAGTCGGCCGAGAAATTTGCAATCCGACTGTGATTGCAGTTGGTCGGAAGTTCTGATTTGATGGCAAACAGCGAATATGGGGATATATAAAATAAAACCAAAAAACTGCGGATGCTGGAAATCCAAAGCAAAAACAGAAATAGCTGGAAAAACTCAGCAGGTCTGGCAGCATCTGCGGAGAGGAACGCAGTTAACGTTTCGAGTCCGAATGACCATTCATCAGAAGTAAGGAAAACTAGGAAAGAGGTGAAATATAAACTGGTTTAAGGGGGTGGGGGTGGTTTGAAGTGGGGGGGGGGGGGCGTTGGTGGTGGCGGGACAGGTAGAGCTGGATAGAGGGCCAGTGATAGGAGATTGTCAAAAGATGTCACAGACAAAAGGACAAAGGGGGGTTGACAGTGGTGATATTATCTAAGGAATGTGCTAATTGAGACATTAAGGGTAGAAAGCAGGTCGAGCAAGGTACTGATAGCATTAGTCGGGGTGGGGTAGGGTGAAGGGAGCGAAATAAGCTAAAATGTACAGATAAAACAATGGATGGAAATATATTTAAAACTGATGAAAATAGGTGGGAAAAGAATAATCTATATAAAATTATTGGAAAAAGGGGATCGGAAAGGGGGGTGGGGATGGAGGAGAGAGTTCATGATCTAAAGTTGTTGAACTCAATATTCAGTCTGGAAGGCTGTAAAGTGCCTCGTTGGAGCCTGAGGTGCTGTTCCTCCAGTTTGCGTTGAGGTTCACTGGAACAATGCAGCAGGCCAAGGACGAACATGTGGGCAAGAGAGCAGGGTGGAGTGTTGAAATGGCAAGCGACAGGGAGGTCTGGGTCATGCTTGCGGACAGAGGAAGGTGTTCCGTAAAGCGGTCACCCAGTCTGCGTTTGGTCTCTTCAATGTAGAGGAAACCGTCTTTTGTGTTTTTGTTACGGATATATAAAATTCCAGTTTCTAACCCAGGGAGCGCATGCGGCAGAGCATCAACCGTTTAAGCCGAGGGCCCAGTGTTTAATTCCCTTCACGGCCGCTTTTTCTGTTAAATTCTCAATTCTCATGTGAATCATCCAATTCAGTGACACATCAACAACACACGCTGAATGGACATTATGATTGTGTTTCGTCCGGCACAGTCATTTTCCTGTACATTCGTTCAGGAGGGTTTTCTATCTTCGCGGCTCCTTGCATTTGGTGCACAAGTTAGTATTAACCTAAATATAGCTGTTAGATGAATATTATTATTTTTTCTTTCAATCAGGCAGCCCCCCAAGTTTACAAAGAAAAGTGGAAGTGCATTTAGTAGGTGCAGACCTTTTGGTGAAGTGGACAGGTTATGAATTGTGAAGAGCAATTGTGGTTGAATGTAGCGATGGTATTGAGAAGGGGTGTGAGGGGAATGCGCTGAACAGACTAGGTGTCTTCAGAAAAAGTACAGAATCTGAAGGATGCGATGTTTGCCGTCAGCCAGTAAAGTTGGCTGCGCGGGCACATGGCCAGAATGCGGGTAGCTCAGTCGGTAGAGCTCTGAGACTTTTAACTTCGTAGTACAGGGTTCAAGTTCCTGTTGGGCCGCTGGTTTAAGCTCCTAATTATCGATTCTTATTTAAAGGCAGGAATCATGAGCCATTCCTGCGCATCCCTTTAAGACATTTGAAAGATTTGCGATGTGCTGATTCTATTTGAAAAGGAAAGTATTTTCTGATGTCTGTGTTTTCAAGTGCATTGAATGGTATTTTCGAAATTATTAATTTTTATTCTCAACCATCTCCAACTACGTAACATCCAAAGCTGATCTTCCTTTCCGTCCAGATAAAGCTCATTCATTTGTTCCAATTTATTCTATGATAGTAAGATTTCAACTATAATTCACTTTATAAGAATTGCTGAATTTCTTTTGAGAATTTGCATGCAATCTAAGGTCGTGAAACGGTAGCTAATGGCTTTGCTTTGAAGTGTAAATAGCTTGTTATTTTCATTGACCAAGTTTGCATTGTCACTGGCAAGAGCTAACTCCACCCCAACTTTACAAAAAAAAATGGAAGAGCGTTTAATGGGCACGGGCCGGACTTTGGGTGAAGTGGACGGTTTAGTATTTGTGCAGATCAATTGTGATTGGACTTAGCGAAGGTATTGAGAAATGGTTGTGTGAGAAAAATCTGCTGAACACAGTGAGTGACTGAAGAAAGAGTGCAGAATCCGCAGGATGCAATGTTCGCCATCAGGCAGGCGAAGACGCTGGGCAGCAGATTTGCGAGACCCCGCAGAGTTTCCATCGGCAGAGCATCAGACTTTCAATCTGAGGGTCCAGGGTTCAAGTCCCTGTTCGCCCGTCGAATTTTATCTGCGAATTATCGATTCTCGCGAAAATTCCAGAAATCAGGTGCAATTCCTGCACATGGCTTCACGATATTTCCAAGATTTGCAATATGCTGATTCTATTTGACGTGCAAATTAATTTCTGATGGCAGTGTTTTCACTTGTGTTGAATGGCAATTTCGAAATTATCTTTGGATCTCTTTTCCTCAGAAGGCAGTGGATGTTGGTGCCGTTTTTGGAAACTACTGATTTAGCGAGGCACGGTGTATTTAAAGTTACCTTTTTTCTTTAAAAATAAAACATTTAACATTTCTCCAAGTGGAGCCAACATATGTTATAGATTTACTGGTGGTGATTTTGTGGGTCATGGGGCATACAGCTTTGACCATTTCAAAGTTATGGAGGCGACAATATGGAGAGAGAGTGAGGAGTGCATTGGGACTGTCAAGCCTAGAGTGAACAAAATTATTGCTCAGGGTTCCAGGAGCAGATGAGGCTAAGCCAATGTGATGTTGGGCAATAGAAATTGGTGGAGGTAGAAATGGGCGATTTTAGTGGTGACACAGATACATAGTCAGAAAATCATCTTTGGGTCAAATATGAAATCAAGTATGTGAACAGTCTGGTTCAAGGTCGCACAGTTTTCACACTGATTAGGATGGAGTCAGAAGCTGGGATAGGGGAGCTTGTAGCAGAGACCAAAGAAGGAAAGGAAATATCTTTTCATTCAGCACTGGATATAGGATAAGCAGTTTGATAAAATGGCATTGGTTGTGTAGCGGAAATAAATCTGAGGGGGAGCAGTGTATCATCAATATACATGTGAAAAAAATATGATGTCACTGTGGGTCAGCACCTCAATGAGAAATACGAATAAGTCAGGGAGGGGACTCTGAGGGAATCCAGTGGTGCTACTGTGGAAATTGGATGAGAAATCATTGCTTGTATTAGCCTGGATCTGTTTAGATTGGTAAATAGGGAACCATGCTGACTACTCAATATTTCTTCCCTCATATTTCGATGTTTTTCTATCTGCTTCCTTAGTAAATATTCTATTATTTCTCGCAGCACTGTTGTTAACCTGACTGGTCTATAATTCTCTGGGCATATTCTGTCCACCTTCATAACTGTAGGAATTGTATTATTTATTTAACTATCCTCTTTTGCAACATTTTTTTCTAACAAATTATTAGATATAAATAGCCATCCCTATTCTGTAACAAGTCCAGATTATTTTTAAATTGGTCGATGAACACATACGGCTCTATCAACTCAAAGACTCGGCAAACTTTAGGTACTGTTTGCCATTAGCAAGAGCAGACTTGTGCTGAATCATTATCTGCACCCGCATGGCCCGGCGTATTTCCCATTCTACCATTGTCACCAAGCCAATGGAACAACCCTCGTTCAATGAAGAGTGCACGAGGGAATGCCAGGAGCAGTAGATGGCAATTCTAAAAAGGTGTCAGCCTTGTAAAGCTGGAACCCAGGAATAATTGCGTGCCAATCAGCATTAGCAGCGAGCGTTAGGCAGAGCTGAGTGATTCCACAACCAATGGAACAGATCTAAGCACTGCAGCCATGTCACATCCAGTAGTGAATTGTGATGGACAATTACACAACTCCCTGAAGGAAGTAGATTCACAAATACTACATTCTGAATGCTGGAAGAGCCTTCTAAATCCAATGATATGGCTGCACAATTACAACAAACATCAGCCAGAATTGCAGAGTGAATGATCCATCTTGGCTTCCTCCACAGGGCCCCAATTCACAGAGGCCAGTCTTAAAACAATTCAATATATTCCACGTGATACATTGAAATGGCTGAAGGCACTGGATAGTGGAAAGGCTGGGGTCGCTGACAGCATTCCGACAAAAGACTTTGGCTCTTGAACTTGCACCGCCTCTGGCCACGCCATTCCAGTGCAGCTACAGTTCTGGCATCTGTCTGAAATATGGATATTGACAGAAGTGTGTCCATTCGACAAACATCAGGACAAGGCCAACCGAAGCAATGACGGCCCCATCAGCCTTCTTTCAATCATGTCCAAAGAGATGGAAGGGGTCATCAACAGTAGTATCAAGTGACACTTGCTTAGAAATACGCTGCTCACTGACGACCAGTTTGGGTTCTGCCAATGTGACTCAGGTTCTGACCTCATTGCAGCCTTAATTCAAATATGGAAAAAAATGCAGAACTCCAAATGTGAGGTGAGAGTGATGCCTTTGACTTCGAAGCAGCTTTTGGCCGAGTGTGGCATCATAGAGACCAAGCAAAACTGGAGTCAATGGGAATCAGGGTTACTAGCCATCAGTTGGGGCCATAACCAGCACAAAGGATGATGGTTGTAGTAGTTGGCAGCAAATGATCTCAGTTCCAGGGCATCACTGCAGCACCTCCTCAGGGCAGTATCCTAGGCCCAAACATCAGTTACCTTCCTGTCATCATAAGGTCAGATGTGCGGACGTTCACTGATTATTGCACAATTTGCAGCACCTTTTGCGCATCCTCAGATACTGAAGCAGTCCATTATAAAATGCAGCAAGACGTGAGCAATATCCAGACTTGGGCTGACAGGTGTCAATTAACATGTACACCACACAAGTGCCAGGCAATGACCATCCTCAACAGGAGAGAATCTAAGCCACTTTACTTGACGTTCAATGGCATTACCATCGCTGAATCCCCCCACTACCAACATCCTGAGGGTTACCATTGACGTGATACTGAACTGGTCGAGCCACATAAACATTGTGATTACAAGGCTGGGAACCCTGCAGTGAGCAAATCACCTCCTGACTCTCGACAACCTGTCCACCATCCACAAGATCCAAGTCATGAGTGCGATGGAATGTCTCCACTTGCATGGATGAGTGGATCTCCAACAGCACTCATGAAACTTGATGTTGTCCAGTTTGAAACAGCCCACTTGATCAGCTCCAGATCCACAAACGTTCAGTCCCCAACACAGACGCCCAGTAGTAGTATTGCATTCCATCAACAAGATGCACTGCAGCAATTCACCAGGCTCATCTGAGAGCACCTTCCAAACCCACGATCAATACCATCTAGAAGGACAAAGGTAGAAGATAGATGGGAACACCACGACGTGGAGGTTCCCCTCCAAGACTCTCAGCATTCTGACTTGGAAATATATCTGCGCTTCCCTCATATCACAGGGTCAAATTCCTGGAAATCCCTCCTTAACAGCAGTGTGGGCATACGTACACCACATGGGCTGCAGCAGTCTAAAAAGGCAGCTCACCAGCACCTTCCTAAGGGCAATTAGGAATGCACAATCAATGCTGGCCCAGCTAGTGAAACCCACATTCTGTGATTAATTAAATAATCCATTTATTTAATACCCCTGCCACCAGTCTATGGTTACTTTGGCTATTATCCTTTCTATTCCATCGTGCTCCCATTCCGAATTCTTCCCTCTATTTCAAATACATGCCTGTAAAATATTGTAATGTATTTTTTGTTGTTCCTAGCTTACTTCATCTGAAGATAAAAGCAAAATAGTGCTGATGCTAGAAATCTGAAACAATAACAGAAAATGCTGGAAAAACTCAGCAGGTCTCAGAGCATCTGTGGAGAGAGAAACAGAGTTAACGTTTCGGGTCCTTATGAAGCTTCTTCAGGATTTTGTTTCGTCCGGTTCAGTAATTTTATTGTACATCCATTCAGGAGGGTTTTTATCCGGTCGACTCCTTGCATATTGTGCACATGTTAGAATTAAACTAAATGTAGCTGTTGGATGAAAGTTATATATTTTTTTGTTTCAATCAAGCAGTCTCATAAAATGGCAATGGTTGTGTAGCGGAAATAGACCTGAGGGGGAGCAGTGTATCATCAATGTACATGTGAAGAAAATATGATGTCACTGTGGGTCAGCACCTCAATGAGAAATACGAATAAGTCAGGGAGGGGACTCTGAGGGAATCCAGTGGTGCTACTGTGGAAATTGGATGAGAAATCATTGCTTGTATTAGCCTGGATCTGTTTAGATTGGTAAATAGGGAACCATGCTGACTACTCAATATTTCTTTCCTCATATTTCGATGTTTTTCTATCTGCTTCCTTAGTAAATATTCTATTATTTCTCGCAGCACTGTTGTTAACCTGACTGGTCTATAATTCTCTGGGCATATTCTGTCCACCTTCATAACTGTAGGAATTGTATTATTTATTTAACTATCCTCTTTTGCAACATTTTTTTCTAACAAATTATTAGATATAAATAGCCATCCCTATTCTGTAACAAGTCCAGATTATTTTTAAATTGGTCGATGAACACATACGGCTCTATCAACTCAAAGACTCGGCAAACTTTAGGTACTGTTTGCCATTAGCAAGAGCAGACTTGTGCTGAATCATTATCTGCACCCGCATGGCCCGGCGTATTTCCCATTCTACCATTGTCACCAAGCCAATGGAACAACCCTTGTTCAATGAAGAGTGCACGAGGGAATGCCAGGAGCAGTAGATGGCAATTCTAAAAAGGTGTCAGCCTTGTAAAGCTGGAACCCAGGAATAATTGCGTGCCAATCAGCATTAGCAGCGAGCGTTAGGCAGAGCTGAGTGATTCCACAACCAATGGAACAGATCTAAGCACTGCAGCCATGTCACATCCAGTAGTGAATTGTGATGGACAATTACACAACTCCCTGAAGGAAGTAGATTCACAAATACTACATTCTGAATGCTGGAAGAGCCTTCTAAATCCAATGATATGGCTGCACAATTACAACAAACATCAGCCAGAATTGCAGAGTGAATGATCCATCTTGGCTTCCTCCACAGGGCCCCAATTCACAGAGGCCAGTCTTAAAACAATTCAATATATTCCACGTGATACATTGAAATGGCTGAAGGCACTGGATAGTGGAAAGGCTGGGGTCGCTGACAGCATTCCGACAAAAGACTTTGGCTCTTGAACTTGCACCGCCTCTGGCCACGCCATTCCAGTGCAGCTACAGTTCTGGCATCTGTCTGAAATATGGATATTGACAGAAGTGTGTCCATTCGACAAACATCAGGACAATGCCAACCGAAGCAATGACGGCCCCATCAGCCTTCTTTCAATCATGTCCAAAGAGATGGAAGGGGTCATCAACAGTAGTATCAAGTGACACTTGCTTAGAAATACGCTGCTCACTGACGACCAGTTTGGGTTCTGCCAATGTGACTCAGGTTCTGACCTCATTGCAGCCTTAATTCAAATATGGAAAAAAATGCAGAACTCCAAATGTGAGGTGAGAGTGATGCCTTTGACTTCGAAGCAGCTTTTGGCCGAGTGTGGCATCATAGAGACCAAGCAAAACTGGAGTCAATGGGAATCAGGGTTACTAGCCATCAGTTGGGGCCATAACCAGCACAAAGGATGATGGTTGTAGTAGTTGGCAGCAAATGATCTCAGTTCCAGGGCATCACTGCAGCACCTCCTCAGGGCAGTATCCTAGGCCCAAACATCAGTTACCTTCCTGTCATCATAAGGTCAGATGTGCGGACGTTCACTGATTATTGCACAATTTGCAGCACCTTTTGCGCATCCTCAGATACTGAAGCAGTCCATTATAAAATGCAGCAAGACGTGAGCAATATCCAGACTTGGGCTGACAGGTGTCAATTAACATGTACACCACACAAGTGCCAGGCAATGACCATCCTCAACAGGAGAGAATCTAAGCAACTTTACTTGACGTTCAATGGCATTACCATCGCTGAATCCCCCCACTACCAACATCCTGAGGGTTACCATTGACGTGATACTGAACTGGTCGAGCCACATAAACATTGTGATTACAAGGCTGGGAACCCTGCAGTGAGCAAATCACCTCCTGACTCTCGACAACCTGTCCACCATCCACAAGATCCAAGTCATGAGTGCGATGGAATGTCTCCACTTGCATGGATGAGTGGATCTCCAACAGCACTCATGAAACTTGATGTTGTCCAGTTTGAAACAGCCCACTTGATCAGCTCCAGATCCACAAACGTTCAGTCCCCAACACAGACGCCCAGTAGTAGTATTGCATTCCATCAACAAGATGCACTGCAGCAATTCACCAGGCTCATCTGAGAGCACCTTCCAAACCCACGATCAATACCATCTAGAAGGACAAAGGTAGAAGATAGATGGGAACACCACGACGTGGAGGTTCCCCTCCAAGACTCTCAGCATTCTGACTTGGAAATATATCTGCGCTTCCCTCATATCACAGGGTCAAATTCCTGGAAATCCCTCCTTAACAGCAGTGTGGGCATACGTACACCACATGGGCTGCAGCAGTCTAAAAAGGCAGCTCACCAGCACCTTCCTAAGGGCAATTAGGAATGCACAATCAATGCTGGCCCAGCTAGTGAAACCCACATTCTGTGATTAATTAAATAATCCATTTATTTAATACCCCTGCCACCAGTCTACGGTTACTTTGGCTATTATCCTTTCTATTCCATCGTGCTCCCATTCCGAATTCTTCCCTCTATTTCAAATACATGCCTGTAAAATATTGTAATGTATTTTTTGTTGTTCCTAGCTTACTTCATCTGAAGATAAAAGCAAAATAGTGCTGATGCTAGAAATCTGAAACAATAACAGAAAATGCTGGAAAAACTCAGCAGGTCTCAGAGCATCTGTGGAGAGAGAAACAGAGTTAACGTTTCGAGTCCTTATGACGCTTCTTCAGATCTTCAGTGTTATTTAATCTCAAATTACTCTTTTCTTTTCCGCTTTACTGCAGCTCAAGCCGTAAAGAAGGGGTCCTCCCTTCACTTGCCCGCTACAAAAAGCAGGAGGATACGGCTGCACTGCAGATTTCTCACCCTCCACCCGTTGGAAGGTCGAGCAGGAACTGTTGCAACCCGACTGTGATTGCTGTCCCTCGGAAGTGTTGCTTCGAAGGCAACCAGCGAACATGCGTATGTAAAATTCTTGATGCTACCCCGGCGAGCGCACTGGGCAGAGCATCAGCCTCAGTGTCTAATTTCGTGTTGGCTGCCTAATGTTTTATAATCTCGATTCTCATGTGAATCAACCACTTCAGTGACACATCAGCAGCCCACTGTGAATGAATATTGTGATTGTGTTTCGTCCGGTACAGTAATTTTATTGTACATTCAGGAGGGTTTTTTAACCGGTCGACTCCTTCTATATCGTGCATATGTTAGAATTAACCTAAATGTAGCTGTTGGATGAATATTATATATTTTTTTCTTTCAATCAGGTAGCACCCCAAATTTACAATGCAAAATGGAAGAGCGTTTAATGGGCACGGGCCGGACTTTGGGGTGAAGTGGACGGGTTAGGATTTGTGAAGAGCAATTGTGATTGAATTTAGCGATGGTATTGAGAATGGTTGCGTGAGGGAAATCCACTGAATACAGTGGATGGCCGCAGGAAAAGTACAGAAACTGAAGGATGCAATGTCGGTGTCAGCCAGTAAAGGTCGCTGTGCGGTATAAGTGGAAGGACCTGGATAACTCAGTCGGTGGAGCATCAGACTTTTAATCTGAGGGTCCAGGGTTCAAGTCCCTGTTCGAGCGATAAATTTTAAGTGCTAATTATCGATCCTGATGTAAATTGCAGAAATCATGAGCAATTCCTGTAATTGGTTTTACCATATTTCCAAAATGTGTGATATGCTGATTCTGTTTGACGTGCAAAGTATTTTCTGATGGCAGTGTTTTCACTTGTATTGAATGGTACTTTCGAAATTACCTTTGGAGCTCTCTTCCTCTGAAGGCATTGGATATGGGTGGCGTTTTTGGAATCTACTGATTTAGCGAGGTATGATGGATTTAAAGGTCCCTTTTTTCTTTGAAAATAAAAACATTTAAAATGCAGGCATTTCTGCAGGTGAAGCCAACATATGTTATACATTCACTATCGGTGATTTTGTGGGGCATTGGACATAGAGCTTTGACCATTTCAAATTTATGGATGCGACAATATGGAGAGATAGTGAGGAGTGCATTGGGATTGTCAAGTCTAGCAGGAACAAGATTATTGCTCAGGGCTCCAGGAGCAGATGACTTGATGCCGATGTGGTGTTGGGCAATGGAACTTGGTGGAGATGGAAATAGATGATTTTAGTACTGACGCAGATACATAGTCAGAAGCTCATCTTTGGATCAAATATGAAATCAAGTATGTGAACAGTTTGGTTCAAGTTCGCACAGTTTTCACACTGAGTATGATGGAGTCAGAAGCTGGGATAGGCGAGCTTGTAGCAGAGACCAAAGAAAAGATGGAAATATCTTTTCATTCAGCGCTGGATATTGGACAAGCAGTTTGATAAAATGGCAATGGTTGTGTGGCAGAAATAATTCTGAGGGGGAGCAGTGTATCATCAATTTACATGTGAAAAAATATGATGTCACTGTGGGTTAGCACCTCAATGAGAAATAAGAATGATTCAGAGGTGCTAGTGCAGAAATGGTATGAGAAATCATTGCTTGTGATAGCCTGGATCCATTTAGATTTGTAAGTAGGGAACCATGCCGACTACTCAATATTTCTTTCCTCATATTTCTATGGTTTTCTATCTTCTTCCTTAGTAAACATTCCATTATTTCTCGCAGCACTGATGTTAACCTGACTGGTGTATAATTCTCTGGGCATATTTTGTGCTCCTTCATAACTGCAGGAATTGAATGATTTATTAACCAATCCTCTTTTGCAACATATTTTTCCGAACAAATTATTAAATATAAATAGCCATCCCTATCCTGTAACATGTCCAGCTTATTTTTAAATAGGTGGATGAATACACCCTGATCCAGCAACTCAAAGTCTCGACGAACATCAGGCACTGTTGGCCATTAGCAAGAGTAGACTTGTGCTGAAACATTATCTGCACCTTCATGGCCTGGCATATTCCCCATTCTACCAATCTCACCAAGCCAATGGAACAACCCTCGTTCAATGAAGACTGCACGAGGGAATGCCAGGAGCAGGAGAAGGCATATCTTAAAAGAACGTTTCAACCTTGTAAAGCTGGAACCCAGGACTACTTGCGTGCCAATCAGCATTAGCTGTGAGTGATAGGCAGAGTTCAGTGAATGCACAACTAACAGAACAGATCTAAGCACTGAAGCCATTTGACATCCAGTCGTGAATTTTGATGGACAATTACACATCTCCCCGGAGGATGTAGCTTCACAAATACCCCATTCTGAATCTTGGAAGAGCCTTGCAAATCCAATGATACGGCTGCACAATTACAACAAACCTCAGCCAGAATTACAGTGTGCGTGATACATATAGGCGTCCTCCAGAGGCCCCCAGAATCACAGAGGCCAGTCTTAAGGCAATTTGATATATTCCACGTGATACATTGAAACAACTGAAGGCACCAGATCATGCCAAGGCAGGGGTCGCTGACAGCATTCCGGCAACAGACTTCGGTTCTTGAACTTGCAACGCCCCTGGCCACTCCTTTCCAGTGCAGCTACAATTCGGGCATCTGTCCAAAATATGGATATTGGCCAAAGTGTGTCCATTGTGCAAAATTCAGGACAAGTCCAACCCAAGCAATGACTGCCACATGAGCCATCTTTCGATCAAGTGTATAGAAATGGAAGGGGTCATCAACAGTAATAACAATTTACTCTTGCTTAGCAATCCTCTGCTCCCTAACGCCCAATTTGGGTTCCACCAATGTGACTCAGGTTCTGACTTCCTTACAGTCTTAATTAAAATGTGGAAAAATGCGGAACTCCAAATGTGAGGTGAGAGTGACTGCCATTGACATCAAGGCAGCTTTTGGCTGTGTGTGACATCATGGAGTCCTAGCAAAACAGGAGTCAATGAGAATCAGGGTTACTATCCATCATGTGGAGGCATACCAAGCACAAAGGATGATGGTTGTAGTATTGGCGGGAAATCATCTGAGTTCCAGGACATCACTGCAGGACTTCCTCAGGGCAGTATCCTAGGCTCAACAATCAGTTACCTTCCTTCCATCATAGGGTCAGAAGTGGGGATGAACCCTGATTATTGCACAATTTGCAGCACCTTTGATGCATCCTCACGTACTGAAGCAGTCCATTATAAAACCTGGGCAATATCCAGAGTTGGGCTGACAAGTGGAAGTAGCATGTGCACCACACAAGTTCCAGGCAATGACCATCTCCAACAGGAGAGAATCTAAGCAACTTTATTTGAAATTCAATGGCATTACCATCGCTGAATCCCCCCTCTATCAACATCCTGGGGTTTTTCATTGACGTGATACTGAACTGGTCGAGCCACATAAACACTGTGATTACAAGGCTCGGAAGCCTGCAGCGAGCAAATCACCTCCTGACTCCCAACAACCTGTCCAGCATCCACAAGATCCAAGTCATGAGTGCGATGGAATGTCTCCACATGCGTAGATGAGTGAAGGAACGACAGCACACAAGAAACTTGATGCTGTCCAGTTTGAAACAGCCCACTTGATTGGCACCAGATCGACAAACATTGACTCCTCACCACAGACGCCCAGTATTAGCACTGGATCCCATCAACAAGTTTCACTGCAGCAATTCACCAAGGCTCCTTTGAGTGCACCATCTAAACCCACGACCAATACCATCAGGAAGGACAAGGGTAGAAGATGAATGGGAACACCACGGCGTGGATGTTCCCCTCCAAGTCTCTCAGCATCCTGACTTGGAATTATACCTCCCTCTCCTCATGTCACTGGGTCAAAATCCTGGAAATTCCTCCCTAACAGCAGTATGGGTGTATCTACACCACATGCGCGGCAGCGGCCAAGAAGGCAGCTCAATGCCACCTTCCCAAGGGCAAATAGGAATTGGCAACAAATGCGGGCCCAGCCAGCGAAACCCTCATTATAGGAATGAATGATTAATCTATTGATTTAATACCCCTATCACTGGTCTACGGTTACTATGGCTATTATCCTTTCTATCCCATACTGCTCCCATTCCCAATGCTTCCCTCTATTTGAAATACTTGCTTGTAAAATATTTTAATGCATTCCTTTCTGTTTTTCTGTTCCTAGCTTATTTCATCTGAAGATAAAAGCAAAGTACTGCTGATGCTGGAAATCTGAAACAAAAACAGAAAATACTGGACAAACTCAGCAGGTCTCACAGTATCTGTGAGAGAGAGACAGAGTTAACGTTTCGAGTCCTTATGACGCTACTTCAGAACTTCAGTGTTATTTAATCTCAAATTCCTTTTTGCTTTGCTGCTTTACTGCAGCTCATGCCGTAAAGTAACGGGCGTCCCTTCACTTGCCCGCTGCTAAAGGCCCGAGGAGCCCGCTGCACTGCAGATTTCTTACCGCCGCCGCCCCCCCTCCCCCCACCGCTCCCGTCGGAAGTTGTGGCAGGAAGTGTTGCAATCCGACTGTGATTGCAGTTCATCGGAAATGTTGTTTAGATGGCAACCAGCGAACATGCGTTATGTAAAATTCCAGATGCTATCCCGGCGAGCACACTCTGCAGAGCATCAGGCGTTCAACATGAGGGCCCAGGGTCTAATTTCCTGTTCGCCGCCTTTTTTAAAATTCTCGATTCTCATGTGAATCATCCACTTCAGTGACACATCAACAACCCACGATGAATGGATTTTCTGATTGTGTTTCGTCCGATTCAGTAATTTAATTGTACATTCATTGAGGAGGGTTTTTATCATGTCGGCTCCTTGCATATTGTGCACGTGTTTGAAAGAACCTAAATGTAGCGGTTGGACGAATATTATTTATTTTTCTTTGAATCAGGCATCACGCGAAATCTACAAAGTAAAATGGGAGACATTTTCTGGACACGGGGCGGACTTTGGGGTGAAGTGAACAGGTTAGGATTTGTGAAGAGCAATTGTGAATGAATTTAGCGATGTTATTGACAGTGTGTTGTTGAGGGAAATCCGCTGAACACAGTGGATGGCCGCAGGAAAAGTCCAGAATCTGAAGGATGCAATGTTCGCTTCAGCCAGTAAAGGTCGCTGTGCGACGCTGCTCAACGGGCCCGGATAGCTCAGTCAGTAGAGCATCAGACTTTTAATCTGAGGGTCCAGGGTTCAAGTGCCTGTCAGGGCGGTAAATATTTACAGCTACTAATCGATTCTCAAGTTAATCACAGAAATCATGAGCAATTCCTGCACTTGATTTTACGATACGTCCAAAATTTGTGATATGCTGATTCTATCTGACAAGCAAAGTATTTTCTGATGGAAGTGTTTTCACTTGTCATGATTGGTACTTTCGAAAGTATCTTTGGAGCTTTCTTCCTCAGAAGGCGGTGGATATTGGTGGCGTTTTTGGAAACTACTGATTCAGCGAGGTATCATGGATTTAAAGTTCCCTTTTTTCTTTAAAATAAAAACATTTAAAATGCAAGCATTTCTCCAAGGGGAGTCAACGTATGTTATAGATTCACTCGTGGTGATTTTGTGGGGCATGGGACATACAGCTTTGACCGTTTCAGAGTTATGGAGGCGACAATGTGGAGATATAGCGAGGAGCGCATTGGGATTATCAAGTCTCGAGGAAACAAGATGATTGCTCAGAGCTCCAGGAGCAGATGAGTTGACTTGAGGTGGTGTTGTGCAATGGAAATTGGTGGAGTTGGAAATAGGTGATTTTAGTGATGACGCAGGTACATTGTCAGAAGCTCATTTTTGGGTCACATGTGAAATCAAGTATGTAAACATTCTGGTTCAAGGTCGCACAGTTTTCACACTGAGTAGGATGGAGTCAGAAGCTGGGATAGGGGAGCTTGTAGCAGGGACCAAAGAAGGAAAGGAAATATCTTTTCATTCAGCGCTGGATATTGCATAAGCAATTTGCTGAAGTGGCAATGTTTGTATGGCAGAAAGAGATCTGAGGGGGTGCAGTGTATCATCAATGTACATGATGAAAAAAATATGATGTCACTGTGGGTCAGCACCTCAATGAGAAATACGAATGAGTGAGGGGGGGACCCCGAGGGCATCCAAAGATGCTAGTGCGGAAATGGGATGAGAAATCTTTGCTTGTGATACCCTGGATCTGTTTAAGTTGGTAAATAAGGAACCAGGCTGACTACTCAATATTTGTTTCCTCATATTTCGATGGTTTTATATCTTCTTCCTTAGTAAACATTCCATTATTTCTCGCAGCACTGTTGTTAACCTGACTGGTTTATAATTCTCTGGGCATATTCCGTCCAACTTCATAAGTGTACAAATTGTATTATTCATTTACCAATGCTCTTTCTCAACATATTTTTTCGAACAAATTATTAAATATAAATAGCCATCCTTGTTCTGCAACATTTCCAGATTATTTTTAAATATGTGGATGAATACATCCTGATCTAGCAACTCAAAGACTCGGCAAACATTAGGCGCTGTTTGCCATTAGAAAGAGCAGACTTGTGCTGAACCATTATCTGCACTCTCATTGCCCGGCATATTCCTCATTCTACCATTGTCACCAAGCCAAGGGAACAACCCTCTTTCAATGAAGAGTGCACGAGGGAATGCTAGGATCAGTAGCATGCCTTTTCTAAAAAGGAAGTTTCAACTTTGTAAAGCTGGACCCCAGGACTACTTGCATGCCAGTCAGCATTAGTAGCGAGTGATAGGCAGCGCTAAGTGATTCCACAACCAGCGGAAAGATCACATTACTGCAGCCATGTCACATGCAGTCGTGAATTGTGATGGACAATTACACAACTCCCCGGAGGAACTAGCTTCACAAATAACCCATTCTGAATGATGGAAGAGCCTTGCAAATCCAATGATACGGCTGCATTTTTGCAACAAACATCAGCCAGAATTCCAGTGTGCATGATACATATTGGCCTCCTCCAGAGGCCCCCAGAATCAAAGAGGCCAGTCTTAAAGCAATTCGATGTATTCTACGTGATACATTGAAACAGCTGAAGGCACCGGATCATGCCAAGGCAGGGGTCGCTGACAGCATTCCGGCAACAGACTTCGGTTCTTGAACTTGCAACGCCCCTGGCCACGCCTTTTCAGTGCAGCTACAATTCTGTCATCTGCCCGAAATATGGATATTGGCCAAAGTATGTCCATTGGACAAAATTCTGGACAAGTCATACCCAAGCAATGACTGCCACATGAGTCATCTTTCGATCAAGTGTAAAGAGATGGAAGGGGTCATCAACAGTAGTAACAATTGATTCTTGCTTATCAATCCCCTGCTCCCTAACATCCAATTTGGGTTCCGCCAATGTGACTCAGGTTCTGACTTCATTGCAGTCTTAATGCAAATATGGAAAATTGCGGAACTCCAAATGTGACGTGCGAGTGACTGCCGTTGACATCAAGGCAGCTTTTGGCTCTGTGTGACATCATGGAGTCCTAGCAAAACTGGAGTCAATGGGAATCAGGGTTACTATCCATCATTTGGAGGCATACCAAGCACAAAGGATGATGGTTGTAGTATTGGCGGGAAATCATCTGAGTTGCAGGACATCACTGCAGGACTTCCTCAGGGCAGTGTCCTAGGCCCAACAATCAGTTACCTTCCTTCCATCATAGGGTCAGAAGCGGGCATGAACCCTGACTATTGCACAATTTGCAGCACCTTTGACGCATCTTCAAGTACTGAAGCAGTCCATTATAAAACGTGGGCAATATCCAGAGTTGGGCTGACAAGTGGCAAGTAGCATGTGCACCACACAAGTGCCAGGCAATGACCATCTCCAACAGGAGAGAATCTAAGCAACTTTATTTGAAATTCAATGGCCTTAACATCGCTGAATCCCCCCACTATCAACATCCTTGGGGTTATCATTGACGTGATACTGAACTGGTCGAGCCACATAAACACTGTGATTACAAGGCTCGGAACCCTGCAGCGAGCAAATCACCTCCTGACTCCCAACAACCTGTCCACCATCCACAAGATCCAAGTCATGAGTGTCATGGAATGTCTCCAAATGCATGGATGAGTGAAGGAACGACAGCACACAAGAAACTTGATGCTGTCCACTTGATTGGCACCAGATCGACCAACATTGACTCCTCACCACAGATGCCCAGTATTAGCACTGGATCCCATCAACTAGTTTCACTGCAGGAATTCACCAAGGCTCCTTTGAGTGCACCTTCTAAACCCACGACCAATACCATCTAGAAGGACAAGGGTAGAAGATGAATGTGAACACCACGGCGTGGATGTTCCCCTCCAAGTCTCTCAGCATCCTGACTTGGAATTATACCTCCCCTTCCTCAAGTCACTGGGCCAAAATCCTGGAAATTCCTCCCTAACAGCAGCGTGGGTGTACCTACACCGCATGCGCGGCAGTGGCCAAGAAGGCAGCTCACTGCCACCTTCCCAAGGGCAATTAGGAATTGGCAACAAATGCGGGCCCAGCCAGCGAAACCCTCATTATAGGAATGAATGATTAATCTATTTATTTAATACCCCTGCCACTGGTCTACGGTTACTATGGCTATTATCCTTTCTATCCCATACTGCTCCCATTCCCAGTGCTTCCCTCTATTTAAAATACATGCCTGTAAAATATTTTAATACTTTCTTTTCTGTTTTTCTGTTCCTAGCTTATTTCACCTGAAGATAAAAGCAAAATACCGCTGATGCTGGAAATCTGAAACAAAAACAGAAAATACTGGACAAATTCAGCAGGTCTCACATTATCTGTGGAGAGAGAGAGACAGAGTTAACGTTTCGAGTCCTTATGACGCTACTTCAGAACTTCAGTGATATTTAATCTAAAATTCCTCTTTGCTTTGCAGCTTTACTGCAGCTCATGCCGTAAAGAAACGGGCGTCCCTTCACTTGCCCGCTGCTAAAGGCCCGAGGATCCCGCTGCACTGCAGATTTCATACCTACACCCACCCCCTCCACTCCCCCCACCCCCCACCCCCCCCCCGACGCCCCCACCACCACCCCCGTCGGAAGTTCGCGCAGGAAGTGTTGCAGTCCGACTGTGATTGCAGTTCATCGGAAATGTTGTTTAGATGGCAACCAGCGGACATGCGTTATGTAAAATTCCAGATGCTACCCCGGCGAGCACACTCGGCAGAGCATGAGGCATTCAAGATGAGGGCCCAGGGTCTAATTTCCTGTTCGCCGCCTTTTATAAAATTCTCGATTCTCATGTGAATCATCCACTTCAGTGACACATCAACAACCCACGATGAATGGATTTTCTGATTGTGTTTCGTCCGATTCAGTAATTTAATTGTACATTCATTGAGGAGGGTTTTTATCATGTCGGCTCCTTGCATATTGTGCACGTGTTCGAAATAACCTAAATGTAGCGGTTGGACGAATATTACATATTTTTCTTTGAATTAGGCATCACGCGAAATCTACAAAGTAAAATGGGAGACATTTTCTGGGCACGGGGCGGACTTTGGGGTGAAGTGAACGGGTTAGGATTTGTGAAGAGCAATTGTGAATGAATTTAGCGATGTTATTGACAGTGTGTTGGTGAGGGAAATCCGCTGAACACAGTGGATGGCCGCAGGAAAAGTCCAGAAACTGAAGGATGCAATGTTCGCTTCAGCCAGTAAAGGTCGCTGTGCGAAGCTGCTCAACGGTCCCGGATAGCTCAGTCGGTAGAGCATCAGACTTTTAATCTGAGGGTCCAGGGTTCAAGTCCCTGTCAGGGCGGTAAATGTTTGCAGCTACTAATCGATTCCCACGTTAATCACATAAACCATGAGCAATTCCTGCACTTGATTTTACGATACGTCCAAAATTTGTGATATGCTGATTCTATCTGACAAGCAAAGTATTTTCTGATGGAAGTGTTTTCACTTGTAATGATTGGTACTTTCGAAAGTATCTTTGGAGCTTTCTTCCTCAGAAGGCAGTGGATATTGGTGGCGTTTTTGGAAACTACTGATTCAGCGAGGTATCATGGATTTAAAGTTCCCTTTTTTCTTTAAAATAAAACATTTAAAATGCAAGCATTTCTCCAAGGGGAGTCAACGTATGTTATAGATTCAGTGGTGGTGGTTTTGTGGGGCATGGGACATACAGCTTTGACCGTTTCAAAGTTATGGAGGCGACAATGTGGAGAGATAGCGAGGAGCGCATTGGGATTATCAAGTCTCGAGGGAACAAGATGATTGCTCAGAGCTCCAGGAGCAGATGAGTTGAATTGAGGTGGTGTTGTGCAATGGAAATTGGTGGAGTTGGAAATAGGTGATTTTAGTGGTGACACAGGTACATTGTCAGAAGCTCATTTTTGGGTCACATATGAAATCAAGTATGTAAACATTCTGGTTCAAGGTCGCACAGTTTTCACATTGAGTAGGATGGAGTCAGAAGTTGGGATAGGGGAGCTTGTAGCAGGGACCAAAGAAGGAAAGGAAATATCTTTTCATTCAGCGCTGGATATTGCATAAGCAATTTGATGAAGTGGCAATGTTTGTGTGGCAGAAAGAGATCTGAGGGGGTGCAGTGTATCATCAATGTACATGATGAAAAAAATATGATGTCACTGTGGGTCAGCACCTCAATGAGAAATGCGAATGAGTGAGGGGGGGGGGGGGGGGGGGACCCCGAGGGCATCCAAAGGTGCTAGTGCGGAAATGGGATGAGAAATCATTGCTTGTGATACCCTAGATCTGTTTAAGTTGGTAAGTAAGGAACCAGGCTGACTACTCAATATTTGTTTCCTCATATTTCGATGGTTTTATATCTTCTTCCTTAGTAAACATTCCATTATTTCTCGCAGCACTGTTGTTAACCTGACTGGTTTATAATTCTCTGGGCATATTCTGTCCAAATTCATAAGTGTACAAATTGTATTATTCATTTACCAATGCTCTTTCTCAACATATTTTTTCGAACAAATTATTAAATATAAATAGCCATCCTTGTTCTGCAACATTTCCAGATTATTTTTAAATATGTGGATGAATACATCCTGATCTAGCAACTCAAAGACTCGGCAAACATTAGGCGCTGTTTGCCATTAGAAAGAGCAGACTTGTACTGAACCATTATCTGCACTCTCATTGCCCGGCATATTCCCCATTCTACCATTGTCACCAAGCCAAGGGAACAACCCTCTTTCAATGAAGAGTGCACGAGTGAATACTAGGATCAGTAGCAGACCTTTTCTAAAAAGGAAGTTTCAACTTTGTAAAGCTGGACCCCAGGACTACTTGCATGCCAGTCAGCATTAGTAGCGAGTGATAGGCAGGGCTAAGTGATTCCACAACCAGCGGAAAGATCACATTACTGCAGCCATGTCACATGCAGTTGTGAACTGTGATGGACAATTACACAACTCCCCGGAGGAACTAGCTTCACAAATACCCCATTCTGAATGATGGAAGAGCCTTGCAAATCCAATGATACGGCTGCATAATTGCAACAAACATCAGCCGGAATTCCAGTGTGCATGATACATATTGGCCGTCTCCAGGGGCCCCCAGAATCACAGAGGCCAGTCTTAAAGCAATTCGATATATTCCACATGATACATTTAAACAGCTGAAGGCACATGATCATGCCAAGGCAGGGGTCGCTGACAGCATTCCGGCAACAGACTTCAGTTCTTGAACTTGCAACGCCCCTGGCCACGCCTTTGCAGTGCAGCTTCAATTCTGGCATCTGCCCGAAATATGGATATTGGCCAAAGTATGTCTATTGGACAAAATTCAGGAAAAGTCCAACCCAGGCAATGACTGCCACATGAGTCATCTTTCGATCAAGTGTAAAGAGATGGAAGGGGTCATCAACAGTAGTAACAATTAACTCTTGCTTATCAATCCCCTGCTCACTAACGCCCAATTTGGGTTCCGCCAATGTGACTCAGGTTCTGACTTCATTGCAGTCTTAATGCAAATATGGAAAAATGCGGAACAACAAATGTGAGGTGCGAGTGACTGCCGTTGACATCAAGGCGGCTTTTGGCTGTGTGTGTCATCATGGAGTCCTAGCAAAACTGGAGTCAATGGGAATCAGGGTTACTATCCATCATTTGGAGGCATAACACGCACAAAGGATGATGGTTGTAGTATTGGCGGGAAATCATCTGAGTTCCAGGACATCACTGCAGGACTTCCTCAGGGCAGTATCCTAGGCCCAACAATGAGTTACCTTCCTTCCATCATAAGGTCAGAAGTGGGGATGAACCCTGATTATTGCACAATTTGCAGCAACTTTGACGCATCCTCACGTACTGAAGCAGTCCATTATAAAACGTGGGCAATATCCAGTGTTGGGCTGACAAGTGGCAAGTAGCATGTGCACCACACAAGTTCCAGGCAATGACCATCTCCAACAGGAGAGAATCTAAGCAACTTTATTTGAAATTCAAGGGCATTACCATCGCTGAATCCCCCCACTATCAACATCCTTGGGGTTATCATTGACCTGATACTGAACTGGTCGAGCCACATAAACACTGTGATTACAAGGCTCGGAACCCTGCAGCGAACAAATCACCTCCTGACTCCCAACAACCTGTCCACCATCCACAAGATCCAAGTCATGAGTGTCATGGAATGTCTCCAAATGCATGGATGAATGAAGGAAAGAAAGCACACAAGAAACTTGATGCTGTCCAGTTTGAAACAGCCCACTTGATTGGCACCAGATCGACCAACATTGACTCCTCACCACAGATGCCCAGTATTAGCACTGGATCCCATCAACTAGTTTCACGGCAGGAATTCACCAAGGCTCCTTTGAGCGCACCTTCTAAACCCATCACCAATACCATCTAGAAGGACAAGGGTAGAAGATGAATGTGAACACCACGGCGTGGATGTTCCCCTCCAAGTCTCTCAGCATCCTCACTTGGAATTATACCTCCCCTTCCTCATGTCACTGGGTCAAAATCCTGGAAATTCCTCCCTAACAGCAGTATGGGTGTAGCTACACCGCATGCGCGGCAGCGTCCAAGAAGTCAGCTCACTGCCACCTTCCCAACGGCAATTAGGAATTGGCAACAAATGCGGGCCCAGCCAGCGAAACCCTCATTATAGGAATGAATGTTTAATCTATTTATTTAATACCCCTGCCACTGGTCTATGGTTACTATGGCTATTATCCTTTCTATCCCATACTGCTCCCATACCCAGTGCTTCCATCTATTTAAAATACATGCCTGTAAAATATTTTAATGCATTCTTTTCTGTTTTTCTGTTCCTAGCTTATTTCATCTGAAGATAAAAGCAAAATACTGCTGATGCTGGAAAGCTGAAACAAAAACAGAAAATACTGGACAAACTCAGTAGGTCTCACAGTATCTGTGGAGAGAGAGAGACAGAGTTAACGTTTCGAGTCCTTATGACGCTACTTCAGAACTTCAGTGATATTTAAACTTAAATTCCTCTTTGCTTTGCTGCTTTACTGCAGCTCATGCCGTAAAGAAACGGGCGTCCCTTCACTTGCCCGATGCTAAAGGCCCGAGGATCCCGCTGCACTGCAGATTTCTTACCGACCCCCCCGCCCCGCCAAGCCCCCCCCCACCACCCCCTTCGGAAGTTCGCGCAGGAAGTGATGCAATCCGACTGTGATTGCAGTTCCTCGGAAGTTTTGGTACGGTGGAACCAGCGAACATGCGTTATGTAAAATTCCGGTTGCTATCCCGGAGAGCGCACTCGGCTGAACATTAGCCGTTTAAGCAGAGGTCTCAGTGTCTAATTTCCTATTCGCCGCCTTTTTTTTAAATTTCTCAATTCTCATGTGAATCATCCTCTTCAGTGACACATCAGCAGCGCACAATCAATGGATTTTGTGTTTGTATTTCGTCCGACAATCTTTTATTGTACGTTCATTCAGGAGGGTTATGTTCTCGGTCGGCTCCTTGCATATTGTGCACGTGTTAGAATTAACCAAAATGTATGCTGTTGGATGAATATTATATATTTTTTTTCTTTCAAGCAGGCAGCACCCCAAATTTACAAAGAAAAGTGGAAGACGTTTTATGGGCACGTGCCGGACTTTGTGGTGAAGTGGACTGTTTAGGATTGATGAACAGCAATTGTGATTGAATTTAGTGATGGTATTGAGAGTGTTTGCGTGAGAGTAATGCGCTGAACAGAGTGGATGGCAGCAGGAAAATTACAGAATCTGAAGTATGCAATGTTCGCTGTCAGCCAGTAAAGGTCGCTCTGTGGCATCAAGAAAAGACCCCGAATAGCTCAGTCGGTAGAACGTCAGTCTTTCAATCTAATTCTCCAGGGTTTAAGTCCCTGTTGGTGCGGTGAATGTTAACTGCTATTTATCGATTCTGATGTAAATTGCAGAAATCATGAGCAATACCTAAACGTGGTTCTACGATATTTGCAAAATTTATGATATGCTGGTTCTATTTGACGTGCAAATTATTTTCTGCAGGCAGTGTTTTCACTTGTATTGAATGGTACTCTCGAAATTATCTTTGGAGCTCTCTTATCCAGAAGGCAGTGGATATTTGTGGCGTTTTTGGAATCCACTGATTCAGCGAGGTACGATGGATTTAAAGGTCCCTTTTTTCGTTGAAAATAAAAACATTAGAAATGCAGTCATTTCTCCAAGGGGAGCCAACAAATGTTATCGATTCACTGGCGGTGATTTTGTGGGGTATGGAACATACAGTTTTTTCAATTTCAAAGTTAAGGAGGCGACAATATGGAGAGATAGGGAGGAGTGCATTGGGATTGTCAAGTCTTGAGGGAACAAGATTATTGCTCAGGGCTCCAGGAGCAGATGATGCTAGAAATCTGAAACAAAAACAGAAAATGCTGGAAAAACTCAGCAGGTCTCACGGTATCTGTGGAGAGAGGAAAAGAGTGAACAGTTCGAGTCCTTATGACGCTTCTTCAGAGCTTCAGTGTTATTTAATCTCAAGTTCCTCTTTGCTTTGCCGTTTTACTGCAGCTTATACAGTAAAGAAGTAGGCGTCCATTCACTTGCCCGCTGCTAAAGGCCGAGGATCCCGCTGCGCTGCAGAATTCTCAACCTGTCCCCGTCGAAAGTTCGAGCAGGAAGTGTTGCAATCCGACTGTGATTGCAGTTCCTTGGAAGTGTTGGTTAGATGGCAACCAGCGAACATGCGTTATGTAAAAGTCTAGATGCGACCCCGCCGAGCTCACTCGGCAGAGCGTCAGCCGTTTAAGATGAGGGCCCAGGGTCTAATTTCCTGTTCGCCGCCTTTTTTTTAATTTCTCGATTCTCATGTGAATCATCCTCTTCAGTGACCCATCAACCACCCACGATGTTTGCTTTTTCTGATTGTGTTTCGTCCGGTTCAGTAATTTTATTGCACATTCATTCACGAGGGTTGTTTTCCGGTCGTCTCCTTGCATATTGTGCACGTGTTTGAAATAATCTAAATGTAGCTGTTGGACGAATATTATATATTTTTCCTTTGAATCAGGCAGCACGCCAAATTTACAAATTAAAATGGGACACAATTTCTGGGCACGGGCCCGACTTTGGGGCGAAGGGAATAAGGTTAGGATTTGTGAAGAGCAATTGTGATTGAACTTAGCGATAGTATTGAGACTGGGTGCGTGAGGAAAATCTACTGAACACAGTGGATGGCTGCAGGACAAGTACAGAATCTGAAGGATGCAATGTTTGCTGTCAGCCAGTAAAGGTCGCTGTGCGGCAGTGCTCCAGGATCTCCGATAACTCAGTCGTTAGAGCGTCAGACTTTAAATCTGAGGTTCCAACGTTCAAGTCCCTGTTCAGGCGATGAATTTTAACAGCTAGTTAACGATGCCGATGTTAATCGCAGAAATCATGAGCAATTCTTGCACTTGGTTTTACGATATTTCCAAAATTTGCGATATGCTGATTCTATTTGACATGCAAAGTATTTTCTGATGGCAGTGCTTTCACTTGTACTGATTGGTACTTTCGAAAGCTCTCTTCCTCAGAAGGCGGTGGAGATTGGTCGCGTTTTTGGATACTACTGATTCAGCGAGGTACCATGGATTTAAAGATCTGTTTATTTCTTTAAAATAAAAACATTTAAAATGCAAACATTTCTCCAAGGGGAGCCTACATATGATATCGATTCACTGGTGGTGATTTTGTGGGGCATGGGACATACAGCTTTGACGATTTCAAAGTTCTGGAGGCGACAACATGGAGAGAAAGGGAGGAGTGTATTCGGATTGTCAAGTCTAGAGGGAACAAGGTGATTGCTCACAGCTCCAGGGGCAGATGAGTTGAATTGATGTGGTGTTGGGAAATGGAAATTGGTGGAAGTGCAAATAGGTGATTTTAGTGGTGACGCAGGTACATTGTCAGAAGCTCATTTTTGGGTCACATATGAAATCAATTATGTGAACATTCTGGTTCAAGGTCGTACAGTTTTCACACTGAGTAGGTTGGAGTCAGAAGCTGGGATAGGGGAGCTTGTAGCAGAGACCAAAGAAAGGAAGGAAGTATTTTTTCATTAAGCGCTGGATATTGGATAAGCAGTTTGATAAAGTGGCAATGGTTGTGGCGAGCAAAGAGGTCTGAGGGGGAGCAGCGTATCATCAATGTACATGATGAAAAAAATATGATGTCACTGTGGGTCAGCATCTCAATGAGAAATACGAATGAGTTAGGGAGGGGACCCCGAGGGAATCCAGAGGTGCTAGTGCGGAAATGGGATGAGAAATCATTGCTTGTGATACCCTGGATATGTTTAGAATGGTAAGTAGGGAACCATGCTGACTACTCAATATTTCTTTCCTCACATTTCAATGGTTTTCTATCTTTTTCCTTAATAAAACATTCCATTATTTCTTGTAGCTCTATTGTTAACCTAACTGGTCTACAATGCTCTGGGCATATTCTGTCAACATTCTTAACTGTAGGAATTGTATTATTTATTTACCAATCCTCTTTCGCAACATATTTTTTCGAACAAATTATTAGATATAAATAGCCATCCCTTTCCTGTAATATGTCCAGATTATTTTTAAATAGGTGGATGAACACATCCTGATCTAGCAACTCAAAAACTCGGTAAACATCAGGTGCTGTTTGTCATTAACAAGAGCAGACTTGTGATGAAACATTATCTGCACCCTCATGTCCCGGCATATTCCCCATTCTACCATTCTCACCAAGACAAGGGAGCAACCCTCGTTCAAAGAAGTGTGCACGAGGGAATGCCAGGAGCAGTAGCAGGCATTTCTATAAAGGAGGTGTCAACCTTGTAAAGTTGGAACCCAGGACTGCTTGCGTGCCAATCAGCATTAGCAGCGAGTGATAGCCAGAGCTAAGTGATTCCACACACCAATGGAACAGATCTAAGCACTACAGCCATGTTACATCCAGTCGTGAATTGTGATGGACAATTACACAACTCCCCGGAGGAAGTAGCTTCACAAAGACCACATTCTGAATGCTGGCAGAGCCTTGTAAATCCAATGATATGGCTGCACAACTCGCAACAAACATCAGCCAGAATTGCACAGTGGATGACCCACCTTGGCCTCCTGCAGAGGCCCCCAGAATCACAGAGGCCAGTCTTAAAACAATTCGATATTTTCCAAGTGATACATTGGAATGGATGAAGGCACTGTATAGTGCAAAGGCTGGGGTCGCTGACGGCATTCCGACAAAAGACTTTGGCTCTTGAACTTGCACCACCTCTGGCCACACGGTTCCAGTGCAGCTAATATTCTGGCATCTGGATATTGGACGAAGTGTGTCCATTCTACAAAAATCAGTACAATTCCAACCGAAGCAATGACTGCCTCATCAGCGTTCTTTCGATCATGTGTAAAGAGATGGAAGGGGTCATCAACAGTAGTATCAAGCGACACTTGCTTCGCAATACCCTGCTCACTGACGCCCAGTTTAGGTTCTGCCAGGGTGACTCAGGTTCTGACCTCATTGCAGCTTTAATTCATATATGGAATAAATGCAGAACTCCAAATGTGAGGTGGGAGTGAGTGCCGCTGACATCAAGGCACCCTTTGGCCGGGTGCGGCATCACAGAGTCTGAGCAAAACTGGAGTCAATGGGAATCAGGGTTAATATCCAACAATTGGAGCCATATCCAGCACAAAGGATGATGGTTTTGGTAGTTGGCGGCAAATCATCTCAGTTCCAGGACATCACTGCAGGACTTCCTCAGGGCAGTATCCTAGGCAGAACAATCATTTACCTTCTTACCATCACAGGGTCAGAGGTGGGGCCTTTCGCTGATTATTGCACAATTTGCAGCACCTTTCGCGCATCCTCAGATACTGAAGCAGTCCTTTATAAAATGCAGCAAGACTTGGGCAATATCCAGACTTGGGCTGACAAGTGGCAAATAACATGTGCACCACAAAAGTGCCAAGCAATGACCATCTTCAACAGGAGAGAAACTAAGCAAATTTACTTGACATTCAATGGCATTACCATCGTTGAATCCCCCCACTATCAACATCCTGGGGGTTACCATTGACGTGATACTGAACTGGTCGAGCCACATATACATTGTGCTTACGAGGCGCAGAGCCCTGCAGCGAGCAAATCACCTCCTGGCTCCCGACAACCTGTCCAACACCTACAAGATCCAAGTCATGTGTGCGATGGAATGTCCCCACTTGCGTGGATGAGTGAGGGTCTGACACCACTCAAGAAACTTGATGCTGTCCAGTTTGAAACAGCCCGCTTGATCGGCACCAGATCCACAAACATTCACTCTCCACCACAGACGCGCAGTAGTAGCATTGCATCCCATCAGTAGGATGCACTGCAGCAAATCACCAAGGCTCCTTTGAGATCACCTTCCAAACCTACGACCAAAACCATCTAGAAGGACAAGGCTAGAAGATAGATGGGAACACCACGATGTGGAGGTTCCCCTCCAAGTCTCTCAGCATCCTGACTTGGAAATACATCTGCCCTTTCCTCATGTCACTGGGTCAAATTCCTGGAAATCCTGCCCTAACATCACTTTGGGTGTACGTACACCACATGGGCTGCAGCGGTCCAAAATGACAGCTTACCACCACCTTCCCAAGGGCAAGTCGGAATGGACAATAAATGTTGGCCCAGCCAGCGAAACCATCATACTGTGAATGAATAAAGAATCCAATTACTTAATACCCCTTCCCCGGGTCTACGGTTAGTTTGGCTATTTTCCTTTCTATCCCATCGTTCTCCCATTCCCAATGCTTCCCTCTATTTAAAATACTTGCTTCTAAAATATTTTAATATATTTTTTCTGTTCCTAGCTTATTTCATGTGAAGATAAAAACAAAATACTGCTGATGCTGGAAATCTGAAACAAAAACAGAAAATACTGGAACAACTCAGCAGGTCTGACAGTATCGGTGGCGAGAGAAACAGAATTAACTTTCGTGTCCTTATGAGGCTTCTTCAGAGCTTTTGTATTATTTAATCTCAATTTCCTCTTTGCTTTGCCGCTTTACCGCAGCTCATGCTGTAAAGAAACGGGCGTCCCTTCACTTGCCCACTGCTTAAGCTCCGAGGCTCCCGCTGCGCTGCAGATTTCTCACCCCCCCCCCCACCTCCACCGTCCGATGTTCCAGTAAGAAGTGTTGCAATCCGACTGTGATTGCAGTTCCTCGGAAATCTTGGTTAGATGGCAACAAGTGAAATTCCAGTTGCTACCACGGGAGTGAACTTGGGAGAGCTTCAGCCTTTTAAGATGTGGGCCCAGAGTCTAATTCCCTGTTCGCCCGCCTTTTTAAAAAAAAGTCTAGATTCTCATGTGAATCATCCACTTCAGTGACACATCAATAACCCATGATGAATGGACTTTCTGATTGTGTTTCGTCCGTTTCAGTAATTTTATTATACATTCTTTCAAGAAGGTTTTTTACCCGGTTGGCTCCTCGCATTTTGCGCACGTGTTAGAAATAACCTAAATGTAGCTGTTGGATGAATATTATATATATTTTTCTTTCCATCAGGCAGCACTCCAAATTTACAAAGAAAAGTGGGAGACGTTTTATGGGCACGGGCCGGACTTTGGGGTGAAATGAACTAGTTAGGATTAGTAAAGAGCAATTGTGATTGAATTTATCGATGGTATTGAGAGTGGGTGCGTGAAGGAAATCCGCTGAACACAGTGGATGGCCGCAGAAAAAGTACCGAATATGAAGGATGCAATGTTCGCTGTCAGCCAGGGAAGGTCGATTTGCGGCGCAATTGCGAGATCCCGGATAGCTCAGTCGGTCTAGCATCAGACTTTTAATCTGAGGGTTCAAGTCCCTTTACGGCGATAAATTTTGACTGCTACTTATCGATTGTGATGGAAATCTCGTAAATCATGTGCTGTTTCTTCAAATGCCTTTAAGATATTTCCAAGATTGGCATCTGCTGATTTTATTTGAATTGGAATGTGTTTTCTGATGATAGTGTTTTCAGGTTCATTGAATGGTATTTTCGAAATTATCTTTGGATCCCAGTTCCTCAGAAGTTAGTGGAAGAATTGAATTTGAAAGATTTTAATGCTGAGAGATATTTCATTAACAAGGGGTGGGTGAAATTGTTTCGGGATAGACGGGAGGTCGCAATCAGATAGGCGATCGCCTTATTGAATGGCAGAGCAGTATTGAAGTGCCGAGTGGTCTACTCTTGCTTCTGGTTCGTACGTATGTTCGTCTGTTACCTGAAATTGGCAATTAGGTCGAAGTGACATTTTTTAAACTTCCTTTCAGCAGACCCTAGTGCAACAGAAATGATTAAAGAGCTTGCAAGTGGCAGGGTTGGGGCGGTCGGCTGTGGCCGGTGTTGCTGTGGGGCGGGGGTGGGATTGGGTTGGTGTCGGGGCGTGTTGGGGTTCGCTGAATAGCTTACGGTGACCTTCTCTCCAAACACCCTGAACTATGCACTTAGTGCCAGCCCCGGGCCCGCACTCATGAAACGTGGTCTCATTTTTCCTGGGTTGTTTTAAGGCAGTTGTTGGCTCCCTAGTTGAAAGCAATAATTGATCATATTGAGGGAACCGCCACATTAAGGTAAATGTAAATTCTTGCACAAGCAGCCAGAGGTGGCCGCTGAGGAAATCGATCCAAATCCAAACACTAAAAACGGAATTTGGCAGACCGAATACAATATTAAACTCCATTCACTGAGCCAAGGGTGTGGTCGATCAGCGTTCCATATTGTAGTGATTATCTCACCGGCTTTATGCACAGGAGGTCCTGGTACCGAGCCCCAGTGAAGCCAATGCTCCCTATCGGCCAAATAAATGGTAGCTGAAACTCAACAACGGTGATTGTGAAGAGCTCACTGAGATCTCTTACTGTGTTCCTCATAGCTCGCATGCTAAATGAAAATCTCTTTCCCAAAATACAGCATTTAATAAGGGTGCAGTATACTCACTCCAACCCTGACAGACTCCGCTCCGTGTGCTTATTCAAATAACCCTTAAGTTCATTTGTTCTCTCCCAGGCTCGGTCTGAACCCAAACCCTTCCCTCGCAACATAGCCCTGCTTTATATCGCTGGCAAATACCAGAGCAAGTTATTTATTTAATATCCCTGCCGCCTGTCTATCTTTATTTGGGGTATTACCCTTTCTATCCCATTGTGTCGCCTGCCCTATCCTGCCTCCATTGTAAGTACTCGCCTGTAATATATTGACTCTTCTTCACGGTCTCAGTGTTATTGAATCTGAAATTCCTCTTTGTCTTACGGGCTTAGGGAAGTTTCTCTCTCTCTCTCTCTTTACAGACATTTCTATTAGTGACTGTCTCCATCTCCGACTTACCCCACGTGGATTTCAACTGAAATTCCATCCCTCATGTTTTGAACCCACCCGGGATGTAAAACATTTCTCTGTGTGCTGTTGCCGTCACATTCTGAGATCCACACTCAGTGCCATGTGCCGCCATATGAACACACTCGACCTCTCCCTCCAGCAGCACCACTGTACCCTTCTTCAAAGCTGCGCATGCCCCCAGTTTCATTTTATTCTTCATCTCATCCGACGCCTCAACAAGGAACTTTTTCTCTTTCTCTGAAGTGCTAAGTAATGCAAGCTCCAACAACTCATCGACACCAACACCCATCTAGGACCCTCCACCCCTGCCTGTCCCTCCATCCCCACCCCATCTTCCAATCCCAGCCCCAGCCGTGTTTTCACTACATCCCCTGATCTACCCCTCTCCGACACTGAAAGTTCAGTGCAATGCAAAGTACATAGTTTCATACCCTTACGCCATCATCTCAATGAATTTCGGGCTCGGCATGATGCTGAACTCTTCTTCCGCTTTCTTCCTCTCTGTGCTCACTTCTTTGGGCAGGAGTCCTCTCCCTGTTCAATGGATCCTTTTACCCAACTCCAATATTCTCCCTCCACCTGGACCCCTCCCTCTGGCTTCTTACCTTCTCTTCATCTTTTCATTGAGAACTGTCGGCTTGACATTAGTCGTCTCAATTTCTCTGCTCCTCTCACCCATTCCAATCTCTCTCTCTCTGAACTTACTGCACTCCGTTCTCTCAGGTCCAACCCCAACATTGTCATCAAACCCGCTGACAAGGGTGGTGCTGTTATTGTCTGGCGCACTGACCTCTACCTCGCGGAGGCTGAGCTTCAACTCGCAGACACTTCCTTCTACCTCTCCCTGGACCATGACCCCACCAGTGAACATCAAGCCATTGTTTCCAGGACTGTCACTGACCTCATCTCCTGTGGAGATCTTGCACCCACAGCTCCCAACCTGATAGTCGCCCAACCACAGACAGCTCGCTTCTACGTCCTACCCAAAATCCACAAACAGAACTGTCCTGGTAGACCTATCGTGTCAGCTTGCTCCAGCCCCACGGAACTCATTTCTCGTTATCTTGTGTCCCTTCTCTCTCCCCTTGTCCAGTACCTTCCCACCTATATCTGTGATTCCTCTGACACCTTATGTCACATCAACAATTTCCAGTTCCCTGGCCCCAACTGCTTCCTCTTCACCTTGGACGTCCAATCCCTCTACACCTCCATCCCCACCAGGATGGTCTGTGGGCCCTCAACTTCTTCCTCAAAAAGAGGCCCGAACAATCCCCATCCACCACTACATTGCTCTGTATGGGGGAACTTTTTCTCACACTGAACAATTTCTCCTTCAACTCCTCTCACTTCCTCCAAATAAACGGTGCGGTGATGGGTACCCACATGGGCCCCAGCTATGCTTGTCTCTTTATGTAGTATGTGGAACATTCCTTGTTCCACTCCTACTCCGGCTCCCTTCCACAACTCTTTCTCCGGTACATCGATGATTACTTCGGTGCTGCTTCATGCTCTCGCCGGGACTTTGAAAAATTTATTAATTTTGCTTCCAATCTCCACCCCACCATCAATTTCACATGGTTCTTCTCCGACACCACCCTTCACTTCCTGTCTGTTAATCAATCTCTGGTGATAGACTGTCCACCAATACCAATTACAAGCTCACCGACTCCCACAGCTACCTCGACTGCAGCTCCTCACACTCCACTTCCTTTAAGGACTCCATCCCATTCCCTCAGTTCCTTTGTCTCCTTCACATCTGTTCTGATGATGCTACCTTCAAAAACAGTTCCTCTGATATGTTCACCTTCTTCCTTATCCGAGATTTTTCACCCACGGTCATTGACATTGCCCCTCAACCATGTCCAGCCTATCTCCCGCGCATCCACACTCACGCCTTCTCCTCCCTCCCAGAAACATAATAGGGTCCCCCTTGTCCTCAATTATCACTCCACCAGCCTCAGCATTCACAGGATCATCCTCCACCATTTCCGCCAACTCCATGATGATGCCACCACCAAACACATCTTCCCTTCCCCCACCCCGGCGGCATTCCATTGGGATCGTTCGCTCCTGGACACCCTGGTCCACTCCTACATCACCCCCTACTCCTCAACGCCACCTATGGCACCTCCCCATGCCCATGCAAAAGATGCAACACCTGCCCGTTCACTTCCTCTCTCCTTACTGTTCAAGGGCCCAAACACTCCTTTCAAGTGAAGCAGCGTTTCACTTGCATTTCCCCCAACTTAGTCTACTGCATTCGTTGCTCCCAATGCGGTCTCCTCTACACTGGAGAGACCAAACATAAACTGGGTGACCGCTTTGCAGAACCCCTGCGGTCTGTCTGCAAGAATGACCCAAACCTCCCTGTCGCTTGCCATTTTAACACTCCACCCTGCTCTCTTGCCCACATGTTTGTCCTTGGCTTGCTGCATTGTTCCAGTGAAGCCCAACACAAACTGGAGGAACAGCACCTCATCTTCCAACTAGGCACTTTACAGCCTTCTGGACTGAACATTGAATTCAACGACTTTAGATCTTGAACTCCCTCCTCCATCCCCACTCCCTTTCTGTTTCTTACCCCTTCCATTTGTTTTATCCAATAATTTATATAGATTTTTCTTTTCCCTCCTATTTCCATTTTTTAAGTCTTTTATGCCCTGATAGTTTTTCCACCCCACCCCCACTAGAGCTGTACCTTGAGTGCTCTACCATCCATTCTTAATTAGCACATTTGTTTAGCTAATAATACCACCTTCAATGCCTCTGTGTTCTTTTGTTCTGTTGTCTTGAAATCTTTTGCTTATCTGCTCCAATCACTGCTTGCTTGTCCCTACAACCACACCACACCCCCAACTTTTCTCCCCCAGCCCATAACCCCCCACCCCCTCCCCTCCTCCCCCACCACACACGTTAAACCAGCTTATATTTCACCTCTCTCCTTAGATTCACTCAGTTCTGTTGAAGGGTCATGAGGACTGGGAGCGTCAACTCTTTTCTTCTCTGTCGATGCTGCCAGACCTGCTGAGCTTTTCCAGGTAATTCTGTTTTTGTTTTGGATCTCTTTCTCTTAGTCATCTTCTAGTAAACTGATAGGAAAGTCATATTGTTATTTGTCATTCTTTGAATTGTGGGGTTGGGGGTGAGGGAGAGTGGGTCCCATTTCCCTCTCACTCCTTCCAGCCAACTCAGTCTAAGCTCCAATTCAATCTGACTGTGAGCACACTGCAGTGTGTGGGATCTTTCTGTGCGCAAGTACCAAACTTAGGGTTTCCCAAATGACCAGCAGGTAGCACACTTTGAAAATTAATTCAGCGACTTGGTGCAGCAGGTGGGAGGGCCTGAAGTGAAACTTGATCACATGAGGCTGTTTCCCCGAATAATGCTGCCGTTTTAGATACTGCGATGAACTGAGGCTTTAATGAAATGTGTGGGATCCATTTTGAATTGAGTTTATTGAGGCCTTGACTGTGGTTTTCTCTCTCTCTCCCTCTGCCTCTCCATATTCTGGCATGTGAGAAATAGAGAGAGCGAGAGTGAGAGGGAGAGGTGGGAAAGAGGATAGATTGAGGGAAATATCGAGCGGGGAGGTAACAGATAGAAGGAGGAGCGGTTATGAGAGAGACACAGGGTCTAGGTTTTCTCCAGTGTGGCCATGTCCCTCGTGGGGCTGGTGTGGGATCATGTTGTGCACTGCAATTGTAAACATCGATGTATTGACATTCCAATGTTTGTGCTCCTTGAATTGAATGTCTAAATGTGACGCTGTGCTTGTTAGTTTGATGTTGTTTATTAAGTGTTATATTCCCTATGTTGAAGGCCAAATGATGAACTGGACAGAGTGGGGAGTCGAAGGTTTAATTCCACTCAGTGATTACCCTGAAGCCTTCAAAGGTTTTGCAAAAGAATCAGTTCCCACCCACCCTCACCCCAGGTTAGCCTTTTCTCTGGGTGAGAGGTGGGGGTGGGCGGGGAAGGATACCTGGCTAACATCACCTTTCTTGTGGGATCTTGCTGCGCTTGTCTGGCCTGCAGCCATGATTACCCTGCCCGAGTTCAGTTTACCGACGAGTTGATTGAGGATTGTTCCCATTACCCACCTCCAGCAGCCCATCCCCCCACCCCGCCCCCATTTCTCTCAGTAAATCATGGGTAAATATAAAACATGTCCACACTGCATCATTATTTCAAATGGCCAGACAATAGCTTTTCAGAGGACCTGTCGATCAAGCTCGATCCTGAGGAAGAGAAAAAGAAGAGAGATAGCGACAGATTATCAAGCTGGAGAGAGAGAGAGAGAGAGAGAGAGAGAGAGATGGGGAAGGATGAGCAGGGGTGGGGTGGGCTAGATAGGTACAGAGGGAGGGGGAGAGAGCAGGGATAGGGTGGACTAGATCGCTACAGAGGGAGGGGGAGAGAGCAGGGATGGGGTGGGCTAGATAGGTACAGAGGGAGGGGGAGAGAAAAAGCGAGAAAGGGGGAGAGGGAAAGAGGTAACAGTGTTAGAAGTGGAAAGTGCAATGTGAATACGTTGTGTCCAGACAGCAGCAGCCCTGGAGTGAGCAGGTAGAGCGGGTGGGGGCAATGAATGGGAGAGGGGACGGTGAGGGGGAAATGATCAGTGTTTGTGTGTTTTTTTACAATCAGGCAGTAAAGCAGCTGGAGCTGACAGGTTAAACCCGGAGGGATAGGGATGTTCACGAGGCATTTCCACCTTCATCTCATTTGAAATCTGTTCCCATTGTCTGTGTTTAATAACAGGGGATGTGTTTATTAAAATGGTGCCTCTCCCTCCCCGCCCAATCCACCACCCCTCCGAGATTGTGGATGTAAGTGGGTGAGAAGAGCCCTGGGATCTTGCTGTGTCTTTTTTGTTTCAATAATCTTTGCTTTATTTTTAATCAATTTCCATTTCTCTCTCTCTCCCAAAGAGAATGGATTTGGAATCTGCAGCTTTGACGACGCAGAGAGAATTGATTCACCGCGAGGAATCCTCGGATAGGAGCTATAACCGGAGAGAAAAAACAATAATAAAAATGTACCCGTGTCTTTGTCACTCATTCATATACCCGGAGAAAGGACTTGTGGAATTTTCACACTGACGATTGGGTTCAGTGTCGGGGGGGGGGGGGGGGGGGGGGGGTGTGGGAAAGGGGTTGTTACTCAGGGGGATCCAGGTTGAGATGCGGTGCTGCAGAGCCCAATATAATCCCAATGAGTTCAGAGTTCAATCCCTCCACTTCCACCTGGGATTCTATCTCTTCTCATTCCTCCATGTTCCTCACTGTTTCCCCACATCGTTCTTTCAATCCCCATCTCTCTGCATCCTTTGTATCTCGGCCTCTCTGAATTGTGACAAGTTTCCCTTTTTATCTCTTCCTACAACTCTCTCTGCATCTGTCTTTCTGAAACTTTGTCACTCTGTCCTTTCCAATCTCCCACCCCCACCATGTTCTATATTTCTCTTTACATCTCACACTGTCTCTCAGCCTCTCAGCATCTTTCTCTCTCTGCACATCTCTCTCTTCCTCTCTCTGTGGATCATTCTTTTGATCGACATCACAACAGCATTCTCTGTGTGCCCATCTCTCGCTCTCTCTGCCTGCCCATCCCTTGCTCTCTCCGTCTGCCCATCTCTCGCTCTCTCTGTCTGAATTAGAGAGAGAGGTGGAATTAGAGAGAGAGAGAAGGGGCGTTAGAGAGATAGAGGGAGAGTTAGGGAGAGGGGGGAAATTTGAGGGAGTAATTAGACAGGGGGAAATCAGACAGAGAGGGGAAATTAGAGGTGGAAAGATAGGGAGGGGTTAGGGAGATGGTGGTGGGAGTCAGACAAAGAGAAGGCAATTAGACAGAGAGAGGAGGAGGGAAGAGACAGGGGAGATGGACTGGAGGATGGGGAAAGAGAGACAGGGAAAGAGAGGAGGAGACAGGAAGAGAGAGGGGGGAGTTGGACTGTGAAGGCATTGAGGCAGATAAAGGCTAGTAATTAGACAGAGGGGAAATTAGAGGTAGAGGGAGGGAGGATTAGACAGAGAGGGGGGAGTTAGGCAGAGAGGAGGCAATTAGAAAGGTCGAGTTATAGGGGATTATAGAGAGGGTGTTGGTGTCAGACATAGAGAGAGGGTGGGGGCAAATAGACAGGGGAGGCGGATGGGAGAGAGAGGGCAGAGATAGACTGAGGGGGGAGGTGGACAGAGGGAAGGGCAAGAGAGAGAGGGGGCAATTAGACAAGAGGGGATTTGGGGGAGTTCGGGAGAGAGGAGGTGAGTTAGGAGGCAGGATTAGGCAACAAGAGGTGGGAAGGAAATAGAGAGAGAGGAAAATGCGTTGAGGGTGAAAATTTTGCTGGAGGCAGGATGCAAAATTTTCAGGTGGGTAATTTTGGGGGACAATTTGCGGTGGGGGGGAGTGCAGAGGAAATTTGGGGGGAGGGACAAAATTTGTTGGGGCAAGAAAAATTGCTGGGGAAATTTTTTGACGGGGCTCTGTGATTTGGAGGGGAATAATTTGCAGGGCTGAATAATTTGCAGGGCAGGGAGAACATTTTTTTGGGGGGGAGAAAGTTTGCTGGGGGAATAATCTGCGGTGGAAAACTTTTGAGGTGTTGAAGTTCGGGGGGGTGAATTTGCAGATTTGTTGGGGGGAAATTTGCAGGGGTGGGAAATTTGCGGAGGGGTTGGGAAATTTGCGGAGGGGGTGGGAAATTTGCGGGGGAATTTGCGGTAGGGGTTGGAAATTTGCGGAGAGGGAATTTGCGGGTGTTGGTGGGAAATTTGCGGTGGGGTGTGAATTGCGGGGTTGGGGGAGGATCTCAGGGGGGAGGGGAAAGAGACCAGGCTGAAAAGAGACTGCGGGGGTGGGGGGAAGAGACTGGAATCTAATCGAGGCATTCGGGATGGTTTCTATATAGAATTACCGATACCCGGGAGTGAGTGAGAAACCGGAATCTAATCGAGGGGTTCGGGGTGATTTATATATAGGATAACGGATACCCGGGAGTGAGTTACAGACTGGAATCAAATCGAGGTGTTTGTGGGGTTTATACATAGAATTACAGATACCCGGGAGTGAGTTACAGACTGGAAACTAATCGAGGGGTTCGGCGTGGTTTATATATATAATTACAGACACCAGGGAGTGAGATAAAGACTGGAATCTAATCGAGGGGTTCGAGGTGGTTTATATGTGGAATAACAGACACCTGGGGATGCGTTACAGACTGGAATCTAATCGAGGGTTTCAGCGTGGTTTATATATAGAATTACAGTGACCCGGGAGTGAGTTACAAGCTGCAAACTAATCGAGGGGTTCGGGGTGGTGTATACATAGAATTACGGATACCCGGGAGTGAGTTAAAGACTGGAATCTAATCGAGTGGTTCGGGATGGTTTATATGTTGAATTACAGGTGCCTGGGAGAGAGTTACAAACTGGAATCTTATCGAGGGTTTCGGAGTGGTTTATATTTAGAAATACAGATTCCCGGGAGTGATTTACAGACTGGGATCTAATCGAACGGTTCGGGGTGGTTTATACTTGGAATAACCGACACTCGGGAATGTCTGTTTACACTTTAAAGCAAAGCCATTATGAACAACCGCTTCAAAACATCAAGCTGCCTGCAAAGCTTCAAAATAAATTGAAAAAATGTTATTAAAGCAATCATATTTGAAAATTAAGATTCATGGATGGAATTAAAAGAGGTTAATGAGCTTTATTTGGGGAGCAGGGATTATCAGCTTCTCGGAGCCGTGTCACCTGCGGCTGGATGAAGATAAGGAAAGACAATTTTGAAAAAAACGCAATTAGAGATAGCTTAAAATTTCGCAACAGGAAACGCTTTCCCTTTCACTTAGAAGCAGCAGCAAATCTTTGCAATATCCTAAAGAGATGAAAGTGTATAAGCTGCGAGTGAATATTTAGCATGAAAATAGATAATTTAGATTTAAAAGCGTCGCCCGAACAGGGACTTGAACCCTGGAACCTCAAATTAAGAGTCAGAGGCGATACCGACTGAGCTAAAAACAAAAAAAACTGCGAATGCTGGAAATCCAAAACAAAAACAAAAACAGAATTACCTGGAAATACTCAGCAGGTCTGGCAGCATCGGCGGAGAAGAAAAGAGTTGACGTTTCGAGTCCTCATGACCCTTCGACAGAACTTGAGTTCGAGTCCCATGAGCTATCCGAGCTCAAGTCCAAACCGCAGCGACCGCTACTGGCTGACAGTGAACATTGCATCATCCAAATTGTGCATTTCCTTCTGAAGTTTCCCAAATCTGTTCAGCGGATTTCTGCCACACATCCTTTGTCGCTACTCTCCGCCCACCCGTTCTTCCCCCACACAGACTTGCTTCATAATTACTCTCCACACATCCTCAGCTTTGCACTTCCCGCCAGCCCCCGACCCGCACTGTCTCATTTTGCCTGTATTTTTTGGAGGGTTTTGGGGGCTCCCTGATTGAAAGCGAAAATGGATAATATTAAGCGAACCGCCAGTTTGAAGGTAAATGCAAACACTTCCGCAAACAAGCAAGGAGGTGGCCGCTTAAGAAATCCTTCCAAATACTCACACTGAAGAAAAGGTGCAGCAGACGGAACACATTGATAAACCCCATTCTCCGGGCCATAGTCACAGCAGCGCCGGGCTCCATAGTGTAGTGGTTATCGCGTCTGCTTTACACGCAGAAGGTCCTGGGTTCGATCCCCAGTGGAACCAGTGCTGCGTTTTGGCCATATAAGTAGCGAGTGAAATTCAAGGAGAGTGAAGAGCAAACGAAAAAACTGCGGATGGTGGAAATACAAAACAAAAACAGAATCACCTGGAAAAACTCAGCAGGTCTGGCAGCATCGGTGGAGAAGAAAAGAGTTGAAGTTTCGAATCCTCAAGACACTTCAAGATGCTGCCAAACCTGCTGAGTTTTTCCAGGTAATTCTGTTTTTGTAATCTGAAGAGCAGCTGGGCCTCACTTCATTTGTTCCTCACAGCCAGCCTGCTAAATGAAAATCTCTTTCCCAACACACAACATTTAATAAAGGTGCTGTACACACACCCTAATGCGGTCCCAGTCTGCTTCGGACGCCAAATATATTTGATATTCTTCCATCTTCTTCCTTATTTCTCCATTATTTCTCGTACCATTGATGTTCAACTGGCTGGTCTATAATTCTCTGGACATGTTCTATCAAGCTCCTTAAATAGAGGAACTACACTTGCATCCGCCAAGTTGTCTGGCCCTACAACTTTGTCTAAAGAATTGTAAAATATGAGTGGGAGGATTGTGCGATCTCTTCCCGAGATTATTTTAAAATGTCTGAATGGAACACATCTGGGTAGGGGAGTTTGTTTAAACTAGTCAAAACCTGTCCTTTTCATTTTTAATCGCTTATCTCATTGCTTCTGTCAACATTCAATATCAATGTCGGCCTGTTTTACCTCACTGATAAACGCAATTCAAAAATAATTATTTAACATTCCTGCCATGTCTCCCTGGCTACTTCGAGTATTATCATTCCCATTCTGAAGTGGTCTTATTCCAATCGCCACCCTCCATTTTATGGCTGCGCATCTAAAACCTTTTAATATTTCCTGCTGTGTTCCTAGATAATGAGAATATGTTTGTGTAAACGCACCCGAGCCGTGCGAATATCAACTTTTTAAACTGGGGCTGCAAGGTAAAATTCCTTGTCTGCTGCCCATGTCTTTCTAGCGAGGCTGGGAAAGAAGAGATTAATTTAAGAGGACATGCATATGAAGCAGAAAGGGAGATGGTTAGCGTAGAAGTTTCGCGTGAGAAAAGATGGGAGGAGTCTCGAGTGAAGCATAAACGCTGGCAAATGCGGGTTGGACAGAATGGTACACCATCCAGGCCAAAGCCGCCCGCTTGATTGGCATTCCATTCACAAACATTCACTCCCTGCACCACGGGCCCACAGTGTGTACCATCTACAAAACGCATTGCAGAAACTCACCAAGCCTCCTTAGACAGCAACTTCCAAACCCACGAGAACAAACTCATTCACATTATCGAGGAACACAAAAGGAAATAAAAAGGAGAGGGGTGATTGGAATAAGACCATGAAAGGACAGAAAGGATAATAGCGTCTGGAAAAGGACAGTGATATGACAGGGATATTAAACTTTTATTGTGCTTTTGTATTTACCATGGGCCAACACCACACCTGCTTCAACTGATCTGCTGCTGGAAGCCTCAGCAATGATTTTGACACCTCTGGACTTGACGATCCCAATGCACTGCTCTACAACCGTCCATATTCTACCCTCCATAAATTTGAGGTCACCCAAAACTCCGCTGTCCATGTCCCATAAAATCTTGTTCCATGTACTCGATGACCTATGTTGATTCCCCTTTAAAGCAGTGCACAGATTTTAAAATTCCTTTTAGGAGCCAGTTATTTAAATAAATCACACCTCTCGAAGCCAGCAATTGCCCACAAGGTCACCACCACCCGAAAACTCCAAGAGATCTGCACTCATTGAAATTTGAATGCCTGAGCAACCCAGATTTTAATCGCTCCAACAGCAATGGCCATCACTGGCCTGGGACCAAAACCCCGGAATGACCTCCCAAAACCTCTCCACATCTCTTTTGGTTTTTCAAATGGTAATTTCCACCTATGACTTTGGGAAGCTTTTCACCAATGGTGTGTTAAATATGAAGGAAAGATTGCATTTGTATAGCACCTTTCACAACACTAGGGCATCCCAAAGCTCTTTTCAGTCAATTAAATTAATTTGAATTGCACATGGTGCTTAATGTGGTAATATAGGACTCTCTGCAACCAATTTGTAGACAGCAAGCTCCCAAAAACAACAATGCAATCATGGCCTGGTCGTCTGTTTTTGCTATGTTACTCAAAGGGTGTACATAGAACCCAAGGTATTACTCCCCTGCTCCTACTCACAATGGCGCTGTGGGAACTTTTGCACATCTTTCACAAAAATAAAAACAAGTCTACATCTTTAAGCAATGTCAGTGGGTGGAAAGTAAAGTTGTCATTTAGGATAGCGACGTGGGCATTGTTGACTTGACCAACATGTGTTGCTGATCACCAATACCCTTGGGAAATTGGTGCTGAGTTACCCCATTGAACCGCTGCAGCCCAAGTGGTTTAGTTACATGTACAGGGCTATTAGGAAGGGAGTTCCAAGGATTTACACTGAACATGGGCTTGAATCCAATAACAGTGAAGAAACGGCAATAGAGTTCTAAACCAGGAGGACCTCTGGTTTGGAGGAGAAATTGCAGGTGTTGATGTTCCAATGCAGCCACTGTCCTTGTGGAGTTTGCAAGTTGCCACAGAACTTCGGAGTTGCTGCAATGCATCTTATAGATGGTGCACCACAACTGCCACTGAATTAAAAATTTGTCGACGAAAACTACTCTTAATTGACACTTTAAAGCCAAGCCATTATGAACAACCGCTTCAAAACATCAAGCTGCCTGCAAAGCTTCAAAATAAATTGAGAAAACGTTCGTGAACAAATCATATTTGAAAATTAAGTTTCGTGGATAGAATTAAAAGAGGTTAATGAGCTTTATTTGAGGAGCAGGGATGATCAGCTTCGCAGAGCCGTGTCAACTGAGGCCAGATGAAGATAAGGAGAGATAATTTCTAAAAAAAACTCAATAAAAAATACCTTAACATATCGCAGCAGAAAACGTTTCCCTTTTACATAGAAACAGCAGCAAATCTTTAAAATATCTGCGAAAGCTGGAAATCCAAAACAAAATCAGAACTACCTGGGAAAACTCAGCAGTTCTGGCAGCATCGGCGGAGAAGAAAAGAGTTGACGTGTCGAGTCCTCATGACTCTTCAGCAGAAAGTGAATTAGCCGGGATAGAATGTTTAGTATGAGAAACGATAGTTGAGATTTAAAAGTGTCGCGTGAACGGACTTGAAACCTGGACCCTCAGATTAAAAGTCTGATATCCTACCGACTGGACGATCCGGGCCTTGAAGGAGCTGCGCGTACAGCGACCTATAGTGGCTGACAGTGATCATTGCATCGTCCAAATTGTGCATTTCGTGCTGAAGTTTCCCAAGTCTGTTCAGCGGATTTGTGACACACATCCTTTGTCGCTACCCTCCGCCCATCCCCTCTCCCCCCCACACAGACTTGCTTCATAATTACTCTCCACACATCCTCAGCTTTGCAATTCCCGCCAGCCCCCGACCCGCACTGTTTCATTTTGCCTGTTTCATTTGGAGGGTTTTGGGGACTCCCTGATTGAAAGCAAAAATGGATAATATTGAGCGAACCGCCACTTTGAAGGTAAATGGAAACATTTCTGCAAACAAGCAAGGAGATGGCCCTTTAGGAAATCCTTCCAAATAGTTACACTAAAGAAAGCAGATGGAACATACTGAAAAACTACATTCTCAGGGCCGACGTTTGCGCCGCGCCGTTTCGTTTGTGTAGTCGGTATCACGATTGCTTTACACGCAGAAAGACCTAGGTTCAATTCTCCAGAGGGCAGAAGCTGCGCTTTGGCCGCATAAATGGCAACTGAAATTCAGCAAGCATGGTTATGAAAAGCAGCTGGTTCTCAGTGATCCCTCTTCATGTGTTCCTCACAGCCAGACTGCTAAATGAAAATGTCTTTCCAAAAATACAACATTTAATAAGGGTGCGGTATACTCAACCTAACGCGGTCCCAGTCTGCTTCGGGTGCCGAATATGTTTGATATTCTTCCGTTTCCTTCGTTAGTAAGCATTCCACTATTTCTCGTACCCCTCATGTTCAACTTGCTGTTCTATAATTTTCTGGTCATGATCTTTCAAGCTTGTTAAATATAGGAAATACACTTGCATCCGCCAGTTGTCTGGCAGTATAACTTCGTCTAATGAATTGTAAAATATGAGTGGGAGGCTTGTGCTATCTCTTCCCGAGATTATTTTAAAACGTCTGAATGGTGCACATCTGGCTCGGGGAGTTTGTTTAAACTAGTCAAAACCTGTCCTTTTCATTTTTAATCGCTTATCTCATTGCTGCTCTCAACATTCAATATCATGTCGGCCTCTTTTACCACACTGATAAATGCAAATCAAAAATAATTATTTAACATTCCTGCCATGTCTCTCTGGCTACATCGGGTATTATCATTTCCATTCTGAAGTGGTCTTATTCCAAACACCGCCTTCCCTTTTATGACTGCGCATCTAAAACCTTTTAATATTTCCTTTAATAGATAATGAGAATATGTTTGTGTAAACGCACCTGAGCCGTGCGAATATCAGCTTCTTAAGCTGGGGCTGCAAGGCAAAATTCTATGTCTGCTGCCCCTGTCTTTCCAGTGGGGAGTCAGATCGAGAATAGATCTTTTTAAAGGATATCTAGAGAAGTTCATGAAGCAGGGTAGGAGCAAGGTGCAGCAGAGTGGCGCAGCGGAAGCGTGCTGGGCCCATAACCCAGAGGTCGATGGATCAAAACCATCCTCTGCTATTTTAAGATACCCACTAAAATAAACTTATCTGATTTGCTGGTATTAGTATTGGCATCTGGCTTCCTACAAACAGTTCAGTCTGCAATAAATATCTCAAGGGGAGTGGGTTCGGGGAGTAATTTCAGGTGAGAAAATATGGGCGGATACTCATGTGAAGCATGAACGCTGGCAAAGGCTGGTTGGACAGAATGGTACAACATCCAGGCCAAAGCAGCCCGCTTGATTGGCATCCCAGTCACAAACATTGATTCCCTCCACCACTGCCGCACCGTGGCAGCAGTGTCCACCATCTACAAAATGCACTGCGGAAACTCACCAATCCTCCTTAGACAGCACCTTCCAAACGCACGGGAACAAACCCATTCGCATTATTTAGGAACACAAAAGGAAATATTAAAATGTTTTAGAAGCGCAGACATAAAATGGAGACCGCTGATTGGAATAAGGCCATGAAAGGACAGCAAGGATAATAGCCCAATCAAGGACAGTGATATGACATGAATATTGAATGTTAATTGTCCTTTGGTATATTCCAGTGGCCCGACACCCCACGGGCCTCAACTGATTTGCTGCTGGAAGCCTCAGCAATGATTTTGCTACCTCTAGGCTTGACTATCCCAAAACACTTCTCTGCAACCGTGCATATTCTACCCCCCATAAATTTGAGGTCACCCAAAACTCCGCTGTCCATGTCCCATAAAAGTTTGTCCCAAGTACTCGATGACCTATGTTGGCTCCGCGTTAAAGCAGTGCACAGATTTAAAAATTCCTTTTAGAAACCAGTTATCTAAATAAATCCCGAAGGCAGTAGTTTCCCACAATGTCATCAACACCCGAATACTGTAAGAGATCTGCACGATCGAATTCTGAACGATTGAACAGCCCTGATTTTAATCGCTCCAACAGCGATGGCCATCACTGGCATGGGAGCAAAACTATGAAATGACCTCCCAAAACCTCTCCACATCTCTTTTGGTTTTTCAAATGGTAATTTCAACCTAAGTCTTTGGGAAGCTTTTCACCAATGCTGTGTTAAGTACGAAGGAAAGACTTGCATGTGGTTAGAACCTTTCACAACACTAGGGCATCCCAAATCTCTTTTCAGTCAAATTAATTTGAAGTGCACAGGGTGCTTAATGTGGTAATATACGACGCTCAGCAACCAATTTGTAGACAGGAAGCTCCCAATAGGCAACAATGTGATCATGGCCTGGTCGTCTGTTTTTGCCGTGTTACTCAAAGGGTGTACATGGAACCCCAGGTATTACTCCCCTACTCCTCCTCACAATGGCGCTGTGGGAACTTTTGCACATCTGTCACAAAAAAACCCAAGTCCACATCTTTAAGCAATGTCAGTGGGTGGAAAGTAAAGTTGTGATTCAGAATAGTGACGTGAACATTGTTGACTTGATCAGCATGTGTTGCTGATCCCCAGTACCCTTGGGAAGTTGGTGCTGAGTTACCCCCTTGAACCGCTGCAGCCCACGTGGTTTAGTTACATCCACAGGGCTGTTAGAGAAGAGTTCCAAGGATTTACACTGAACATGGGCTTGAATCCAATAACAGTGAAGAAACGGCAATAGAGTTCTAAACCAGGACGGCCTGTGGTTTGGAGGAGAATTTGCAAGTGCTGATGTTCCAATGCATCCACTCTTCTTGTGGAGTTTGCGAGTTTCGAAGTTGCCACGGAACTTTGGAGTTGTTGCAATGCATCTTGTAGATGGGGCACTACAACTGCCACTGAATGAAAAAATTGTCAACGAAAACTCCTCTCAATTGACACTTTAAAGCAAAGCCATTATGAACAACCGCTTCAAACATCAAGCTGCCTGTAAAGCTTCAAAATAAATTGAGAAAATGTTACTAAGGAAATCATATTTGAAAATTAAGTTTCGTGGATGGAATTAAAAGAGGTTAATGAGCTTTATTTGTGGCGCAGGGATGATCAGCTTCGCAGAGCTGTATCACTTGCGGCTTGATGAAGATAAGGAGAGATAATTTCAAAAAAAACCTCAATTAAAAATAACTTAAAATATCGCAGCAGAAACACTTTTCCTTTCTCATAGAAGCAGCATTTCGCAAATCTTTAAAATATCTTGAAGAGACGAAAGTGAATTAGCCCGGATACAATGTTTGACTTGAGAATAGAGAATGGAGATTTAATTACTTCGCCCGAACAGGGACTTGAACCCTGGACCCTCAGATTAAAAGTCTGATGCTCTACCGACTGAGATATCCGGGCTCGTGCACTACGTGAGCACAGTGACCTTTACTGGCTGACAGTGAACATTGCATCGTCCAAATTGTGCATTTCCTACTGAAGTTTCCCAAATCTGTTCAGCAGATTTCTGCCACACATTCTTTGTCGCTATCCTCCACCGAACCCCTCTCCCCCCGCACAGACTTGCTTCATAATTACTCTCCACACATCCTCAGCTTTACATTTTCCGCCAGCCCCCCACCCGCAATGTCTCATTTTGCCTGTTTCTTTTGAAGGGTTTTGGGGACTCCTTGATTGAAAGCAAAAATGGATAATATTAAGCGAACCGCCACTTTGAAGGCAATTGGAAACATTTCCGCAAACAAGCAAGGAAGAGGCCGCTTAGGAAATCCTTCCAAAGAGTTACACTAAAGAAAGCAGACGGAAGACATTGATAAACTGCATTCTCAGGGCCGATGGTCACTCCGCGCCTTTTTCTTGGTGTAGTCGTTATCACGTCTGCTTTACACATAGAAGGTCATGTATTCAATCCCTCGTAGGATCAAAACTGCTCTTTGGCCGCATAAATGGCAACTGACGTTCAGCAAAAGCGATTGTGAAGAGCAGCTGGTCCACACTGAGCCCTCTTCATGTGTTCCTCACAGCCAGCCTGCTAAATGAAAATCTCTTTCCCAAAATACAACATTTAATAAGGGTGCAGTATATTCACCAAAACGCCATCCCATTCTCCTTCGGATGTCGAACATACTTGATAAACTTCCATCTTCTTCTTCAGTAAGCATTCCATTATTTCTCGTACCATTGATGTTCCACTGGCTGGTCTATAATTCTCTGGACATGATGTAACAAGCTTCTCAAATATAGGAATTACACTTGCATCCGCCAGTTGTCTGGCAGTATACCTTCGTCTAATGAATTGTAAAATATGATTGGCAGGCTTGTGCTATCTCTTCTCGAGATTATTTTAAAACGTCAGAATGGAATACTTCTGGGACGGGGGCTTAATCCTCTCTGAGTTTGTTTAAACTAGTTAATACCAGTACTTTTCATTTTTAATCGCTAATCTCATTGCTTGTCTCAACATTCAATATCATGTCGGTCTGCTTTACCTCACTGATAAATGCAAATCAAAAATAATTATTTAATATTCCTGCCATATCTCTCTGGCTCCTTCGGGTATTATCATTCCCATTCTCAAGTTGTCTTATTCTAGTCACCAACTTCCAGTTTATGGCTGCGCATCTAAAACTTTTTAATATTCCCTTTTGTGTTCCTACATAATGAGAATATGTTTGTGTAAATGCACCTGAGCCATGCAAATATCAGCTTTTTAAGCTGGGGCTGCAGGGTAAAATTCCTTGTCTGCTGCCCCTGTCTTTCTAGCGGGGAGTCAGAGCGAGGCTGAGAGAGAATAGATCAATTTAATGGGTATCTAGAGAAGTTCATGAAGCAGAAAAGGAGAGGGTTAGGGTAGTAGTTTCAGGTGAGAAAAATGGGCGGAGACTCGTGTGAAGCATGAACTCTTGCAAAGGCTGGTTGGACTGAATGGTACAACATCCAGGCCAAAGCAGCCCGCTTGATTGGCATCCCAGTCCAAACTTTCACTCCCTCCACCACGGGCGCACAGTGTCTACCATCTGCAAAATACCCTGCAGAAACTCACCAAGCCTCCTTAGACTGCACCTTCTAAACCCACGAGAACAAACCCATTCGCGTTATCTAGGAACACAAAAGGAAATATTAAAATGCTTCATAAGTGCAGACATAAAATGGAGAGCACTGATTGGAATAAGTCCAAAAAAGGACAGAAAGGATAATAGCCCAAGTAAGGACAGTGATAAGACAGGAATATTGAATGTTCATTGTCATTTGGTATTTACCAGTGGCCGGACACCTCATCTGCTTCAATTGATCTGCTGCCAGAAGTCTCAGCAATGATTTTGCTACCTCTAGACTTGACTATCCCAATACAATGCTAGGCGACCGTCCATATTCTGCCCTCCATAAATTTGAGGTCAATCAAAACTCTGCTGCCCATGTCCGTTAAGAAATCGATGACCTGCGTTGGTTCCCCTTTAAAGCAATGCACAGATTTTAAAATTCCTTTTAGAAACCAGTTATTTAAAGAAATCACACCTCCCGATAGCAGTAATTCACCACAATGTCCAAGACCCGAATACTCCAAGAGATCTGCACTCATCGAATTCTGAACGCTTGAGCAGCCCAGATTTTAATCGCTCCAACACTGATGGCAATCACTGGCCTGGGACCAAAGCCCCGGAATGACCTCCCAAAACCTCTCCACATCTCTTTTGGTTTTTCAAATGTTAATTTCAACCAATGTCTTTGGGCAAGCTTTTCACCAACGCTGTGTTAAATATGAAGGAAAGCCTTGCATTTTTGCAACACCTTTCATAACACTAGGGCATTCCAAAGCTCTTTTCAGTCAATTAAATTAATTTGAAGTGCACAGGGTGCTTAATGTGGTAATATACGACTCTCAGCAACCAATTTGTAGATAGCAAGCTCCCAAAAAAACAACAATGTGATCATGGCCTGGTCGTCTGTTTTTGCTGTGTTACTCAAAGTGTGTACATAGAACCCCACGTATTACACCCCTGTTCCTCCTCACAATGGCGCTGTGGGAACGTTTGCACATCTTTCACAAAAAAAAACAAGTCCACGTCTTTAAGCAATGTCAGTGGGTGAAAAGTAAAGTTGTCATTCAGAATAGTGACGTGGGCATTGCTGACTTGACCAGCATGTGTTTCTCATCCCCAATACCCTTGAAAAGGTGGTGCTGAGCTACCCCCTTGAACCGCTGCAGCCCACGTGGTTTATTTACATCCACAGGGCTATTAAGAAGGGAGTTCCAAGGATTTACACTGAACATGGGCTTGAATCTAATAACAGTGAGGAAACGGTAATAGAGTTCTAAACCAGGATGGCCTGTGGTTTGGAGGAGAAATTGCAGGTGCTGATGTTCCAATGCATCCACTGTTCTTGTGGAGTTTGCGAGTTTGGAAGTTGCCACTGAACTTCGGATTTGCTGCAATGCATCTTGTAGATGGTGCAAAAAAACTGCCACTGAATGAAAAATTTGTCAACGAAAACTACACTTAATTGACACTTTAAAGCAAAGCCATTATGAACAACAGCTTCAAAACATCAAGCTGCCTGCAAAGCTTCAAAATAAATTGAGAAAATGTTATTAAAGAAAGCATATTTGAAAATTAAAGTTTCGTGGATGGAATTAAAAGAGGGTAATGAGCTTTATTTGGGGAGCAGGGATGATCAGCTTCGCAGAGCCGTGTCACCTGCGCTTGGATGAAGATAAGGAGAGACAATTTCGAAAAAAACGCAATTAAAAATAGCTTAAAATGTCGCAACAGGAAACTCTTTCCCTTTCACATAGAAGCAGCAGCAAATCTTTGAAATATCTTAAAGAGATGAAAGTGAATTAAAAACAAAAAACTGCGGATGTTGGAAATCCAAAACAAAAACAGAATTACCTGGAAAGAATCAGCAGGTCTGGCAGCATCGGCGGAGAAAGAAAGAGTTGAGGCTTCGAGGCCTCATGACCATTCAGCGGAAAGTGAATTAGGAAAGAGTAAGAATGGTCGGCAAGAAGTGCATTGGGATAGTCAAGTCTAGAGGTAACAACATCAGAGCAGATGGGTTGCAGCAGGTAGGGTGCTGGGGAATGCGGTAGAGGTGGACATGACCGATTTTATTGGTGATACTGGGACATAGTCTGATGTTGATCAAATACAAAATGAAGTATGAGAGTAGCCTGGTTCAAGCTCACACAATTTTCACAGCGGGTAGGATTGTGTCAGAAGCTGGGATATGGTAGCTTGAAGCAGAGGACAAAGACAAAGAGGAAATGTCTTCTTATTCAGTGCTGGATACTGGATAAGCAGTTTGAAAAAACGGCAATAGTTGTAGGGTGGAGAGAGGTGTTGTGGGTGAGTTGAGTGTCATTAATGTACATGTGAAAAAATTATAATGTCGCTTCTTCTTATTGTTTCCACGGACATTCTGTACATGGCCCAGCCAGATCTGGACACATTTCTGCGCCTTGTTGTTGAATTTGGCTAGATCTGCAATAGTTCAGGGTTCCTCTAGCGATAGATTTTGCAGGAGATGTTGCATAGTCTGTGGCTCAGTTCCACATACACAAGTTGTCAGGCAGGTTGTATATCCCCATTTACTTAGTGACACCTTTGAACGACCAACACCAGTCCTATGTCTGTTAAGGTACTTCCAGGTTCCCCAGTTGCAATTAGCTCGTGGGGGAAGGCTTTCATCCGGTAGAATTTCTATCACTGGGGGTTGTTTGAGACTGGCGAGTCGGTCTTTCCAGAAGGCGATGCGGGCTTCAGATGGGGTTGATTGTAATGGAACAAAACTGTTCATGAAGCTCTTCCTTGACTTCAGGCAGCTGGTTGTGGGTGTACGTCCATGTAGAGGGTGCCTCTCATCTGATGTTTGATGGAGCTGCTCTTTCTTGCTGTATACCATTATTCTTATATCAGAGGGAGCGATACCTGCCAGAATATATAGGTTGTTGGTGTTTGTTGCTTATAAACAATCTGTGATAAGACAGCAGCTTGCATTCAGAATGGCATCCATCTTCTTAGCGTGAGTAGATCTTTCCCATGCAAGGCAGATGGGTTTGGCAGTGGAATAGCAAAGAGCAAGTGCACTGGTTCGCAATGTTTTCCAGCTTGCTCCTCATTTTGTGTTTTTGTGCTTATTCAGGACGTTGTTTCGTGCTCTCACTTTTGCCTTTGACTTTTCAATGTGGGTCTTGAAGATGAGGCATCTGTCAAGGGTGACTCCTAATTAGATAGGGTGCTGATGGCCAGCATTTCAATGAGAAATAGGAACAGGCCAGGCCCAGGTGCGGGAATGGGAAGAGAAATCATTGCTTGAGTTACTCTGGATCTGTTTCGATTGCTAACTATGGAACCATGCTGACTACTCAATATTTCATTCCGCATATTGAGATGGTTTCTATCTTCCTTTTTACTAATTATTACATTATTTCTCGCACCACTGCTGTTTACCTGACTGATCTCTAATTCTCTGGGCTACTTCTGTCCACCTTCTTAACTGCAAGAATTACATTTATTTTTCTGCTACTCCTCTTTCACAACATAACATTTTGAAACAAATTATTAATTATGAAAAGGAATCTCTGTGCTGTAAAATGTTCAGATTGTTTTCAAATACGTGGAGGAATATATCCTGATCTAGCAACTCAAACCTGAGCAAACATGAGCCCCTGTGGGCCATCAACAGGAACAGAATTGTACTCGACCACTATCTGTAACCTCATGGCCCGGCATGTTCCCCATTCTTCCAATACCACCAAGCCAAGGAATCAGCCCTCGTTCAATAAAGAGTGCACGAGGGAATGCCAGGAGCAGTAGCAGGCATACCTAAAAACGAGGTATCAACCTTGTGAAGCTGCAACTCAGGACTACTTGCATGTCAATCAGCATAAGCAGCGAGCGATAGGCACAGCTAAGTGATTCAACAGCCAACGGAACAGATCTGAGCCCTTTAGTTCTGTCATATCCAGTCGTGAATTTTGGTATACAATTAAACAACACACCGGAGGAAGAGGCTCCACAAATACCCTATCGTCAATGGTGGAGGAGCCCAGTACATCAGTGCAAAAGATGAGGCTGCAGAATTCTCAAAAATCATGAGTCAAGACTGAAGGGTAGATGATCCATCTCGGCATCCTCCAGAGGTCCCCAGCGTCGCAGGAGCCAGTCTACACCCAATTCGATTTACTCCACGTGATATCATGAAACGGCTGATCACCCTGGAAAGTGTAAAGGCAGGGGGCGCTGACAGCATTCCGGCAGCAGACTTCGGCTCCAGAGCTTACAAAGCGCCAAGCCACGCTGTTCCAGTGCAGCTACAATTCTGGCATCCACCCAAAAATTTCGATATTGGCGGAAGTGTGTCCCATCCACAAAAAGCAGGACAAATCCAAACTAGCCAGTGCCCGCCCTATCAGTCTTCTCTCGATCATCGTTAAAGGATAGAAAGGGTCATCAATAGGACGATCAAGCAAAACTTGCTTGGCAATAACCTGCTCACTGATGCTCAGTTTGTGTTCTGCCAAGGATTCTCAGTTTCAGACCTCATTACAGCCTTAACTCAAACTTGGAGAAATACTGAAACACCAAATGTGAGGTAAGAGTGACAGCTGTTGACATCAAGGGTGCATTTGGCTGAGCGTAGCATCAAGGAGTCCTAGCAAAACTGGATCAATGGGAATCGGGGGAACTATCCATCAGTTGGAGTCATACCCAGTACAAAGGAAGATACTTGCGGTAGTTGGCGGGAAAACATCTTTGTTCCAGGACATCACTGCAGTACATCCTCCAGGTAGTATCCTAGGCTGAAGAATCTTCAGCTGCTTCATCAGTGACCTTCCTTCCATCATAAATTCAGAAGTGTGGATGTTTGCTGATGATTCCACAATGTTCAGCACCTTTCACGCATCCTCAGATAATGAAGCAGTCCATGTACAAATGCCGCAAGACCTGGGCAATACCTAGACTTGGGCTGACAAGTGGTAAGTAACATGTACACCACTGAATTGCCAGGCAATGACCATATCCAGCAGAAGGGAAGCAAAGCAGCCTTACTTGATATTCAGTGGGATTACAATCACTGAATCCCCCACTATCACCATCTTGGGGCTTACCATTGATCTGATAATGAACTGGTCGGGCACATAAATACTGTGAAAATAAAGCTAGGATTCCTGTGGCAAGCAAATCACCTCCTGAATCACCACCGCCTGTCCACCATTTACAGGACCCAAGTCATGAGTGTGACAAATACTTTCCATTTGCCTGGATGAATTCAGCTCCCACAACACTCAACAAGCTTGATACCATCCAGTTGAAAACAGCCTGCTTGACTGGCATCTGAACCAGAAATATTCACTACCTCCACCACAGACGCCCAGTAGCAACAATGTGTACCACCTATAATATGCAGTGCCGGAATCACCAAGGCTGCTTAGACAGCACCTTTGAAACACATGATCAATGCCATTTAGAAGAACAAGGGTAGCTGATGGATGGGAACAACACCACCAGGAAATTCCCCTCCAAGTCACGCAGCATTCTGACTGAGAAATATATCGCTGTTCCTTCATGTCAATGAGACAAAACCCTGGAACTCCCTTCCTAACAGCAGTGTGGGTGTACCTAAACCCCATGGACTGCAGTGGGTCAAGAAGGCTGTTCACCACCACCTTCTCAAGGGCAATTAGGAATGGGCAATAAATGCTGGCTCAGCCAGCGAAGCCCACATTTGGTAGATGAATAAAAAAATCAATTTATTTAACACCACTGTCACCTGTCTATCGTTACTTTGGCTCTTATCCTTTCTGTCCCATCGTGCTGGTTTCCCAAATGCTGGCTCCATTTTAAGTGCCCACCTGTAAAATATTTTAATGTATTTTTTTGTGTTCCAAGATTATTCACTCTCAAAATAAAAGCATAATACTGCTGATGTTGGAAATCTGAAACAAATTCTGGAAAAGCTCAGCAGGTCTGAAAATTTCTGTGGAGAAAGAAACAGAGTTAACCTTCCGAGTCTCTGTCACCATTGTTCAGACTTTCATTGTCATTTAATCTCAAATTCCTCTTTGCTTTACAGCTTTACGGCAGCTGGTGCCGTAAAAAAACAGGAGGGGGCGAGGTTGGAGGCGTGGCTTCAGTTGCTCGCTGCTGAAGGTCCGCGGAAGTTCCTGCGGAGCGGATTTCTCAACCTGCCCCAGACGGAAGTCGGCCGAGAAATGTGCAATCCGACTGTGATTGCAGTTGTTCGGAAGTTCTGCTTTGATGGCAAACAGCGAACATGTGGATATATAAAATAAAAGCAAAAAACTGCGGATGCTGGTATTGCAAAACAAAAACAGAAATAGCTGAAAAAACTCAGCAGGTCTGGCAGCATCTGCGGAGAGGAACGCAGTTAACGTTCCGAGTCCGAATGACTCCTCATCAGAAGTAAGGAAAATTAGGAAAGAATTGAAATATAAACTGGTTTAAGGGGGGAGGGTGGTGGTGGTGGGGGGCGGTGTTGGTGGCGGGACAGGTAGAGCTGGATAGAGGGCCAGTGATAGGAGATTGTCAAAAGACGTCACAGACAAAAGGAGAAAGAGGGGTTGACGGTGGTGATATTATCTAAGGAATGTGCTACTGGAGACATTAAGTGTAGAAAGCAGGTCGAGCAAGCTACGGATAGCCTTAGTCGGGGTGGGGTAGTATGAAGGGAGGGAAATAAGCTAAAATGTACAGATAAAACAATGGATGGAAATATATTTAACACTGATGAAATTAGGTGGTAAAAGAATAATCTATATAAATTATTGGAAAAAGGGGATGGGAATGGGGGGTGGGGATGGAGGAGAGAGTTCATCATCTAAAGTTTTTGAACTCAATATTCAGTCCGGAAGGCTGTGAAGTGCTTAGTTGGAGCCTGAGGTGCTGTTCCTCCAGTTTGCGTTGAGCTTCACTGGAACAATGCAGCAGGCCAAGGACGAACATGTGGGCAAGAGAGCAGGGTGGAGTGTTGAAATGGCAAGCGTCAGGGAGGTCTGGTCGTGCTTGCCAGGATGCGGGTAACTCAACTGGTAGAGCCTGAGACTTTTAACTTCGTAGTACAGGGTTCAAGTTCCTGTTGGGCCGCTGGTTTAAGCTCCTAAATATCGATTCTTATTTAAATGCAGGAATCAGGAGCCATTCCTGCGCATCCCTTTAAGACATTTGAAAGATTTGCGATCTGCTGATTCTATTTGAAAAGGAAAGTATTTTCTAATGTCTGTGTTCTCAAGTGCATTGAATGGTATTTTCGAAATTATTAATTTTATTCTCCACCAGCTCGAACCACGTAAGATCCAAAGCTGATCTTCCTTTCCGTCCAGATAAAGATCATTCATCTGTTCCAATTTAATCTATGACAGTTAGATTTCAACTATCATTCACTTTATGATAATTGCTGAATTTGTTTTGAGAATTTGCATGCAATCTAAGGTTGTGAAACGGTAGCTAATGGTTTTGAAGTGTAAACACCGTGTTATTTTCACTGACCAAGTTTGCATTGTCACTGGCAAGAGCTAACTCCACCTCAACTTTACAAAAAAAAAATGGAAGATCTTTTAATGGGCACGGGCCGGCCTTTGTGGTGAAGTGGGTTAGTATTTGTCAAGATCAATTGTGATTGGACTTAGCGAAGGTATTGAGAAATGGTTGTGTGAGAAAAATCCGCTGAACACAGTGAGTGACTGAAGAAGAAGTGTAGAATCCGCAGGATGCAATGTTCGCCATCAGCCACTAGAGGACGCTGGGCAGCAGATTTGCGAGGTCCCGCAGAGTTTAAGTCCGTAGAGCATCAGACTTTCAATCTGAGGGTTCAGGGTTCAAGTCCCTGCTCGCGCGTCGAATTTTATCTGCGAGTTATCGATTCTCGCGAAAATTCCTGAAATCAGGAGCAATTCCTGGACATGGCTTCACGATATTTCCAAGATTTGCAATATGCTGATTCTATTTGACGTGCAAATTATTTTCTGATGGCAGTGTTTTCCAAGTGTTGAATGGCACTTTCGAAATTATCTTTGGATCTCTCTTCCTCAGAAGACAGTAGATATTGCTGTCGTTTTTGGAAACAACTGATTTAGCGAGGCACGGTGTATTTAAAGTTCCCTTTTTTCTTTGAAACTAAAAACATTTAAAATTTCTCCAAGTGAAGCCAACATATGTTATAGATTCAATGACGGTGATTTTGTGAGGCATGGGACATACAGCTTTGACTATTTCAAAGTTATGGAGGCGACAATATGGAGAGATAGTGAGGAGTGCATTGGGACTGTCAAGCATAGAGGGACCAAGATTATTGCTCAGGGTTCCAGGAGCAGATGAGTTTAAGCCATGTGGTGTTGTGCAATGGAAATTGGTGGAGATGGAAATAGGTGATTTTAGTGGTGACACAGATACATACTCAGAAACTCATCTTTGAGTCAAATATGAAATCAAGTATGTGAACAGTTTGGTTCAAGGTCGCACAGTATTCACACTGATTAGGATGAAGTCAGAAGCTGGGATAGGTGAGCTTGTAGCAGGGACCAAAGAAGGAAAGGAAATATTTCATTCAGCGCTGGATATTGCATAAGCAGTTTGATATAGTGGCAATGGTTGTGTGGTGGAAAGAGATCTGAGGGGGACCAGTGTATCATCAATGTACGTGATGAAAAAAATATGATGTCACTGTGGGTCAGCACCTCAATGAGAAATACGAATGAATCAGGGAGGGACCCCGAGGGAATCCAGAGGTGCTAGTGCGGAAATGGGATGAGAAATCATTGCTTGTGATACCCTGGATCTGTTTAGATTTTTAAGTTGGGAACCAGGCTGACTACGCAATATTTATTTCCTCATATTTCGATGGTTTTCTATCTTCTTTCTTAGTAAACATTCCGTTATTTCTCGCAGCACTGATGTTGACCTGACTGGTCTATAATTCTCTAGGCATATTCTGTCTACCTTCATAACTGTAGGAATTGTATTATTTATTTACCAATCCTCTTTCTTAGCGTAGTTTTTCGAACAAATTATTAAATATAAATAGCCATCCTTATTCCGTAACATGTCCAGATTATTTTTAAATATGTGGATGAATACATCCTGATCTAGCAACTCAAAGATTCGGCAAAAATGAGGCACTGTTTGCCATTAGTAAGAGCTGACTTGTGCTGAAACATTATCTGCAGCCTCATGGCCCGGCATATTCCCCATTCTACCATTGTCACCAAGCCAAGGGAACAACACTCGTTCAATGAAGAGCGCACGAGGGAATGCGAGGAACAGTAGCAGGCCTTTTCTAAAAAGGACGTGTCAACTTTGTAATGCTGGAACCCAGGACTACTTGCCTAACAATCAGCATTAGCAGCGAGTGATCGGCAGGGTTAAGTGATTCCACAACAGATCTCATTTCTGCAGCCATGTCACATACAGTGGTGAATTGCGATGGGCAATTACACAACTCCCCGGTGGAAGTAGCTTCACAAATACCCCATTCTGAATGATTGAAGAGCCATGCAAATCCAGTGGTACGGCTGCACAATTACAGCAAACATCAGCCAGAATTGCAGATTGGATGATCCATATCGGCCTCCTCCAGAGGCACCCAGAATCACAGATCCCAGTCTTAAAGCAATTCATTATATTCCACGTGATACATTGAAAAGGCTGAAGGCACTGGATAGTGCAAAGTTTGGGTCGCTGACTGCATTCCGGCAAAAGACCTCGGCTCTTGACCTTGCAATGCCCTTGGCCAAACCATTCCAGTGCAGCTACAATTCCGGCATTTGTCCGAAATACGGACTTTGGCAGAATTGTGTCCATTGGACAAAATTCAGGAGAAGTCCAACCAATGCAATGACTGCCACATCAACCTTCGTTTGATCATGTGTAAAGAGATGGGAGAGGTCATCAACAGTAGTATCAAGTGACACTTGCTTAGCAATCCCCTGCTCACTGACTACCAATTTGGTTCCCACCAATGTGACTCAGGTTCTGACCTCATTGCAGCTTTAATTCAAATATGGAAAAAATGTGGAACTCCAAATGTGAGATGAGAGTGACTGCTATTGATATCAAGGCAGCTTTTGGCCGATTGTGGCATCATGGATTCGTACCAAAACTGGAGTCAATGTGAATCAGAGTTGCTTTCCATCAGTTGGAGACATACTCATCACAAAGTATGATGGTTGTGGTAGTTGGCGGGAAATCATCTGAGTTCCAGGACATCACTGCAGGACTTCCTCAGGGCAGTATCCTAGCCCGAAAAATCATTTACCTTCCTGTTATCATAGGGTCAGAAGTGTGGAGATTCGCTGATTATTGCACAATTTGCAGCACCTTTCCGGCATCCTGAGGTACTGAAGCAGTCCTTTATGAAATGCAGCAAGACCTGGTCAATAACCCGATATGGGCTGACAAGTGGCAAATAACATGTGCACCACGCAAGTGCCAGGCAATGACCATCTCCAACAGTATAGAATCTAAGCAACTTTACTTGAAATTCAATGGCATTACCATCGCTGAATCCCACCACTATCAACATTCTGGGGGTTACCAGTGAGCTGAAACACAACGGCTCGAGCCACTTAAACATTGTGATAACAAGGATTGGAACCTTGCAGCGAGCAAGTCACCTCCTGACTCCCCACAACCTGTCCACCATTTCCAGGATCCAAGTCATGAGTGCGATGAAAAGTCTCCACTTGTGTGGATGAGTGAAGCTCCTACAGCACTCAAGACACTTGATGCAGTCTAGTTTGAAACAGCCCGCTTGATCGGCACCAGATCCACAAACATTCACTCCACACAACAGACGCCCAGTAGTAGCACTGCATCCCATCAACAAAATGCACTGCAGGCATTTTACCAAGGCTACTTTGAGAGCAACTTCCAAACCCACGACCAATACCCTCTAGAAGGACAAGGGTATTAGATCGATGGGAACACCACGACGTGCAAATGCCCCTCTAAGTCTCTCAGCATCCTGACTTGGAAATATATTGGCCCTTCGTTCAAGCCACTGAGCCAATTTCCTGGAAATCCCTCCTTAACTGCAGTTTGGGTGTACCTACCACACATGGGCTGCAGCGGTCAACAAAGGCAGCTCACCACCACCTTCCCAAGGGCAATTAGGAATGGGCAATAAATGCTGGCCCAGCCAGCGAAGTCCTCATACTGTGAATGAATACAAAACCCATTTATTTAATATCCCTTCCACCGGTATACAGTTACTTTGGCTATTATCCTTTCTATCCCATCGTGCTCCCATTCCCAATGCTTCCCTCTGTTTTAAATACTTGCCTTTTAAATATTGTAATGTATTTTTTGCTCTTCCTATCTTATTTCATCTGAGGGTAAACGCAAAATACTGCTGATGCTGGAAGTCTGAAACAAAAACAGAAAATGCTGGAAAAACTCAGCATGTCTCACAGCATCTGTGGAGAGAGAAAAAGAGTGAACGTTTCGATTCCTTATGAAGGTTCTTCAGAGCTTCAGTGTTAAATAATCTCAAATTCCTCTTTGCTTTCCCGCTTTGCTGCAGCTCATGCTGTAAAGAAACGGGCGTCACTTCACTTGCCCATTGCGTAAGGCCCGAGGATTCGGCTGCGCTGCAGATTTCTCACCCTGCCCCCGTCGGAAGGTCGAGCAGGAAGTGATGCAATCCGATTGTGATTGCAGTGCCTCGGAAGCGTTGGTTAGATGGCAACCAGGGAACATGCGTATGTAAAATTCCAGATGCTACCACGGGGAGCGCACTCGGCAGAGCATCAGCCGTTTAAACTGAGTTCTCAGGGTCTAATTTCCTTATCGCCGCCTTTATTTAAAATTCTCGATTGTCATGTGAATCATCCACTTCAGTGACACATCAACAACCACCGATGATTGGATTTTGTGATTTGGTTTCGTCCGGTACAGTAATTTTATTGTAAATTCAATCAGGAGGGTTTTTATCCGGTCGGCTCCTTGCATATAGTGCACATTTTAGAATTAACCTAAATGTAGCTGTTGGATGAATATTATTATTTTTTTTCTTTCAATCAGGCAGCACGCCAAATTTATAAAGAAAAATGGGAGACCTTTTCTGGCCACGGGCCGGACTTTGGGGTAAAGTGAACAGGTTAGGATTTGTGAAGAGCAATTGTGATTGAAATTAGCGATGGTATTGAGAGTGGGTGCGTGAGGGAAATCCGCTGAACACTGTATTACAGCAGGAAAAGTACAGAATCTGAAGGATGCAATGTTCGTTGTCAGCCATTAAAGGTCGCTGTGCGGCATCGCGGCAAGATCCCCGATATTTCCTTCGGTAGAGCGTCAGACTTTTAATCTGAATATCCAGGGTTCAAGTCCCAATTCGGGCGAAAAATTTCAAGTGCTACTCATCGATTCTGATGTAAATCGCAGAAATCATGAGCAATTCCTGCAAGTGGTTTTACGAAATTTCCAAAATTTGTGTATGCTGATTCTACTTGACGTGCAAAATATTTACTGATGGCAGTGTTTTCACTTGAATTGAATGGTACTTTCGAAAGTATCTTTGGAGCTCTCTTCCTCTGAATGCAATGGATATTGGTGGCTTTTTGGAAAGTACTTATTTAGCGAGGTACGATGGATTTATAGGTTCAATATTTGCTTGAAAATAAAAACATTTAAAATGCAGGTATTTCTCCAAGGAGAGCCAACATATGTTATATATTCACTGGCGGTTATTTTGTGAGGCATGGGACATACAGATTTGACCATTTCAAAGTTACGGCGGCGACAATATGGAGAGATAGTGAGGAGTGCATTGGGATTGTCAAGTCTAGAGGGAACAAAATTATTGCTCAGGGCTCCAGGAACAGATGAGTTGAAGCCGACGTGGTTTGTGGCAATGGAAATTGGTGGTGGTGGAAATAGGCGATTTTACTGGTGACGCAGATAAATAGTCAGAAGCTCATCTTTGGTTCAGATATGAAATCAAGTATGTGAACAGTCTGATTCAAGGTCGCACATTTTTCACAGTGAGTAGGTTGGAGTCAGAAGCTGGGAAAGGGGAGCTTGTAGCAGAGACCAAAGAAAGGAATGAAATATATTTTTTTCATTCAGCGGTGGATATTGGATGAGCAGTTTGATAAAGTGGCAATGGTTGTGTGGTGGAAAGAGATCTGAGGGGGACCAGTGTATCATCAATGTATGTGATGAAAAAAATATGATGTCACTGTGGGTCAGCACCTCAATGAGAAATACGAATGAATCAGGGAGGGGACCCCGAGGGAATCCAGAGGTGCTAGTGCGGAAATGGGATGAGAAATCATTGCTTGTGATACCCTGGATCTGTTTAGATTTTTAAGTAGGGAACGATGCTGTCTACTCAATATTTCTTTACTCAAATTTCGATGGTTTTCTATCTTCTTCCTTTGTAAACATTCCATTATTTTTGGAAGCACTGTTGTTAACCTGACTGGTCTATAATTCTCTGGGCATATCCTGTGCACCATCATAACTGTAGAATTTGCATTATTTATTTACCAATCCTCTTTCTCAACATATGTTTTCCAACAAATTATTAAATATAAGATGCCATCCCTATTCTGTAACATGTCCACATTATTTTAAATAGCTGGATGATTACATACTGATCTAGCAACTCAGTCTAGGCAAACATCAGGCGCTGATTGCCATTAGCAACAGCAGACTTGTGTTGAACAATTATCTGCACGCTCATGGCCCAGCATATTGTCCATTCTACCAATCTCACCAAGCCAAGGGAACAACCCTCGTTCAATGAAGAGTGCACGAGGGAATGCCAGGAGCAGTAGCAGGCATTCCTAAAAAGGAGCTGTCAACTTTGTAAAGCTTGGAACCTAAGACTACTTGCTTGCCAATCAGCATTAGCAGCGAGCGGTAGGCAGAGCTAAGTGATTGCACACAGAACAGATCAAAGCACTGCAGCCATGTCACATCCAGGCGTGAATTGTGATGGACAATTACACAAATCCCTGGAGGAAGTAGCTTCACAAATACCCAGTTCTGTATGATCGGAGAGCCTTGCAAATCCAATGATGCTTTAACACAATTCGCAACAAACATCAGCCAGAATTTCAGAGTGGATGATCCATCTTGGCCTCCTCCAGAGGCCCCCAGAATCTCAGAGGCTAGTCTTAAAGCAATGCAATATATTCCACGTGATACATTGGATTGGATGAAGGCACCACATAGTGCAAAGGCTGGGTTTGCTGACAGCATTCCGACAAAAGACTTTGGCTCTTGATACTGCAGCGCCCCTGGCCACGCTGTTCCAGTGCAGCTACAATTCTGGCATCTGTCTGAAATACCGATATTGGACGAAGTGTGTCCATTCGAAAAAAATCTGTAGAAGTTCAACTGAAGCAATGACTGCCTCATCAGCCTTCGCTCGATCATGTGTAAAGAGATGGAAGGGGTCATCAACAGTAGTATCAAGCAACACTTGCTTAGCAATACCCTGCTCACTGACGCCCAGTTTGGGATCCGCCAATGTGACTCAGGTTCCGACCTCATTGCAGCCTTAATTCATATATGGAAAAAATGTGCAACTCCAAAAGTGAGGTGAGAGTGGCTGCCATTGATATCAAGGCAGCTTTTGGCCGAGTGTGGCATCAAAGAGTCCAAGAAAAACTGGAGTCAACGGGAATCAGGTTTATTATCCATCAGTTGAAGCCATACCCAGCACAAAGGATGATGGTTATGGTAGTTGGTGGCAAATCATCTCAGTTCCAGGACATTACTGCAGGACTTCCTCAGGGCAGTACCCTAGGCCCAACAATCAGTTACCTTCCTACCATCAAAGGGTCAGAAGTGCGGATGTTTGCTGTTTATTGCACAATTTGCAACACCTTTTGCGCATCCTCAAATACTGAAGCAGTCCATTATAAAATGCAGCAAGATCTGGGCAATATCCAGACTTGGGCTGACAAGTGGCAAGTAACATGTACACCACAGACGTGCCAGTCAATAACCATCTCCAACAGGAGAGAATCTTAGCAACTTTACTTGACATTCAATGGCATTTCCATCGCTGAATCCCCCCACTATCAACATTCTGAGGCTTACCATTTACCTGATAATTAAATAGTCGAGCCACATAAACATTGTGATTACAAAGCTCGACACCCTGTGGCGAGCAAATCACCTTCTCACTCCCGACAACCTGTCCACCATCTACAAGATCCAAATCAACAGTGCGATGGATTAGTCTCCATTTGCATGGATGAGGGAAGCTCCGACAACACTCATGAAACTTGATGCTGTCCAGTTTGAAAGAGCCCGCGTGATCAGCACCAGATCCACAAGCATTCACACCTCAAAACAAACGCCCAGTTTTAGTATTGCAACCCATCAACAAGATGCACCACAGGAATTTACCAAGGCTCCTTGGAGAGGACCTTCCAAGCCCACGACCAATACCATCTAGAAGGACAAGGGTAGAAGATAGATAGGAACACCACGACTTGGAGTTTCCCCACTAAGTCTCTTAGCATCCTGACTTCGAAATATATTTGCCCTTCCCTCATGTCACTAGGTTAAAATCCTGGAAATCCCTCCCTAACAGCAGTGTGGGTGTACCTACAACACATGGGCTGCAGCGGCCAAGAAGGCAGCTCACCACCACCTTCCCAAGGGCAATTAGAAATGGGCAATAATTGCTGGCCCAGCCAGCGAAACCCACATTCTGCGAATGAATAAATAGTGCATTTACTTAATACCCCTTCCAAGGGTCTATGGTTACTATGGCTATTATCCTTTCTATCCCATCGTACTCCCATTCCCAATGCTTCCCTCTATTTAAAATACTTGCCTGTAAAATATTTTAATGTATTTTTTCTGTTCCTAGGTTATTTCATCTGAAGATAAAAAGAAAATACTGCTGATGCTGGAAATCTTAAACAAAAACAGAAAATACTGGAAAAACTCAGCAGGTCTGACAGTATCGGTGGCGAGAAACAGAGTTAACTTTTGAGTCCTTATGACGCTTCTTCAGAGCTTCAGTGTTATTTAATCTCAAATTCCCGTTTCCTTTGCCGCTTTACCGCAGCTCATGCCGTAAAGAAACGGGCGTCCCTTCACTTGCCCGCTGCTAAAGACCCGAGGCTCCCGCTGCGCTGCAGATTTCTCACCCTCCCCCTGTCGGAAGGTCGCGCGAGAAGTTTTGCAATCCGACTGTGATTGCAGTTCCTCGGAGGTGTTGGTTAGATGGCAACAAGCGAACATGCGTTATGTAAAATTCCGGTTGCTACCACGGGGAGTGCACTTGGCAGAGCATCAGCCGTTTAAGATGCGGACCCAGGTTCTAATTCCCTGTTCGCCCGCCTTTTAAAAAAAATCTAGATTCTCATGTAAATCATCGACTTCAGTGACACATCAATAACCCATGATGAATGGACTTTCTGATTGTGTTTCGTCCGGTGAAGTAATTTTATTGTCCATTCTTTCAAGAAAGTTTTTTTATCCGGTCGGCTCCTCGCATTTTGCGCACATGTTAGAAATAACCGAAATGTAGCTGTTGGATGAATATTATATATTTTTTTCTTTCAATCAGGCAGCACGCCAAATTTACAAAGGAAAGTGGGAGACGTTTTATGGGCACGGGCCGGACTTTGGGGTGAAATGGACGGGTTAGGATTTGTGAAGAGTAATTGTGATTGGATTTAGCGATGGTATTTAGAGTGGGTGCGTGAGGGAAATCCGCTGAACACATTGCATGACTGCAGGAAAAGTACAGAATCTGAAGGATGCAATGTTCGTTGTCAGCCAGTAAAGGTCGCTGTGCGGCATTGTTCAAAGAGCCCGGATAGCTCAGTCGGTAGAACGTCAGGCTTTTAATCTGAGGGTCCAGGGTTCACGTCCCTCTTCGGGCAATGAAGTTTGACTACTACTTATCGATTCTAATGGGAATCGCATAAATCATGTGCCTTTTCTTCAAATTCCTTTAAGATATTTCCAAGATTCGCATCTGCTGATTCGATTTGTATTGGAATGTGTTTTCTGATGGTAGTGTTTTCACTTGCATTGAATGGTATTTTCGAATTTATCTTTGGAGCTCAGTTCCTCAGAAGTTAGTGGAAGAAGAGAATTTGAAAGCTTTTAATGCTGAGAGATTCGTGATTAACAAAGGGTGGGTGAAATTGTTTCGGGATAGACTGGAGGTCGCAATCAGATAGGCGATCACCTTATTGAATGTCAGAGGAGTATTGAAGGGTCGAGTGGTCTACTCTTGCTTCTGGTTCGTATGTATGTTCGTCTGTTACCTGAAATTGGCAATTAGGACGAAGTGACATTTTTTAAACTTCCTTTCAGCGGATCCCAGTGCAACAGAAATGATCAAAGAGATTGCAAGTGGCAGGGTGGTGGCGGTCGGCTGTGGCCGGTATTGTTGAGGGGCGGGGGTGGGATTGGGTTGGTGTCGGGGCGTGTTGGGGTTCGCCGAACAGCTTACCTTCTCGCCAAACACCCCGAACTATGCACTTAGCGCCAGCCCCGCGCCTGCACTCATGAAACGCGGTCTCATTTTTCCTGGGTTGTTTTAAGGCAGTTGTTGGCTCCCTAGTTGAAAGCAATAATTGATCATATTAAGGGAACCGCCACATTAAGGTAAATGTAAATTCTTGCGCAACCAGCCAGAGGTGGCCCCTGAGGAAATCGATCCAAATCCAAACACTGAAAACGGAATTTGACAGAACGAATACAATAATAAAGTCCATTCACTGAGCCAAGGGTGTGGTCGGCCAGGGTTCTATATTGTAGTGATTATCTCGCCGGCTTTACGCGCAGGAGATCCTGGTACCGATCCCCAGTGAAGCCAATGCACCCTATCGGTCAAATAAATGGTAGCTGAAACTCAACAAGGGAGATTGTGAAGTGCTCACTGAGCTCTTTTACTATGTTCCTCATAGCTCGCATGCTAAATGAAAATCTCTTTCCCAAAGTACAACATTTAATAAGGGTGCAGTACACTCAATACAACCCTGACACTCTCCGCTCCGTGTGCTTGTCCAAATAACCCTTAAGTTTCTTTGTTCTCTCTCAGGCTCAGTCTGACCACAAACCCTTCCCTCGCAACATAGCCCTGCTTTACATCGCTGGTAAATACCAGAGCAAGTTATTTATTTAATAATCCTGCCGCCTGTCTCTTGTTACTTGGGGTATTTCCCTTTCTATCCCATCGTGTGACCCGCCCAATCCTGCCTCCATTGTAAGTACTCGCCTGTAAAATATTGACTCTTCTTCACAGTCTCAGCGTTATTGAATCTCAAATTCCTCTTTGTCTTACGGGTATAGGGCACCCGTTGTGGTAAAAGACAGTGGAGGTGGAGCTGGAGGTGGAGGCGGGGGCGTGGCTTCACTTTCCCACTGCTGAAGGCCAGGGGAACCCGCAGTGCGATTTCTCACTCTGCCCACGTCGGTGGTCGGATTGACTGTGATCGCAGTTCCTCAGAGGTTCTGGTTGGATGGCAACCAGGGAAAATGCAAATATAAAGTTCCGTTTGCTGCACCGGGGAGCGCACTCGGCAGAGCCTTTTCAGTCCCCGCCCCTTTTTTTTTGTTAAATTCTCAATTCTCACTTGAAACATCTAATTCAGTGACGCATCAACAAGGCGTGATGAATGGATTTTGTGACTGTGTTTCGACCGGTCCAGTCATTATCCTGTACCTGCGTTAGGAGGGTTTTTTATTCGACCGGATCCGTGTATATTGTGCACATGTTTGCATTAACCTAAATTTGGCTGTTAGATGAATATTATTATTTTCTTTCTTTCAATCCCCCCAAATTTACAAAATATATTATGGAAGGGCATTTAGTTGTTGCGGGTTGGACTTTGGGCTGAAGTGGACGGGTTTGTGAAGAGGTTTCTACAATTTGTGAAGAACAATTTGAATTGAATTTCGAAAAGTATTGGGAATGGCTGTGTGAGAGGAATCCGCTGAACACAGCGGTTGACTGTAGAAAAAGTACAGAACCTGATGGGTGCAATGTTCGCTGCTGGCCAGTACAGGTCGCTGTGCGGCGGAGGTGGCACAGTCCGGATAGCTCAATCGGTAACTTTTAATCTGAGGGTCTCAGTGTTCCATTCCCTGTTCGAGCGCTGGTTTTAACTGTGAATTATTGATTCTTACATGAATCTGAGAATTAATGAGAAACTGTTGATCATCTCTTTAAGATAGTTGAAGCATTAGCGCTCATTCTACTTGTACAGGAAGGTATTTTCTGATGTCAGTGTTTTCAGCTGTATTGAATGGTAATATCGAAATTAACAATTTTTATTGTCACCCAGCCCCAACTCCCACGACGTGTAAAAGATATTCTTCCTTGCCGTCCAAATGAAGCTCATAATCCGCTCCAATTTATTCCATGACAGTTAGATTTCAAATATAATTTATTTTATGACATTTTCTGAATTTATTTTGAGTCTATGCTGGCAAACTGATGTTATGAAACGGCAGGTAATGATTTTGCTTTGAAATGTAATTAAAGTTTTATTTTTATAGGCAAATTTTGCTTGTCAATGGCAAGAGATAACTCCACCACAACTGGAATTCCTCCCCTCCCCCCACCCAAAGCCACAGTCACTAATTTGCTGATATGTCACACTTCCTGCCAAGGGGTTGAGTCAACATCGTGGAAGCTGCTCTCTAATAGCACTGTGGCTGCACTAACACCACAGGTGCTGTAGAGGCTCAGGAAGACAACTCACTTCCATCTTCTCAAGGGCTGTTAGTGATGGGCAATGCATGCAGGGCCAAGTAGGATGCTAACATCCTGCAAAACCATTTTTTTTTCAAGAAAGGCATATTTTCATCGACAAGCTGATTTTTTACCCAATGACACCACTTAAATGTTATACAACTTGGTGTTAATTTTTGGATGAAAATTCTACAAAAGATCCCAAGGCACCATGTTGAAGAGGAGCCGGGGATGAATGCCTGGTTTCCTGGGTTTATCGATCAATCAGCATTACTAGATCATGTTCACATTTCTGCTTGTGTGAACTGGCGGTTTGGAGATTGGCTGTTCTGATTCCTATATTAATATGGTAAGAACATGCCAAATACTTTAATTTCCTGCATAGATCTTTGCAATATCCCAATGTTCTTTAAGGCACTATAAAGATTCAAAACTTGCCTGCTTCTTTCACACAGCATTAGGGAGGATGGTGAAAATCTTGCACAAAACGATAAATTTAATGAATGTTAAGGATAAGTGAAGTGATGGGAATGGTTTGTATGAGGGAATTCCAGTGCTTTGGGCCTAGGCGGGTGATTCCAATAACAACAATGTTGGGAAGATTAAAATCAGGCGAGCTCAGAGATCAGAGTTAAATGCAAGTTAGGGGTGCTGGTGGCGAATGATGCAAGGGGTCATCAACAGTGCTATCAAGTGACATGTTTCACAAAAACCTGCTCACTGACGCCCTGTATGGGTTCACCCACGGTCACTCAGATCTTTACAGGCCTCATTGCAGCCTTCATTCACATATGGACAACAAGCTAAACTCCACATGTGAGGTGAGAATGACTGCCCTTGACATCAAGGCAAAATTTTGGCCCAGTCTGGCATCAAGGAGCCCCAGCAAAACTGGAGTCAATGGGAATCAGGGAGAAAAGTCTGCACCGGTTGGAGCCACACCCAGCACAAAGGATGATGGTTGTGGTAGTTGGCAGGAAATGTCCTCATTTGCAGGGCATCACTGCAGGTCTTATTCAGGTTTGTATCCAGGACCAACAATTTTCAGCTGCTACATCAGTTGCCTTCCTTCCATCATAGGGTTAGAAGTGAAGTTGTTCACTGACAATTGCACCATGTTCACCCTATCTCCGATTCTACAGATACTGAAGCAGTCCGTCACAAATGCATCCAGACCTGGGCAATATCCAGGGTTAGGCTGAGAAGTGGCAAGAAACATTCGCGCCACACAAGTGCCAGGCAATGGCCACCCTCAACAGGAGAGAATCTAAGCAACTTTACTTGAGATTCAGTGGCATTAACATCTCTGAATATCCTGGTATCAACATCGTGGTGTTTACCATTGACTAGAAACTCAGGACTACTTGCGAATAAATCAGCTTAAACAACGAGCGAAAGGCTGAGCTAAGTGCTTCCACAACCAGTGGAACAGACCTAAGCACTGCAGTTCTGTCACATCCAGTTGTAAATTGTGGTGGACAATTAATGGACACACCGGAGGGATAGGCTCCAAAACTATTCCCTCCGCAACAACATTGTGCCAGAAGTGCCGAGTGTCTGATCGATCTTGGCCTCCTCCAGAGGTTCACAGCGTCGCAGGCAAAAGTCTTCTCCCAATTCGATTTATTCCACGTGATACATTGAAACGGCTGAAATCGCTGGCTAGTGTAAAGGCTGGCAGCGCTGACAGCATTCCGGCAACTGACCTCGCCTCCAGAAATGGCACCGCCCATCGTCACGCTGTTACAGTGCAACTAAAATACTGGCATCCACCGAAAATGTTGCCATTGGACGAGGTGCGTCCCGTCAACAAAAAGCAGGACAAATCCATCCCTGCCAATGGTTGCCCCATCAGTCTTCTCTCGCGTACCTTCACCACATAGTCTGCAGTAGTACAAGAGGTCAGCTCACTACCACCTTCCGAAGGGCAATTAGGAATGGACAGCTGCTTAAAATCATCAAGTTACCTGCAAAGTTTCAGAATAAATTCAGAAAATATTATAACACTGATCATATTTGAAAATTAAGTGTCATGGATGGAATTAAAAGGCCTATTAATAAGTTTTCTTTGGAGAGCAGGGAAGATCATCTTCGCACAGCCGTGTCACTTGGGGCTGGAGGAAACTAATGACTAACACTTTAGAAAAAATCGGAGGTCAGAATACATTAAAATATGGCATCAGATAATAGTCTCCCTTTCATATAGAGCCAGCATGTCGCAAATCTTTAAAATATCTGGAAGAGATGAGTTTGAATTCGTGGGGGACAGAATGATTGGCACGAGAATCGGTAATTCCCATTTAAAAACATCTATCCGGCCGGCTCCGTGCATATTGTGCACATGTTTCCAATAACCTAATTGCCGCTGTTAGATGAATATTATCATTTTTTCTTTCAATCAGGCAGCACCCCCAAATTTTCAAAAAGTAGTTGAAGAGCGCTTTGTGGGCGCGGGCCGGACTTTGGTGTGAATTGGACCGGTTTGTGAAGAGGTTTGTAAAATTTGTGAGGAGCAATTTTGATTGAATTTAGCAAATGTATTGGGAATGGCTGTGTGAGAGGAATCCGCTGAATAAACTGGATGACTGCAGAAAAAGCACAGAATCTGAAGGATGCAATGTTCGCTGTCAGCCAGCATAGGTTGCTGTGCCCAAATGGCCCTCGAGCCCCGGATAGCGCAGTTGTTAAAGCATCAGACTTTTCATCTGAGGTTCCAGGATTCACGTACCTGTTCAGGCGCAGGCTTTAACTTCGAAATATCGATTCACACCTGAATTCAGAAATCATGACCAGTTCATGGGCACTCCCAAGGTGTTTCAAACATTTGTGATATGCCAATTCTGTTTGAAGTTAATGTTGTTTTTGATGTCGGTGTTTTCAGTTACATCAAATGGTATTTTCGAAATTATCGATTTTCATTACCACCCAGACCCAGCTGACAAGGCGAATTCAAGTGATCGTCCCTGCCTAAAAATAAAATTCATTAACCTGCTCCAATTCATTCCATAACAGTTAGATTTCCAATATAATTTATTTTATTATATTTTCTGAATGCCAGTTGAGAATTTGCAGGTAAACTGATATGGTGAAACGATAACTAATGTCTTTGCTTTGAAGTGTAAATGGATTGTTATTTTTATTGACAAATTTTGCACTGTTAGAGGCAATAGATAACCCCACCAAAACCTGCAATTTCTTCACCGAACCACACACACCAACTTGCTCATATAACACTTACTTCCATGGATTTGAGTCAAAATCCGGGGACCTCCTTCCTAACAGCACTTTGGTTGCACCAACACCACAGGTGCTGCAGCGGTTCAAGAAACAATTCACCATCATCTTCACAAGGGCCAGGAGAGATGGGCAATAAATGTGGGGCTTGCTAGGTGATGCCAACATCATGTGGAAAAATTTTCTTTAAAAAAAAGCTCCTTTTCATCGACAAGCTGATTTCCATCCAATGACACATCTTACAGACATTAACCGGCTGTTGCCATTTTTGATGAAAATCCTGCAAAAGATCTCAAAGCACCATGTCAAAGAGGAGAAGCGGAGGAATGTTTGGTGTCCTGGGTGTATCGATTAATCAACAAAACAACGGTAGGTTACCAGATCTTGATCATTGTTAGCGGGAAGAAAGTAAATGAGAATTTATGGTAAGGGAGGATTCATTATAAGGGAACCAATCACTTAAATTAAAAGCTATACGCTGGCAAGAGCAAACCAGTATCTCAACAATTAAACAGTGAAACCAGATGAAACCAAACTTTGTACATCCTCAGGGTTTGCAATCAGGAGGAAGTTTCTTGGAGATAGACTGGAGATTTACATTGGAAAACAGCGAAGACTAAGAGATGGGGAAGGACAGATGGTCCCAGCTTAGGTAGGAGGTAAGGTCTCTTACTGGTTCAGCAATAGGGACACAAGATGCATGTACTTGTTACGAGAGATGTCTGTTTACTGTAAAACTATATGTTGACTAGATCGGAATCTGGAAACTGCACTTGTACGTGATCAATAAATATATTGAAAACTTATATTTCAGCAGAGTGTGAATTCAAGCTGCATTGAGAAGTTCTCCCCTCGCAATTGCTGGAATAAACGATCATGACCTGTACCTGAGACTCCTCTGGTCCGTTTGTCAGAGTGACCACAACAATCACATTGCTGTTTGTGTGAGCTTGCGGTTTGTAAATTGGCTGCTGTGATTCCCACTTTACGACTGTAAGAAGACTTCAAAACAACTTAATTACCTGCATATAGCTTTGGGATATCCTAATGTCGTGAAAGGTGCGATAACCTTTCAAAACTGTCCTTCCTTCACACACCATTATCGAGGATGGTGAAAAGCGTGAACTAAAAGAATGGTTTACTGAACGTTCTGAATGAGTGACAAGTTGGGGAGTATTTCTGGGAGCGAATTCCAGAGCTTTGGTCCTAGGCGGGTGTTGGAAAGAATATAATCAGGGAAGCTGAAGAGGTCAGTGTTAATAAGTAATGGGGATAATGGTGGTGTGTTTGTAAATTAATGAGTTAGCAAGGTATGATGGATTCCAAGGTCCCTTTTTTCTTTGAAACTAAAAATAATTTAAATCCAGACATTTGTCCAAGGGAAGCCAACAGATATTATAGATGTCATGGGCGGTGACTTTGTGGAGCTTGGGCAATAAAGCTTTGACCATTTAAAAATTATGGACGTGCGAACATGGACGGCCTGCGAAGAGTGCATTGGGATAGCCAAGTCTAGAGGCAACAGGATTATTATTCAGGGCTACAGAAGCAGATCCGTTGCAGCTGGTGTGGTGTTTGGAAAAGGAAATTAGTTGAGGTGGAAACTGGCTATGACATTGGTGACACAGGCCCATAGTCAGAAGCTAATCTTTGTGTCAAATATTGAATCGAGCATGTGAACAGTCTGGTTCAAGTTCACACAGTTATCATAGCGATTAGGATGGCGCCAGAAGCTGGGATAGGGGAGCTTTCAGCAGCGTCCAAAGATAAGAAGGAAATTTCTTCTCATTCAGTGCTGGATATTGGATAAGCAGTTTCATATAATGGCAATGGTTGTGGGGTGGAAAGAAATCTGAGGGGGAGCAGTGTATCAACAATGTATATTGAAAAAAATATGATGTCACTGTGGGTCAGCACCTCAACGAGAAATAGGAATTGGTCAGTGAGGGGACCCTGAGGGAATGCAGAGGGGCTAGTGCAGAAATAGGATGAGAAATCATTGCTTGTGATACCCTGGATCTGTTTAGATTGGTTAGTAGGGAACCATGCTCTCTACTCAATATTTCTTTTCAAATATTTGGATGGTTTTCTATCTTCTTCTTTACGAAATATTCCATTATTTCTCGCAGCACTGTTGTTAATCTGACTGGTCTATAATTCTCTAGGCATATTCCATCCACCGACATAACTGTACGACTTGTATTATTTATTTACCAATCCTCTTTCTCAACATATTTTTTCAAACAAATTGTTAAATATAAATAGACATCCTTATTCTGTAACATGTCCAGAAATTGTAAAATATGTGGATGAATACATCCTGATCCAGCAACTCAAACACTCGGCTAACAATAGGCGCTGTTTGCCATTAGCAAGAGCAGACTTGTGCTGAAACATTATCTGTGCCCTCATGGCCTGGCATATTCCCCATTCTACCAATGTCACCAAGCTAAGGGAACAACCCTCGTTCAATGAAGAGTGCACGAGGCAATGCCAGGAGCAGTAGCAGGCTTTTCTAAAAAGGACGTGTCAATCTTGTAAAGCTGGAACCCAGGACTACTTGCATGCCAATCAGCATTAGCAGCAAGCGTTAGGCAGGGTTAAGTGATTCCACAACCAACTGAACAGATCTAAGCACTGCAGCCATGTCACATGCAGTCTTGAATTGTGATGGACAATTACACAACTCTCCGGAGGAAGTAGCTTCACAAGTACCCCCATTTGAATGATGGAAGAGCCTTGCATATCCAATGATACGGCTGCACAATTACAACAAACATCAGCCAGAATTGCAGATTGGATGATCCATATCGGCCTCCTGCAGAGGCACCCAGGGTCACAGAGGCCAGTCTTAAAGCAATTCGGTATATTCCGCTTGATACATTGAAAAGGCTGAAGGTCCTGTATAGTGCAAAGGTTGGGTCACTTATAGCATTCCGGCAACGGACTTTGGCTCTTGAACTTGCAACCCCCTTGGCCAAGCCATTCCAGTGCAGCTACAATTCTCGCATCTGTCCGAAATACGGATTTTGGCTGAAGTGTGTCCATTGGACAAAATTCGAGAAGTCCAACCAAAGCAATGACTGCCACATCAGCCTTCGTTTGATCGTGTGTAAAGAGATGGGAGGGGTCATCAACAGCAGTACCAAGTGACACTTGCTTAGCAATTCCCTGCTCACTGACGCCCAATTTTGGTTCCGTCAATGTGACTCAGGTTCTGACCTCATTGCAGCCTTAATTCAAATGTGAAAAAATGCGGAACTCCAAATGTGAGATGAGACTGGCTGCCGTCGTCATCAAGGTAGCTTTTGGGCGATGCTGGAATCATGGAGTCCTAGCAAAACTGGAGTCAATGGGAATCAGGGTTACTACCAATCATTAGGACCAATACCCAGCCCAAAGGATGATAGTTGTGCTAGTTGGCGGGAAATCATCTCAGTTCCAGGCCATCACTGCAGGCTTCCTCAGGACAGCATCCTAGGCCGAAAAATCATTTACCTTCCTTCCATCATAGGGTCAGAAGTGGAGATATACCCTGATTATTACACAATTTGCAGCACCTTTCATGCATCCTCAGGTACTGAAGCAGTGCTTCATAAAATGCAACAAGACCTGGGCAATATCCAGACTTGGGCTGACAAGTGGCAAATAACATGTGCACAATATCAGTGCCAGGCAATGAACATCTCCAACAGGAGAGAATCTAAGCAACTTAACTTGAAATTCAATGGCACTACCATCGCTGAATCCCCCCACTATCAACATTCTGGGATTTACCATTCACCTGATACTGAACTGTTTGAGCCACATAAACATTATGATTACAAGGCTTGGAACCCTGCATCGAGCAAATCACCTCCTGACTCCCGACATCATGTCCATCATCTACAAGATCCACGTAATGAGTGAGATGGAATGTCTCCAGTTGCGTGGATGAGTGAAGCTCCGACAGCACTCATGAAACTTGATGCTGTCTAGTTTGAAACAGCCCGCTTGAACAGCACCAAATCCACAAACATTCACTCCTCACCACAGACGCCCAGTAGTAGCATTGCATCCCGGCAACAAGATGCACTCTTGGAATTCACCAAGGCTCCTTTGAGAGCACCTTCCAAACCCACGACCAATGCCATCTAGAAGGATAAGGGTCGAAGATAGATGGGAACACCACGACGTCGAGGTTCCCCTCTAATCTCTAAGCATCCTGACTTGGAAATATTTCTGTCTTTCCCTCATGTCACTGGGTCAAAATCGTGGAAATCGCTCCCTAAAAGCAGTGTGGGCGTTCCTACACGACATGGGCTGTGGCGGTACAAGATGGCAGCTCACCACCACTTCCCAAGGGCAATACAAAAAGGCAATAAATGCTGGCTCAGACAGCGAATCCCATATCCTGTGAATGAATGAATAATCCATTTATTTAATACCCCTGTCACCAGTCTGTGGCTACTTTGGCTACTATCCTCTCTATCCCATCGTGCTCCCATTCCCAACGCTTCCCTTTATTTAAAATACTTGCCTATAAAATATTTAAAAGTATTCTTGTCTGTTCCTACCTTATTTCATCTGAGGATAAAAGCAAAATACTGCTGATGCTGGAAATCTGAACCAAAAACAGAAAATGCTGGAATAACTCAGCCGGTCTCACAGTATCTGTGGAGACCGAAACAGACTTAACGTTTCGAGTCCTTATGACGCTTCTTCAGAGCTTCAGTGTTATTTAATCTCAAAATCCTCTTTGCTTTGCCGCTTTACAGCAGCTCATGCCGTAAAGAAACGGTTCCCGCTGTTAAAGGCCCGAAGATCCCTCTGCGCTGCAGATTTCTTACCCTCACCACGTCGGAAGTTCGAGCAGGAATTATTGCAATCCGACTGTGATTGCAGTTCTTCGCAATTGTTGGTTACATGGCAACCAACGAACATGCGTTATGTAAAATTCCAGATGCTACCCCGGCGAGCGCAATCGGCAGAGCATCAACCGTTTAAGATGAGGGCACAGGGTCTAATTTCCTGTTCGCAGCGTTTTTTTTTAAATTTCTCGATTCTCATCTGAATCATCCACTTCAGTGACACATCAACAACCCACGATGAATGGATTTTGTGATTGTGTTTCGTCCGGTTCAATAATTATATTGTACATTCACTCAGGAAGTTTTTTTATGCAGCCGGCTCCTTGCATATTGTGCACCTGTTTTAAATAACCGAAATGTAGCTGTTGGACGAATATTATATATTTTGTCTTTCAATCAGGCAGCACGCCAAATTTACAAAGAAAATTGGGAGACATTTTCTGGGCACGGGCCGGACTTTGTGTTGAAGTGAACAGGTTAGGATTTGTGAAGAGCAATTGTGATTGAATTTAGCGATGGTATTGAGAATGGGTGCGTGAGGGAAATATGCTGAACACAGTGGAATGCCGCAGGAAAAGTACAGATTCTGAAGGATGCAATGCTCGCTGTCAGCCAGTAAAGGTCGCTGTGCGGCACTGCTCAAAGAGCCATGGTAGCTCAGTCGATAGAACATCAGACTTTTAATCTGAGGGTCCAGGCTTCAAGTCACTGTTCAGACGGTGAATTTTATCAGCTACTTATCGATTCTGATGTTAGTCGCAGACATCATTAGCAATTCCTTCAATTGGTTTTACTATATTTCCAAAATTTGCGATATGCTGATTCTATTTTACGTGCAAAGTATTTACTGATGGCAATGTTTTTCCTTGTACTGAATGTTACTTCCGAAAGTATCTTTGGAGATCTCTTCCTCAGAAGGCGGTGGATATTGGTGGCGTTTTTGTAAACTACTGATTCATCGAGGTATCATGGATTTAAAGGTCCCTTTTTTCTTTAAAATAAAAGCATTTAAAATGCAAGCATTTCTCCAAAGGGAACTAACATATGTTGTAGATTCAATGGTGGTGATATTGTGGGGAATGGGACATACAGCTTTCACCATTTCAAAGTTATTGCGTCGACAATATGGAGAGATAGCAAGGAGTGGATTGGGATTATCAAGTCTAGAGGGAACAAGATGATTGCTCAGAGCTCCAGGGGCAGATGAGTTGAATTGATGTGGTGTTGTGCAACGGAAATTGGTGGAGTTGGAAATAGGTGATTTTAGTGGTGACGCAGGTATATTGTCAGAAGCTGATTTTTGGGTCACATATGAAATCATTTGTATGAACAGACAGGTTCAAGGTCGCACAGTTCTCACACTGAGTAGCATGGAGTCTGAAGCTGGGATAGGGGAGCTTTTACTAGGGACCAAAGAAGGAAAGGAAATATCTTTTCATTCAGCGTTGGATATTGCATAAGCAGTTTGATAAAATGGAAAAGGTTGTGTCGTGGAAAGAGATCTGAGGGGGTGCAATGTATCATCAAGGTACATGATGAAAAAAATATGATGTCGCTGTGCGTCAGCACCTCAATGAGAAATACGAATGAGTGAGGGAGGGGACCCCGAGGGAATCCAGATGTGCTGGTGCAGAAATGGGATTAGAAATCATTGCTTGTGATACTCTGGATCTGTTTAGACTGGTAAGTAGGGAACCATGCTGTCTACTCAATTTTTCTTTCCTCATATTTGGATGGTTTTCTATCTTCTTCTTTAGTAGACATTCCATTATTTCTCGCAGCACTCTTGTTAACCTGACTGATCTATTAATCTCTGGGCATGTTCCATCCAGCTTCATAAGGGTACGAACTGTATTATTCATTTACCAATCCCCTTTCTCAACATATTTTTTCGAACAAATTATTAAATATAAATAGCCATCCTTGTTCTGTAACATGTCCAGATTAATTTTAAATATGTGGATAAATAATTCCTGATCCAGCAACTCAAAGACTAGGTTAACATTAGGTGCCGTTTGCCATTAGCAAGAGGAGACTTGTGCTGAAACATTATCTGCATACTCATGGCCCGGCATATTCCCCATTCTACCATTGTCACCAAGCCAAGAGAAAAACCCTGCTCAATGAAGAGTGCACGAGGGAATGCTAGGAGCAGTAGCAGGCCTTTTCTAAAAAGGACATGTCAACTTTGTAAAGCTGGAATGCAGGACTACTTGCATGCCAATCAGCATTAGCAGCGAGTGATAGGCAGGGCTAAGTGATCCCACAACCACCGGAACAGATCTAAGTACTGCAGCCATGTCACATGCAGTCACGAATTGTGATGGACAATTACACAACTCCCCGGAGGAAGTGGCTTCAAAAATACCCCATTCTGAATGATGGAAGAGCCATGCAAATCCAATGATACGGCTGCACAATTACAATAAAAATCAGCCAGAATTGCAGAGTGGATGATCCATATCGGCCTCCTCCAGAGGCACCCAGAATCACAGAGGCCAGTCTAAAAGCAATTCGGCATATTCCACGTGATCCATTCAAAAGTCTGAAGGTCCTGTATAGTGCAAAGTTTTGGTTGCTGACAGCATTCCGGCAACAGATTTTGGCTCTTGAACTTGCAACGCCCCTGGCCAAGCCAATCCAGTGCAGCTACAATTCTCGCATCTGTCTGAAATACGGAATTTGGCCGAAGTGTGTCCATTGGACAAAATTCAGGAGAGGTCCAACCAAAGCAATGACTGCCACATCAGCCTTCGTTTGATCATGTGTAAAGAGACGGGAGGGGTCATCAACAGTAGTATCAAGTGACAATTGCTTAGCAATCCCCTGATCACTGACGCCCAATTTTGGTTCCGCCAATGTGGCCTCATTGCAGCCTTAATTGAAATATGGAAAAAATGCGGAACTCCAAATGTGAGATGAGAGTGACTGCCGTTGACATCAAGGCAGCTTTTGGGCGATGCTGGACTCATGGAGTCCTAGCAAAACTGAGTCAATGGGAATCAGGGTTACTACCAATTAGTTGGACCAATACCCAGTCCAAAGGATGATGGTTGTGGTAGTTGGCGGGAAATCATCTCAGTTCCAGGACATCACTGGAGGACTTCCTCAGGGCAGCATCCTAGGACGAAAAATCATTTACCTCCCTTCCATCATAAGGTCAGAAGTGGGGATGTACCCTGATTTTTGCACAAGTTGCAGCACCTTTCACGCATCCTGAGGTACTGAAGCAGTCCTTTATAAAATGCAGCAAGACCTGGGCAATATCCAGAATTGGGCTGACAAGTGGCAGATAACATGTCCACCACACCAGTGCCAGGCAATGACCAACTCCAACAGGAGAGAATTTAAGCAACTTTACTTGAAATTCAATGGCATTACCATCGCTGACTCCCCCCACTATCAACATCCTTGGGGTTACCATTCACCTGATACTGAACTGGTCGAGCCACATAAGCATTGTGATTACAAGGCTCGGAACCCTGCAGCGAGCAAATCACCTCCTGATTCCCGAGAACCTGTCCACCATCCACAAGATCCAAGTAATAAGTGCAATGGAATGTCTCCACTTGTGTGGATGAGTGAAGCTCCTACAGCACTCATGAAACGTCATCCTGTCCAATTTGAAAAAGCCCGTTTGATCAGCACCAGATCCACAAACATTGACTCCTCACCACAGACGCCCAGTAGTAGCATTGCATCCCAGCAACAAGATGCATTCTAGGAATTCACCAAGGCTCCTTTGAGAGCACCTTCGAAACCCACGACCAATACCATCTAGAAGGATAAGGGTAGAAGATAGATGGGAACGACGTGGAGGTTCCATTCTAAGACTCTCAGCATTCTGACTTGAAAATATTTCTGCCCTTCCCTCATGTCGCTTTGTTCAGATCCTGGAAATCCCTCCCGAAGAGCAGTGTGGGCGTTCCTACACGACATGGCCTGCATCGGTACAAGATGGCAGCTCACCACAACCTTCCCAAGGCCAATTAGAAATGGACAATAAATGTTGGCTCAGCCAGCGAATCCCACGTCCTGTGAATAAATAATTGATCAATTTAATTAATACCCCTGTCACCTGTCCTCGTTTAATTTGGCTACTATCCTCCCTATCCCATCGTGCTCCCATTCCCAATGTATTTAAATTATTTGCCTGTAGAATATTTTAATGTGTTCTTTTCTGTTCCTAGCTTATTTCGTCTGAGGATAAAAGGAAAATATTGCTGTGGAACTCTGAAACATAAACAGAAAATGCTGGAACAACTCAGCAGGTCTCACAGTATCTGTGGAAAGAGAAACAGAGTTAACGTTTCGAGTCCTTATGACTCTTCCTGAGAGCTTCAGTGTTATTTAATCACAAATTCCTCTTTGATTTGCCGCTTTATCACAGCTCATGACGTAAGGAAACGGGCGTACCTTCACTTGCACGCTGCTAAAGGCCCGAGGATCGCGCTGCGGTGCAGATTTCTCGCCGTCCCCCCGTCGGAAGTTCGAGCAGGAAGTGTTGCAAACTGACGGTGATTGCAGTTCCTCGGAATTGTTGGTTAGATGGGAACAAGCGACATGCGTTATGTAAAATTCCAGATGCTACCCCGGAGAGCGCACTCGCCAGAGCATCAGCCGTTTAAGATGAGGGCCCAGCGTCTAATTTCCTGTTTGCCGACTTTTTTTAATTTCTCGATATTCATGTGAATCATCCACTTCAGTGACACATCAACAACCCACGATGAATGGATTTTGTGATTGTGTTTCGTCCAGTTCAGTAATTTTATCCTACATTCATTCAGGAGCGTTGTTATGCGGTCGGCCCCTTGAATATTGTGCACGTGCTTGAAATAACCTAAATGGAGCTGTTGGACGAAAATTATATATTTTGTCTTTGAATCAGGCAGCACCCCAAATTTGCAAAGTAAAATGCGAGACATTTTCTGGGCACTGGCCGGACTTTGGGGTGAAGTGAATAGGTTAGGATTTGTGAAGAGCACTTGTGATTGAATTTAGCGATGGTATTGAGAGTGGGTGCGTGAGGGAAATCCGCTGAACACAGTGGATGGCCGCAGGAAAAGTACAGAATCTGAAGGATGCAATGTTCGCTGTCAGCCAGTAAAGGTCGCTGTGCGGCATTGCTCAAAAAGCCCGGGTAGCTCAGTCGGTAGAGCATCAGACTTTTAATCTGAGGGTCCAGGGTTCAAGTCCCTGTTCGGGCGGAGACTTTTATCAGCTACTTATCGATTCTGATGTTTGTCGCAGAAATCATTAGCAATTCCTGCAATTGGTTTCACGATATTTCCAAAATTTGCGATGTGCTGATTCTATTTGACGTGCAAAGTATTTTGTGATGGCAGTGTTTTCGCCTGTATTGAATGTTACTTTAGAAGGTATCTTTGGAGCTCTCTTCCTCAGAAGGCGGTGGATATTGGTGGCGTTCATGGAAACTACTGGTTCAGCGAGGTATCATGGATTTAAAGTTCCCTTTTTTCTTTAAAATAAAAGCATTTAAAATGTAAGCATTTCTCGAAGGGGAGCCAACATATGTTGTAGATTCAATGGTGGTGATTTTGTGGGGCATGGGACATACAGCTTTGACCATTTCAAAGTTATGGAGGCGACAATATGGAGAGATAGCGAGGAGTGGATTGGGATTATCAAGTGTCGAGGGAACAAGATGATTGCTCAGAGCTCCAGGAGCAGATGCGTTGAATTGATGTGGTGTTGTGCAATGGAAATTGGTGGAGTTGGAAATAGGTGATTTTAGTGGTAACACGGGTACATTGTCAGCAGCTGATTTTTGGGTCACATATGAAATCAAGTATGTGAACAGTCTGGTTCAAGGTCGCAGAGTTTTCACATTGAGTAGGATGGAGTCTGAAGCTGGGATAGAGGAGCTTGTAGCAGGGAACAAAGAAGGAAAGGAAATATCTTTTCATTCAGCGCTGGATATTGCATTAGCAATTTGATAAAGTGGCAATGGTTTTGTAGCGGAAAGAGATCTGAGGGTTAGCAGTGTATCATCAATGTACATGATGAAAAAAATATGATGTCACTGTGGATCAGCACCTCAATGAGAAATACGAATGAGTGAGGGAGGGGACCCCGAGATGTGCTAGTGCGGAAATGGGATGAGAAATCATTGCTTGTGATACCCTGGATCTCTTTAGAATGTTAACTAGGGAACCATGCACTCCACTCAATATTTCGTTCCTCATATTTGGATGCTTTTCTATCTTCTTCTTTAGTAAACATTCCATTATTTCTCGCAGCACTCTTGTTAACCTGACTGGTCTATAAATTTCTGGGTATGTTCCGTCCAGCTTCGTAAGTGTACGAATTGTATTATTCATTTACCAATCCCCTTTCTCAACATATTTTTTCGAACAAATTATTAAATATAAATCGCCATCCTTATTCTGTAACATGTCCAGATTAATTTTAAATATGTGAATGAATACATCCTGATCCAGCAACTCAAAGACTCGGCTAACATTTGGCGCTGTTTGCCATTAGCAAGAACATACCTGTGCTGAAACATTATATGCACTCTGATGGCCCGGCATATTCGCCATTCTACCATTGTCACCAAGCGAAGTGCACAACCCTGTTCAATGAAGTGTGCACGAGGGAATGCTAGGAGCAGTAGCAGGCCATTTCTAATAAGGCCGTGTCAACTTTGTAAAGCTGGAACGCAGGACTACTTGCATGCCAATCAGCATTAGCAGCGAGTGAGAGGCAGGGCTAAGAGATTCCACAACCAAAGGAGCAGATATAAGCACGGCAGCCATGTCACATGCAGTCACGAATTGTGGCGGACAATTACACAACTCCCCGGAGGAAGTAGCTTCACAAATACACCATTCTGAATGATGGAAGAGCCATGCAAATCCAGTGGTACGACTGCACAATTCACAATAAACATCAGCCAGAATTGCAGATTGGACGATCCATATCGGCCTCCTCCAGAGGCACCAAGAATCACAGAGGCCAGTCTTAAAGCAATTCGGTATATTCCACGTGATACATTGAAAAGGCTTAAAGCTCTGGATAATGCAAAGTTTTGGTTGCTGACAGCATTCTAGCAACAGACTTCGGCTTGGGAACCTGCAACCCCCTTGGCCAAGCCATTCCAGTGCAGCTACAATTCTGGCATCTGTCCGAAATACGGATTTTGGCCAAAGTGTGTCCATTGGACAAAATTCAGGAGAATCCAACCAAAGCAATGACTGCCACATCAGCCTACGTTTGATCATGTGTAAAGAGATGGGAGGGGTCATCAACAGTAGTATTAAGTGACACTTGTCTAGCAATCCCCTGATCACTGACGCCCAATTTTGGTTCCGCCAATGTGACTCAGGTTCTGATCTCATTGCAGCTTTAATTCAAATATGGAAAAAATGTGGAACTCCAAATCTGAGATGAGAGTGACTGCCATTGACATCAAGGCAGCTTTTGGCCAATGCTGGAATCATGGAGTCCTAACAAAACTCTGGTCAATGGGAATCTGGGTTGCTGCCAATCAGTTGGACCAATACCCAGCCCAAAGGATGCTGGTTGTGGAAGTTGGTGGGAAATCATCTCAGTTCCAGGACATCACTGCAGGACTTCCTCTGGGCAGCATCCTAGGACGAAAAATCAATTAACTTCCTTCCATCATAAGGTCAGAAGTGGGGATGTACCCTGATTATTGCACAATTTGCAGCACCTTTCACGCATCCTCAGGTACTGAAGCATTCCTTTATTAAATGCAGCCAGACCTGGGCAATATCCAGACTTGGCTGACAAGTTGCAAATAGAAAGTGCTCCACACAAGTGCCAGGCAATGACCAACTCCAACAGGAGAGAATCTAAGCAACTTTACTTGAAATTCAATGGCATTACCATCGCTGAATCCCCCCACTATCAACATCCTTGGGGTTACCATTGACCTGATACTGAACTGGTGGAGCCACATCAACATTGTGATTACAAGGCTCGGAACCCTGCAGCGAGCAAATCACCTCCTGATTCCCGACAACCTGTCCACCATCTACAAGATCTAAGTAATGAGTGCGATGGGATGTCTCCACTTGCGTGGATGAGTGAAGCTCCGACAGCACTCATGAAACTTGATGCTGTCTAGTCTGAAACAGTCCACCTGATCGGCACCAGATCCACAAACATTGACTCCTCACCACAGACGCCCAGTAGTAGCATTGCATCGTATCAACAAGATGCATTCTAGGAATTCAACGAGGCTCCGTTGAGAGCACTTTCCAAACCCACAACCAATACCATCTAGAAGGATAAGGGTAGAAGATAGATGGGAACGAGTTTACCCTCTAAGTCTATCAGCATCCTGACTTGGAAATATTTCTGCCCTTCCCTCATGTCACTGGGTCCAAATCCTGGAAATCCTTCCCTAAGAGCAGTGTGGGCGTTCCTACAGGACATGGGCTGCGGCGGTACAAGATGGCAGATCACCACCACCTTCCCAAGGGCAATTAGAAATGGGCAATAAATGCTGGCTCAGCCAGCAAATCCCACATCCAGTGAATGAATAAATGATCAATTTATTTAATACTGCTGTCACCGGTCTGCGGCTAATTTGGTTAGTATCGTCTCTATCCCATTGTGCTCCCATTCCCAATGCTTCCCTGTATTTAAAATACTTGCCTGTAAAATATTTTAATGTGTTCTTTTCTGTTCCCAGCCTATTTCATCTGAGGATAAAAGCAAAATACTGCTGATGTTGGAACTCTGAAACATAAACAGAAAATGCTGGAAAAACTCAGCAGTTCTCACAGTATCTACGGGGAGAGAAACTGAGTTAACGTTTCGAGTCCTTATGACGCTTCTTCGGAGCTTCAGTGTTATTTAATCTCAAATTCCTCTTTGCTTTGTCGCTTTACCGAAGCTCATGCCGTAAAGAAACGGGGATCCCTTCACTTTCCGGCTGTTAAAGGCCCGAGGATCCCGCTGCGCTGCAGATTTCTTACCCTCCCCTCGTCGGAAGTTCGAGCAGGAAGTGTTGCAATCCGACTGTGATTGCAGTTCCTCGGAATTGTTGGTTAAATGGCAACCAGCGAACATGCGTTATATGAAATTCCAGATGCTACCCCGGCGAGCGCACTCGACAGAGCAACAGCCTTTTAAGATGAGGGCCCAGGGTCTAATTTCCTGTTTGCCGACTTTTTTTTTAGTTTCTCGATTCTCATGTGAATCATCCACTTCAGTGACACATCAACAACCCACGATGAATGTATTTTGTGATTGTGTTTCGACCAGTTCAGTAATTTTATCGTACATTCATTCAGGAGTGTTGTTATCCGGTCGGCCCCTTGAATATTGTGCACGTGCCTGAAATAACCTAAATGTAGCTGTTGGACCAATACTATATATTTTTTGTTTGAATCAGGCAGCACGCCAAATTTACAAGGTAAAAGGGGAGACATTTGCTGGGCACTGGCCGGACTTTGGGGTGAAGTGAATAGGTTAGGATTTGTGAAGAGCACTTGTGATTGAATTTAGCGATGGTATTGAGAGTGGGTGCGTGAGGGAAATCCGCTGAACACAATGGATGGCCGCAGGAAAAGTACAGAATCTGAAGGATGCAATGTTCGCTGTCAGCCAGTAAAGGTCGCTGTGCGACATTGCTCAAAGAGCCCGGGTAGCTCAGTCGGTAGAGCATCAGACTTTTAATCTGAGGGTCCAGGGTTCAAGTCCCTGTTCGGGCGGAGACTTTTATCAGCTACTTATCGATTCTGATGTTTGTCGCAGAAATCATTAGCAATTCCTGCAATTGGTTTCACGATATTTCCAAAATTTGCGATGTGCTGATTCTATTTGACGTGCAAAGTATTTTGTGATGGCAGTGTTTTCGCCTGTATTGAATGTTACTTTCGAAGGTATCTTTGGAGCTCTCTTCCTCAGAAGGCGGTGGATATTGGTGGCGTTCATGGAAACTACTGATTCAGCGAGGTATCTTGGATTTAAAGGTCCCTTTTTTCTTTAAAATAAAAGCATTTAAAATGTAAGCATTTCTCGAAGGGCAGCCAACATATGTTGTAGATTCAATGGTGGTGAAATTGTGGGGCATGGGACATACAGCTTTGACCATTTCAAAGTTATGGAGGCGACAATATGGAGAGATAGCGAGGAGTGGATTGGGATTATCAAGTGTCGAGGGAACAAGATGATTGCTCAGAGCTCCAGGAGCAGATGCGTTGAATTGATGTGGTGTTGTGCAATGGAAATTGGTGGAGTTGGAAATAGGTGATTTTAGTGGTAACACAGGTACATTGTCAGCAGCTGATTTTTGGGTCACATATGAAATCAAGTATGTGAACAGTCTGGTTCAAGGTCGCAGAGTTTTCACATTGAGTAGAATGGAGTCTGAAGCTGGGATAGAGGAGCTTGTAGCAGGGAACAAAGAAGGAAAGGAAATATCTTTTCATTCAGCGCTGGATATTGCATTAGCAATTTGATAAAGTGGCAATGGTTTTCTAGCGGAAAGAGATCTGAGCGTTAGCAGTGTATCATCAATGTACATGATGAAAAAAGTATGATGTCACTGTGGATCAGCACCTCAATGAGAAATACGAATGAGTGCGGGAGGGGACCCCGAGATGTGCTAGTGTGGAAATGGGATGAGAAATCATTGCTTGTGATACCCTCGATCTCTTTAGAATGTTAACTAGGGAACCATGCACTCCACTCAATATTTCGTTCCTCATATTTGGATGCTTTTCTATCTTCTTCTTTAGTAAACATTCCATTATTTCTCGCAGCACTCTTGTTAACCTGACTGGTCTATAAATTTCTGGGTATGTTCCGTCCAGCTTCGTAAGTGTACGAATTGTATTATTCATTTACCAATCCCTTTTCTCAACATATTTTTTCGAACAAATTATTAAATATAAATTGCCATCCTTATTCTGTAACATGTCCAGATTAATTTTAAATATGTGAATGAATACATCCTGATCCAGCAACTCAAAGACTCGGCTAACATTAGGCGCTGTTTGCCATTAGCAAGAACAGACTTGTGCTGAAACATTATATGCACTCTGATGGCCCGGCATATTCGCCATTCTACCATTGTCACCAAGCGAAGTGCACAACCCTGTTCAATGAAGTGTGCACGAGGGAATGCTAGGAGCAGTAGCAGGCCATTTCTAATAAGGCCGTGTCAACTTTGTAAAGCTGGAACGCAGGACTACTTGCATGCCAATCAGCATTAGCAGCGAGTGAGAGGCAGGGCTAAGAGATTCCACAACCAACGGAACAGATATAAGCACGGCAGCCATGTCACATGCAGTCACGAATTGTGGCGGACAATTACACAACTCCCCGGAGGAAGTAGCTTCACAAATACCCCATTCTGAATGATGGAAGAGCCATGCAAATCCATTGGTACGGCTGCACAATTCGCAATAAACATCAGCCAGAATTGCAGATTGGATGATCCATATCGGCCTCCTCCAGAGGCACCAAGAATCACAGAGGCCAGTCTTAAAGCAATTCGGTATATTCCACGTGATACATTGAAAAGGCTTAAAGCTCTGGATAATGCAAAGTTTTGGTTGCTGACAGCATTCTGGCAACAGACTTCGGCTTGGGAACCTGCAACCCCCTTGGCCAAGCCATTCCAGTGCAGCTACAATTCTGGCATCTGTCCGAAATACGGATTTTGGCCAAAGCGTGTCCATTGGACAAAATTCAGGAGAATCCAACCAAAGCAATGACTGCCACATCAGCCTACGTTTGATCATGTGTAAAGAGATGGGAGGGGTCATCAACAGTAGTATTAAGTGACACTTGTCTAGCAATCCCCTGATCACTGACGCCCAATTTTGGTTCCGCCAATGTGACTCAGGTTCTGATCTCATTGCAGCTTTAATTCAAATATGGAAAAAATGTGGAACTCCAAATCTGAGATGAGAGTGACTGCCATTGACATCAAGGCAGCTTTTGGCCGATGCTGGAATCATGGAGTCCTAACAAAACTCTGGTCAATGGGAATCTGGGTTGCTGCCAATCAGTTGGACCAATACCCAGCCCAAAGGATGCTGGTTGTGGAAGTTGGTGGGAAATCATCTCAGTTCCAGGACATCACTGCAGGACTTCCTCTGGGCAGCATCCTAGGACGAAAAATCATTTAACTTCCTTCCATCATAAGGTCAGAAGTGGGGATGTACCCTGATTATTGCACAATTTGCAGCACCTTTCACGCATCCTCAGGTACTGAAGCATTCCTTTATTAAATGCAGCCAGACCTGGGCAATATCCAGACTTGGGCTGACAAGTGGCAAATAGACAGTGCTCCACACAAGTGCCAGGCAATGACCAACTCCAACAGGAGAGAATCTAAGCAACTTTACTTGAAATTCAATGGCATTACCATCGCTGAATCCCCCCACTATCAACATCCTTGAGGTTACCATTGACCTGATACTGAACTGGTGGAGCCACATCAACATTGTGATTACAAGGCTCGGAACCCTGCAGCGAGCAAATCACCTCCTGATTCCCGACAACCTGTCCACCATCTACAAGATCTAAGTAATGAGTGCGATGGAATGTCTCCACTTGCGTGGATGAGTGAAGCTCCGACAGCACTCATGAAACTTGATGCTGTCCAGTCTGAAACAGTCCTCCTGATCGGCACCAGATCCATAAACATTGACTCCTCACCACAGACGCCCAGTAGTAGCATTGCATCGTATCAACAAGATGCATTCTAGGAATTCAACGAGGCTCCGTTGAGAGCACTTTCCAAACCCACAACCAATACCATCTAGAAGGATAAGGGTAGAAGATAGATGGGAACGAGTTTACCCTCTAAGTCTATCAGCATCCTGACTTGGAAATATTTCTGCCCTTCCCTCATGTCACTGGGTCCAAATCCTGGAAATCCTTCCCTAAGAGCAGTGTGGGCGTTCCTACAGGACATGGGCTGCGGCGGTACAAGATGGCAGATCACCACTACCTTCCCAAGGGCAATTAGAAATGGGCAATAAATGCTGACTCAGCCAGCAAATCCCACATCCAGTGAATGAATAAATGATCAATTTATTTAATACTGCTGTCACCGGTCTGCGGCTAATTTGGTTAGTATCGTCTCTATCCCATTGTGCTCCCATTCCCAATGCTTCCCTGTATTTAAAATACTTGCCTGTAAAATATTTTAATGTGTTCTTTTCTGTTCCCAGCCTATTTCATCTGAGGATAAAAGCAAAATACTGCTGATGTTGGAACTCTGAAACATAAACAGAAAATGCTGGAAAAACTCAGCAGTTCTCACAGTATCTACGGGGAGAGAAACTGAGTTAACGTTTCGAGTCCTTATGACGCTTCTTCGGAGCTTCAGTGTTATTTAATCTCAAATTCCTCTTTGCTTTGTCGCTTTACCGAAGCTCATGCCGTAAAGAAACGGGCGTCCCTTCACTTTCCGGCTGTTAAAGGCCCGAGGATCCCGCTGCGCTGCAGATTTCTTACCCTCCCCTCGTCGGAAGTTCGAGCAGGAAGTGTTGCAATCCGACTGTGATTGCAGTTCCTCGGAATTGTTGGTTAAATGGCAACCAGCGAACATGCGTTATATGAAATTCCAGATGCTACCCCGGCGAGCGCACTCGACAGAGCAACAGCCTTTTAAGATGAGGGCCCAGGGTCTAATTTCCTGTTTGCCGACTTTTTTTTTAGTTTCTCGATTCTCATGTGAATCATCCACTTCAGTGACACATCAACAACCCACGATGAATGTATTTTGTGATTGTGTTTCGACCAGTTCAGTAATTTTACCGTACATTCATTCAGGACTGTTGTTATCCGGTCGGCCCCTTGAATATTGTGCACGTGCCTGAAATAACCTAAATGTAGCTGTTGGACCAATACTATATATTTTTTGTTTGAATCAGGCAGCACGCCAAATTTACAAGGTAAAATGGGAGACATTTGCTGGGCACTGGCCGGACTTTGGGGTGAAGTGAATAGGTTAGGATTTGTGAAGAGCACTTGTGATTGAATTTAGCGATGGTATTAAGAGTGGGTGCGTGAGGGAAATCCGCTGAACACAATGGATGGCCGCAGGAAAAGTACAGAATCTGAAGGATGCAATGTTCGCTGTCAGCCAGTAAAGGTCGCTGTGCGGCATTGCTCAAAGAGCCCGGGTAGCTCAGTCGGTAGAGCATCAGACTTTTAATCTGAGGGTCCAGGGTTCAAGTCCCTGTTCGGGCGGAGACTTTTATCAGCTACTTATCGATTCTGATGTTTGTCGCAGAAATCATTAGCAATTCCTGCAATTGGTTTCACGATATTTCCAAAATTTGCGATATGCTGATTCTATTTGACGTGCAAAGTATTTTGTGATGGCAGTGTTTTCGCCTGTATTGAATGTTACTTTCGAAGGTATCTTTGGAGCTCTCTTCCTCAGAAGGCGGTGGATATTGGTGGCGTTCATGGAAACTACTGGTTCAGCGAGGTATCATGGATTTAAAGGTCCCTTTTTTCTTTAAAATAAAAGCATTTAAAATGTAAGCATTTCTCGAAGGGGAGCCAACATATGTTGTAGATTCAATGGTGGTGAATTTGTGGGGCATGGGACATACAGCTTTGACCATTTCAAAGTTATGGAGGCGACAATATGGAGAGATAGCGAGGAGTGGATTGGGATTATCAAGTGTCGAGGGAACAAGGTGATTGCTCAGAGCTCCAGGAGCAGATGCGTTGAATTGATGTGGTGTTGTGCAATGGAAATTGGTGGAGTTGGAAATAGGTGATTTTAGTGGTAACACAGGTACATTGTCAGCAGCTGATTTTTGGGTCACATATGAAATCAAGTATGTGAACAGTCTGGTTCAAGGTCGCAGAGTTTTCACATTGAGTAGGATGGAGTCTGAAGCTGGGATAGAGGAGCTTGTAGCAGGGAACAAAGAAGGAAAGGAAATATCTTTTCATTCAGCGCTGGATATTGCATTAGCAATTTGATAAAGTGGCAATGGTTTTCTAGCGGAAAGAGATCTGAGCGTTAGCAGTGTATCATCAATGTACATGATGAAAAAAGTATGTTGTCACTGTGGATCAGCACCTCAATGAGAAATACGAATGAGTGCGGGAGGGGACCCCGAGATGTGCTAGTGTGGAAATGGGATGAGAAATCATTGCTTGTGATACCCTCGATCTCTTTAGAATGTTAACTAGGGAACCATGCACTCCACTCAATATTTCGTTCCTCATATTTGGATGCTTTTCTATCTTCTTCTTTAGTAAAGATTCCATTATTTCTCGCAGCACTCTTGTTAACCTGACTGGTCTATAAATTTCTGGGTATGTTCCGTCCAGCTTCGTAAGTGTACGAATTGTATTATTCATTTACCAATCCCCTTTCTCAACATATTTTTTCGAACAAATTATTAAATATAAATTGCCATCCTTATTCTGTAACATGTCCAGATTAATTTTAAATATGTGAATGAATACATCCTGATCCAGCAACTCAAAGACTCGGCTAACATTAGGCGCTGTTTGCCATTAGCAAGAACAGACTTGTGCTGAAACATTATATGCACTCTGATGGCCCGGCATATTCGCCATTCTACCATTGTCACCAAGCGAAGTGCACAACCCTGTTCAATGAAGTGTGCACGAGGGAATGCTAGGAGCAGTAGCAGGCCATTTCTAATAAGGCCGTGTCAACTTTGTAAAGCTGGAACGCAGGACTACTTGCATGCCAATCAGCATTAGCAGCGAGTGAGAGGCAGGGCTAAGAGATTCCACAACCAACGGAACAGATATAAGCACGGCAGCCATGTCACATGCAGTCACGAATTGTGGCGGACAATTACACAACTCCCCGGAGGAAGTAGCTTCACAAATACCCCATTCTGAATGATGGAAGAGCCATGCAAATCCATTGGTACGGCTGCACAATTCGCAATAAACATCAGCCAGAATTGCAGATTGGATGATCCATATCGGCCTCCTCCAGAGGCACCAAGAATCACAGAGGCCAGTCTTAAAGCAATTCGGTATATTCCACGTGATACATTGAAAAGGCTTAAAGCTCTGGATAATGCAAAGTTTTGGTTGCTGACAGCATTCTGGCAACAGACTTCGGCTTGGGAACCTGCAACCCCCTTGGCCAAGCCATTCCAGTGCAGCTACAATTCTGGCATCTGTCCGAAATACGGATTTTGGCCAAAGCGTGTCCATTGGACAAAATTCAGGAGAATCCAACCAAAGCAATGACTGCCACATCAGCCTACGTTTGATCATGTGTAAAGAGATGGGAGGGGTCATCAACAGTAGTATTAAGTGACACTTGTCTAGCAATCCCCTGATCACTGACGCCCAATTTTGGTTCCGCCAATGTGACTCAGGTTCTGATCTCATTGCAGCTTTAATTCAAATATGGAAAAAATGTGGAACTCCAAATCTGAGATGAGAGTGACTGCCATTGACATCAAGGCAGCTTTTGGCCGATGCTGGAATCATGGAGTCCTAACAAAACTCTGGTCAATGGGAATCTGGGTTGCTGCCAATCAGTTGGACCAATACCCAGCCCAAAGGATGCTGGTTGTGGAAGTTGGTGGGAAATCATCTCAGTTCCAGGACATCACTGCAGGACTTCCTCTGGGCAGCATCCTAGGACGAAAAATCAATTAACTTCCTTCCATCATAAGGTCAGAAGTGGGGATGTACCCTGATTATTGCACAATTTGCAGCACCTTTCACGCATCCTCAGGTACTGAAGCATTCCTTTATTAAATGCAGCCAGACCTGGGCAATATCCAGACTTGGGCTGACAAGTGGCAAATAGACAGTGCTCCACACAAGTGCCAGGCAATGACCAACTCCAACAGGAGAGAATCTAAGCAACTTTACTTGAAATTCAATGGCATTACCATCGCTGAATCCCCCCACTATCAACATCCTTGGGGTTACCATTGACCTGATACTGAACTGGTGGAGCCACATCAACATTGTGATTACAAGGCTCGGAACCCTGCAGCGAGCAAATCACCTCCTGATTCCCGACAACCTGTCCACCATCTACAAGATCTAAGTAATGAGTGCGATGGAATGTCTCCACTTGCGTGGATGAGTGAAGCTCCGACAGCACTCATGAAACTTGATGCTGTCCAGTCTGAAACAGTCCACCTGATCGGCACCAGATCCACAAACATTGACTCCTCACCACAGACGCCCAGTAGTAGCATTGCATCGTATCAACAAGATGCATTCTAGGAATTCAACGAGGCTCCGTTGAGAGCACTTTCCAAACCCACAACCAATACCATCTAGAAGGATAAGGGTAGAAGATAGATGGGAACGAGTTTACCCTCTAAGTCTATCAGCATCCTGACTTGGAAATATTTCTGCCCTTCCCTCATGTCACTGGGTCCAAATCCTGGAAATCCTTCCCTAAGAGCAGTGTGGGCGTTCCTACAGGACATGGGCTGCGGCGGTACAAGATGGCAGATCACCACCACCTTCCCAAGGGCAATTAGAAATGGGCAATAAATGCTGGCTCAGCCAGCAAATCCCACATCCAGTGAATGAATAAATGATCAATTTATTTAATACTGCTGTCACCGGTCTGCGGCTAATTTGGTTAGTATCGTCTCTATCCCATTGTGCTCCCATTCCCAATGCTTCCCTGTATTTAAAATACTTGCCTGTAAAATATTTTAATGTGTTCTTTTCTGTTCCCAGCCTATTTCATCTGAGGATAAAAGCAAAATACTGCTGATGTTGGAACTCTGAAACATAAACAGAAAATGCTGGAAAAACTCAGCAGTTCTCACAGTATCTACGGGGAGAGAAACTGAGTTAACGTTTCGAGTCCTTATGACGCTTCTTCGGAGCTTCAGTGTTATTTAATCTCAAATTCCTCTTTGCTTTGTCGCTTTACCGAAGCTCATGCCGTAAAGAAACGGGCGTCCCTTCACTTTCCGGCTGTTAAAGGCCCGAGGATCCCGCTGCGCTGCAGATTCTTACCCTCCCCTCGTCGGAAGTTCGAGCAGGAAGTGTTGCAATCCGACTGTGATTGCAGTTCCTCGGAATTGTTGGTTAAATGGCAACCAGCGAACATGCGTTATATGAAATTCCAGATGCTACCCCGGCGAGCGCACTCGACAGAGCAACAGCCTTTTAAGATGAGGGCCCAGGGTCTAATTTCCTGTTTGCCGACTTTTTTTTTAGTTTCTCGATTCTCATGTGAATCATCCACTTCAGTGACACATCAACAACCCACGATGAATGTATTTTGTGATTGTGTTTCGACCAGTTCAGTAATTTTACCGTACATTCATTCAGGACTGTTGTTATCCGGTCGGCCCCTTGAATATTGTGCACGTGCCTGAAATAACCTAAATGTAGCTGTTGGACCAATACTATATATTTTTTGTTTGAATCAGGCAGCACGCCAAATTTACAAGGTAAAATGGGAGACATTTGCTGGGCACTGGCCGGACTTTGGGGTGAAGTGAATAGGTTAGGATTTGTGAAGAGCACTTGTGATTGAATTTAGCGATGGTATTGAGAGTGGGTGCGTGAGGGAAATCCGCTGAACACAATGGATGGCCGCAGGAAAAGTACAGAATCTGAAGGATGCAATGTTCGCTGTCAGCCAGTAAAGGTCGCTGTGCGACATTGCTCAAAGAGCCCGGGTAGCTCAGTCGGTAGAGCATCAGACTTTTAATCTGAGGGTCCAGGGTTCAAGTCCCTGTTCGGGCGGAGACTTTTATCAGCTACTTATCGATTCTGATGTTTGTCGCAGAAATCATTAGCAATTCCTGCAATTGGTTTCACGATATTTCCAAAATTTGCGATATGCTGATTCTATTTGACGTGCAAAGTATTTTGTGATGGCAGTGTTTTCGCCTGTTTTGAATGTTACTTTCGAAGGTATCTTTGGAGCTCTCTTCCTCAGAAGGCGGTGGATATTGGTGGCGTTCATGGAAACTACTGGTTCAGCGAGGTATCATGGATTTAAAGGTCCCTTTTTTCTTTAAAATAAAAGCATTTAAAATGTAAGCATTTCTCGAAGGGGAGCCAACATATGTTGTAGATTCAATGGTGGTGAATTTGTGGGGCATGGGACATACAGCTTTGACCATTTCAAAGTTATGGAGGCGACAATATGGAGAGATAGCGAGGAGTGGATTGGGATTATCAAGTGTCGAGGGAACAAGATGATTGCTCAGAGCTCCAGGAGCAGATGCGTTGAATTGATGTGGTGTTGTGCAATGGAAATTGGTGGAGTTGGAAATAGGTGATTTTAGTGGTAACACAGGTACATTGTCAGCAGCTGATTTTTGGGTCACATATGAAATCAAGTATGTGAACAGTCTGGTTCAAGGTCGCAGAGTTTTCACATTGAGTAGAATGGAGTCTGAAGCTGGGATAGAGGAGCTTGTAGCAGGGACCAAAGAAGGAAAGGAAATATCTTTTCATTCAGCGCTGGATATTGCATTAGCAATTTGATAAAGTGGCAATGGTTTTGTAGCGGAAAGAGATCTGAGGGTTAGCAGTGTATCATCAATGTACATGATGAAAAAAATATGATGTCACTGTGGATCAGCACTTCAGTGAGAAATACGAATGAGTGCGGGAGGGGACCCCGAGATGTGCTAGTGTGGAAATGGGATGAGAAATCATTGCTTGTGATACCCTGGATCTCTTTAGAATGTTAACTAGGGAACCATGCACTCCACTCAATATTTCGTTCCTCATATTTGGATGCTTTTCTATCTTCTTCTTTAGTAAACATTCCATTATTTCTCGCAGCACTCTTGTTAACCTGACTGGTCTATAAATTTCTGGGTATGTTCCGTCCAGCTTCGTAAGTGTACGAATTGTATTATTCATTTACTAATCCCCTTTCTTAACATATTTTTTCGAACAAATTATTAAATATAAATCGCCATCCTTATTCTGTAACATGTCCAGATTAATTTTAAATATGTGAATGAATACATCCTGATCCAGCAACTCAAAGACTCGGCTAACATTAGGCGCTGTTTGCCATTAGCAAGAACAGACTTGTGCTGAAACATTATATGCACTCTGATGGCCCGGCATATTCGCCATTCTACCATTGTCACCAAGCGAAGTGCACAACCCTGTTCAATGAAGTGTGCACGAGGGAATGCTAGGAGCAGTAGCAGGCCATTTCTAATAAGGACGTGTCAACTTTGTAAAGCTGGAACGCAGGACTACTTGCATGCCAATCAGCATTAGCAGCGAGTGAGAGGCAGGGCTAAGAGATTCCACAACCAACGGAACAGATATAAGCACTGCAGCCATATCACATGCAGTCACGAATTGTGGCGGACAATTACACAACTCCCCGGAGGAAGTAACTTCACAAATACCCCATTCTGAATGATGGAAGAGCCATGCAAATCCAGTGGTACGGCTGCACAATTCGCAATAAACATCAGCCAGAATTACAGATTGGATGATCCATATCGGCCTCCTCCAGAGGCACCAAGAATCACAGAGGCCAGTCTTAAAGCAATTCGGTATATTCCACGTGATACATTGAAAAGGCTTAAAGCTCTGGATAATGCAAAGTTTTGGTTGCTGACAGCATTCTGGCAACAGACTTCGGCTTGGGAACCTGCAACCCCCTTGGCCAAGCCATTCCAGTGCAGCTACAATTCTGGCATCTGTCCGAAATACGGATTTTGGCCAAAGCGTGTCCATTGGACAAAATTCAGGAGAATCCAACCAAAGCAATGACTGCCACATCAGCCTACGTTTGATCATGTGTAAAGAGATGGGAGGGGTCATCAACAGTAGTATTAAGTGACACTTGTCTAGCAATCCCCTGATCACTGACGCCCAATTTTGGTTCCGCCAATGTGACTCAGGTTCTGATCTCATTGCAGCTTTAATTCAAATATGGAAAAAATGTGGAACTCCAAATCTGAGATGAGAGTGACTGCCATTGACATCAAGGCAGCTTTTGGCCGATGCTGGAATCATGGAGTCCTAACAAAACTCTGGTCAATGGGAATCTGGGTTGCTGCCAATCAGTTGGACCAATACCCAGCCCAAAGGATGCTGGTTGTGGAAGTTGGTGGGAAATCATCTCAGTTCCAGGACATCACTGCAGGACTTCCTCTGGGCAGCATCCTAGGACGAAAAATCATTTAACTTCCTTCCATCATAAGGTCAGAAGTGGGGATGTACCCTGATTATTGCACAATTTGCAGCACCTTTCACGCATCCTCAGGTACTGAAGCATTCCTTTATTAAATGCAGCCAGACCTGGGCAATATCCAGACTTGGGCTGACAAGTTGCAAATAGAAAGTGCTCCACACAAGTGCCAGGCAATGACCAACTCCAACAGGAGAGAATCTAAGCAACTTTACTTGAAATTCAATGGCATTACCATCGCTGAATCCCCCCACTATCAACATCCTTGGGGTTACCATTGACCTGATACTGAACTGGTGGAGCCACATCAACATTGTGATTACAAGGCTCGGAACCCTGCAGCGAGCAAATCACCTCCTGATTCCCGACAACCTGTCCACCATCTACAAGATCTAAGTAATGAGTGCGATGGAATGTCTCCACTTGCGTGGATGAGTGAAGCTCCGACAGCACTCATGAAACTTGATGCTGTCCAGTCTGAAACAGTCCACCTGATCGGCACCAGATCCACAAACATTGACTCCTCACCACAGACGCCCAGTAGTAGCATTGCATCGTATCAACAAGATGCATTCTAGGAATTCAACGAGGCTCCGTTGAGAGCACTTTCCAAACCCACAACCAATACCATCTAGAAGGATAAGGGTAGAAGATAGATGGGAACGAGTTTACCCTCTAAGTCTATCAGCATCCTGACTTGGAAATATTTCTGCCCTTCCCTCATGTCACTGGGTCCAAATCCTGGAAATCCTTCCCTAAGAGCAGTGTGGGCGTTCCTACAGGACATGGGCTGCGGCGGTACAAGATGGCAGATCACCACCACCTTCCCAAGGGCAATTAGAAATGGGCAATAAATGCTGGCTCAGCCAGCAAATCCCACATCCAGTGAATGAATAAATGATCAATTTATTTAATACTGCTGTCACCGGTCTGCGGCTAATTTGGTTAGTATCGTCTCTATCCCATTGTGCTCCCATTCCCAATGCTTCCCTGTATTTAAAATACTTGCCTGTAAAATATTTTAATGTGTTCTTTTCTGTTCCCAGCCTATTTCATCTGAGGATAAAAGCAAAATACTGCTGATGTTGGAACTCTGAAACATAAACAGAAAATGCTGGAAAAACTCAGCAGTTCTCACAGTATCTACGGGGAGAGAAACTGAGTTAACGTTTCGAGTCCTTATGACGCTTCTTCGGAGCTTCAGTGTTATTTAATCTCAAATTCCTCTTTGCTTTGTCGCTTTACCGAAGCTCATGCCGTAAAGAAACGGGCGTCCCTTCACTTTCCGGCTGTTAAAGGCCCGAGGATCCCGCTGCGCTGCAGATTTCTTACCCTCCCCTCGTCGGAAGTTCGAGCAGGAAGTGTTGCAATCCGACTGTGATTGCAGTTCCTCGGAATTGTTGGTTAAATGGCAACCAGCGAACATGCGTTATATGAAATTCCAGATGCTACCCCGGCGAGCGCACTCGACAGAGCAACAGCCTTTTAAGATGAGGGCCCAGGGTCTAATTTCCTGTTTGCCGACTTTTTTTTTAGTTTCTCGATTCTCATGTGAATCATCCACTTCAGTGACACATCAACAACCCACGATGAATGTATTTTGTGATTGTGTTTCGACCAGTTCAGTAATTTTACCGTACATTCATTCAGGACTGTTGTTATCCGGTCGGCCCCTTGAATATTGTGCACGTGCCTGAAATAACCTAAATGTAGCTGTTGGACCAATACTATGTATTTTTTGTTTGAATCAGGCAGCACGCCAAATTTACAAGGTAAAATGGGAGACATTTGCTGGGCACTGGCCGGACTTTGGGGTGAAGTGAATAGGTTAGGATTTGTGAAGAGCACTTGTGATTGAATTTAGCGATGGTATTGAGAGTGGGTGCGTGAGGGAAATCCGCTGAACACAATGGATGGCCGCAGGAAAAGTACAGAATCTGAAGGATGCAATGTTCGCTGTCAGCCAGTAAAGGTCGCTGTGCGACATTGCTCAAAGAGCCCGGGTAGCTCAGTCGGTAGAGCATCAGACTTTTAATCTGAGGGTCCAGGGTTCAAGTCCCTGTTCGGGCGGAGACTTTTATCAGCTACTTATCGATTCTGATGTTTGTCGCAGAAATCATTAGCAATTCCTGCAATTGGTTTCACGATATTTCCAAAATTTGCGATATGCTGATTCTATTTGACGTGCAAAGTATTTTGTGATGGCAGTGTTTTCGCCTGTATTGAATGTTACTTTCGAAGGTATCTTTGGAGCTCTCTTCCTCAGAAGGCGGTGGATATTGGTGGCGTTCATGGAAACTACTGGTTCAGCGAGGTATCATGGATTTAAAGGTCCCTTTTTTCTTTAAAATAAAAGCATTTAAAATGTAAGCATTTCTCGAAGGGGAGCCAACATATGTTGTAGATTCAATGGTGGTGAATTTGTGGGGCATGGGACATACAGCTTTGACCATTTCAAAGTTATGGAGGCGACAATATGGAGAGATAGCGAGGAGTGGATTGGGATTATCAAGTGTCGAGGGAACAAGATGATTGCTCAGAGCTCCAGGAGCAGATGCGTTGAATTGATGTGGTGTTGTGCAATGGAAATTGGTGGAGTTGGAAATAGGTGATTTTAGTGGTAACACAGGTACATTGTCAGCAGCTGATTTTTGGGTCACATATGAAATCAAGTATGTGAACAGTCTGGTTCAAGGTCGCAGAGTTTTCACATTGAGTAGGATGGAGTCTGAAGCTGGGATAGAGGAGCTTGTAGCAGGGAACAAAGAAGGAAAGGAAATATCTTTTCATTCAGCGCTGGATATTGCATTAGCAATTTGATAAAGTGGCAATGGTTTTGTAGCGGAAAGAGATCTGAGGGTTAGCAGTGTATCATCAATGTACATGATGAAAAAAATATGATGTCACTGTGGATCAGCACCTCAGTGAGAAATACGAATGAGTGCGGGAGGGGACCCCGAGATGTGCTAGTGTGGAAATGGGATGAGAAATCATTGCTTGTGATACCCTCGATCTCTTTAGAATGTTAACTAGGGAACCATGCACTCCACTCAATATTTCGTTCCTCATATTTGGATGCTTTTCTATCTTCTTCTTTAGTAAAGATTCCATTATTTCTCGCAGCACTCTTGTTAACCTGACTGGTCTATAAATTTCTGGGTATGTTCCGTCCAGCTTCGTAAGTGTACGAATTGTATTATTCATTTACCAATCCCCTTTCTCAACATATTTTTTCGAACAAATTATTAAATATAAATCGCCATCCTTATTCTGTAACATGTCCAGATTAATTTTAAATATGTGAATGAATACATCCTGATCCAGCAACTCAAAGACTCGGCTAACATTTGGCGCTGTTTGCCATTAGCAAGAACAGACTTGTGCTGAAACATTATATGCACTCTGATGGCCCGGCATATTCGCCATTCTACCATTGTCACCAAGCGAAGTGCACAACCCTGTTCAATGAAGTGTGCACGAGGGAATGCTAGGAGCAGTAGCAGGCCATTTCTAATAAGGCCGTGTCAACTTTGTAAAGCTGGAACGCAGGACTACTTGCATGCCAATCAGCATTAGCAGCGAGTGAGAGGCAGGGCTAAGAGATTCCACAACCAACGGAACAGATATAAGCACGGCAGCCATGTCACATGCAGTCACGAATTGTGGCGGACAATTACACAACTCCCCGGAGGAAGTAGCTTCACAAATACCCCATTCTGAATGATGGAAGAGCCATGCAAATCCAGTGGTACGACTGCACAATTCGCAATAAACATCAGCCAGAATTGCAGATTGGATGATCCATATCGGCCTCCTCCAGAGGCACCAAGGATCACAGAGGCCAGTCTTAAAGCAATTCGTTATATTCCACGTGATACATTGTAAAGGCTTAAAGCTCTGGATAGTGCAAAGTTTTGGTTGCCAACAGCATTCTGGCAACAGACTTCGGCTTGGGAACCTGCAACCCCCTTGGCCAAGCCATTCCAGTGCAGCTACAATTCTGGCATCTGTCCGAAATACGGATTTTGGCCAAAGTGTGTCCATTGGACAAAATTCAGGAGAATCCAACCAAAGCAATGACTGCCACATCAGCCTACGTTTGATCATGTGTAAAGAGATGGGAGGGGTCATCAACAGTAGTATTAAGTGACACTTGTCTAGCAATCCCCTGATCACTGACGCCCAATTTTGGTTCCGCCAATGTGACTCAGGTTCTGATCTCATTGCAGCTTTAATTCAAATATGGAAAAAATGTGGAACTCCAAATCTGAGATGAGAGTGACTGCCATTGACATCAAGGCAGCTTTTGGCCGATGCTGGAATCATGGAGTCCTAACAAAACTCTGGTCAATGGGAATCTGGGTTGCTGCCAATCAGTTGGACCAATACCCAGCCCAAAGGATGCTGCTTTGGTAGTTGGTCGGAAATCATCTCAGTTCCAGGACATCACTGCAGGACTTCCTCTGGGCAGCATCCTAGGACGAAAAATCATTTAACTTCCTTCCATCATAAGGTCAGAAGTGGGGATGTACCCTGATTATTGCACAATTTGCAGCACCTTTCACGCATCCTCAGGTACTGAAGCATTCCTTTATTAAAAGCAGCCAGACCTGGGCAATATCCAGACTTGGGCTGACAAGTTGCAAATAGAAAGTGCTCCACACAAGTGCCAGGCAATGACCAACTCCTACAGGAGAGAATCTAAGCAACTTTACTTGAAATTCAATGGCATTACCATCGCTGAATCCCCCCACTATCAACATCCTTGGGGTTACCATTGACCTGATACTGAACTGGTGGAGCCACATCAACATTGTGATTACAAGGCTCGGAACCCTGCAGCGAGCAAATCACCTCCTGATTCCCGACAACCTGTCCACCATCTACAAGATCTAAGTAATGAGTGCGATGGAATGTCTCCACTTGCGTGGATGAGTGAAGCTCCGACAGCACTCATGAAACTTGATGCTGTCCAGTCTGAAACAGTCCACCTGATCGGCACCAGATCCACAAACATTGACTCCTCACCACAGACGCCCAGTAGTAGCATTGCATCGTATCAACAAGATGCATTCTAGGAATTCAACGAGGCTCCGTTGAGAGCACTTTCCAAACCCACAACCAATACCATCTAGAAGGATAAGGGTAGAAGATAGATGGGAACGAGTTTACCCTCTAAGTCTATCAGCATCCTGACTTGGAAATATTTCTGCCCTTCCCTCATGTCACTGGGTCCAAATCCTGGAAATCCTTCCCTAAGAGCAGTGTGGGCGTTCCTACAGGACATGGGCTGCGGCGGTACAAGATGGCAGATCACCACCACCTTCCCAAGGGCAATTAGAAATGGGCAATAAATGCTGGCTCAGCCAGCAAATCCCACATCCAGTGAATGAATAAATGATCAATTTATTTAATACTGCTGTCACCGGTCTGCGGCTAATTTGGTTAGTATCGTCTCTATCCCATTGTGCTCCCATTCCCAATGCTTCCCTGTATTTAAAATACTTGCCTGTAAAATATTTTAATGTGTTCTTTTCTGTTCCCAGCCTATTTCATCTGAGGATAAAAGCAAAATACTGCTGATGTTGGAACTCTGAAACATAAACAGAAAATGCTGGAAAAACTCAGCAGTTCTCACAGTATCTACGGGGAGAGAAACTGAGTTAACGTTTCGAGTCCTTATGACGCTTCTTCGGAGCTTCAGTGTTATTTAATCTCAAATTCCTCTTTGCTTTGTCGCTTTACCGAAGCTCATGCCGTAAAGAAACGGGGATCCCTTCACTTTCCGGCTGTTAAAGGCCCGAGGATCCCGCTGCGCTGCAGATTTCTTACCCTCCCCTCGTCGGAAGTTCGAGCAGGAAGTGTTGCAATCCGACTGTGATTGCAGTTCCTCGGAATTGTTGGTTAAATGGCAACCAGCGAACATGCGTTATATGAAATTCCAGATGCTACCCCGGCGAGCGCACTCGACAGAGCAACAGCCTTTTAAGATGAGGGCCCAGGGTCTAATTTCCTGTTTGCCGACTTTTTTTTTAGTTTCTCGATTCTCATGTGAATCATCCACTTCAGTGACACATCAACAACCCACGATGAATGTATTTTGTGATTGTGTTTCGACCAGTTCAGTAATTTTATCGTACATTCATTCAGGAGTGTTGTTATCCGGTCGGCCCCTTGAATATTGTGCACGTGCCTGAAATAACCTAAATGTAGCTGTTGGACCAATACTATATATTTTTTACAACAAAAACAGAATTACCTGGAAAAACTCAGTAGGTCTGGCAGCATCGGCGGAGGAGAAAAGAGTTGACGTTTCGAGTCCTCATGACCCTTCGACAGAACTTGATTTCGAGTCCAGGAAAGAGTTGAAATATAAGCTGGTTTAAGGTGTGTGGGGGGGGGGGGGGGGGAAGGAGAGAGAGAGAGAGAGAGACAGAGGTGCTTGTGTAGACAAACAAGCAGTGATAGAAGCAGATCATCAAAAGATGTCAGTAACAATGGTACCAAAGAACACATAGGTGTTAAAGTTAAAGTTGGTGATATTATCTAAACGAATGTGCTAATTAAGAATGGATGGTAGGGCACTCAAGGTACAGCTCTAGTGGGGGTGGGGGGAGCATAAAGGATTTTAAAATATTTAAAAATAATGGAAATAGGTGGGAAAAGAAAAATCTATAAAATTTATAGGGAAAAAAAAAAAGGGGGAAAAAAGGGGGAAACAGAAAGGGGGTGGGGATGGGGGAGGGAGCTCACGACCTAAAGTTATTGAATTCAATATTCAGACCGGAAGGCTGTAAGGTGCCTAGTCGGAAGATGAGGTGTTGTTCCTCCAGTTTGCGTTGGGCTTCACTGGAACAATGCAGTAAGCCAAGGACAGACATGTGGGCAAGAGAGCAGGGTGGAGTGTTAAAATGGCAAGCCACAGGGAGGTTTGGGTCATTCTTGCGGACAGACCGCAGGTGTTTCCCCCTTTTTTTTTTTTCCCTATAAATTTTATAGATTTTTCTTTTCCCACCTATTTCCATTATTTTTAAATATTTTAAAATCCTTTATGCTCCCCCCACCCCCACTAGAGCTGTACCTTGAGTGCCCTACCATCCATTCTTAATTAGCACATTCGTTTAGATAATATCACCAACTTTAACTTTAACACCTATGTGTTCTTTGGTACCATTGTTACTGACATCTTTTGATGATCTGCTTCTATCACTGCTTGTTTGTCTACACAAGCACCTCTGTCTCTCTCTCTCTCTCTCTCCTTCCCCCCCCCCCCCCCCCCCCCCCCCCCACACACCTTAAACCAGCTTATATTTCAACTCTTTCCTGGACTCGAAATCAAGTTCTGTCGAAGGGTCATGAGGACTCGAAACGTCAACTCTTTTCTCCTCCGCCGATGCTGCCAGACCTACTGAGTTTTTCCAGGTAATTCTGTTTTTGTTTTAGATTTCCAGCATCCGCAGTTTTCTTTGTTTTCAACTATATATTTTTTGTTTGAATCAGGCAGCACGCCAAATTTACAAGGTAAAAGGGGAGACATTTGCTGGGCACTGGCCGGACTTTGGGGTGAAGTGAATAGGTTAGGATTTGTGAAGAGCACTTGTGATTGAATTTAGCGATGGTATTGAGAGTGGGTGCGTGAGGGAAATCCGCTGAACACAATGGATGGCCGCAGGAAAAGCACAGAATCTGAAGGATGCAATGTTCGCTGTCAGCCAGTAAAGGTCGCTGTGCGACATTGCTCAAAGAGCCCGGGTAGCTCAGTCGGTAGAGCATCAGACTTTTAATCTGAGGGTCCAGGGTTCAAGTCCCTGTTCGGGCGGAGACTTTTATCAGCTACTTATCGATTCTGATGTTTGTCGCAGAAATCATTAGCAATTCCTGCAATTGGTTTCACGATATTTCCAAAATTTGCGATATGCTGATTCTATTTGACGTGCAAAGTATTTTGTGATGGCAGTGTTTTCGCCTGTATTGAATGTTACTTTCGAAGGTATCTTTGGAGCTCTCTTCCTCAGAAGGCGGTGGATATTGGTGGCGTTCATGGAAACTACTGGTTCAGCGAGGTATCATGGATTTAAAGGTCCCTTTTTTCTTTAAAATAAAAGCATTTAAAATGTAAGCATTTCTCGAAGGGGAGCCAACATATGTTGTAGATTCAATGGTGGTGAATTTGTGGGGCATGGGACATACAGCTTTGACCATTTCAAAGTTATGGAGGCGACAATATGGAGAGATAGCGAGGAGTGGATTGGGATTATCAAGTGTCGAGGGAACAAGATGATTGCTCAGAGCTCCAGGAGCAGATGCGTTGAATTGATGTGGTGTTGTGCAATGGAAATTGGTGGAGTTGGAAATAGGTGATTTTAGTGGTAACACAGGTACATTGTCAGCAGCTGATTTTTGGGTCACATATGAAATCAAGTATGTGAACAGTCTGGTTCAAGGTCGCAGAGTTTTCACATTGAGTAGAATGGAGTCTGAAGCTGGGATAGAGGAGCTTGTAGCAGGGAACAAAGAAGGAAAGGAAATATCTTTTCATTCAGCGCTGGATATTGCATTAGCAATTTGATAAAGTGGCAATGGTTTTGTAGCGGAAAGAGATCTGAGGGTTAGCAGTGTATCATCAATGTACATGATGAAAAAAATATGATGTCACTGTGGATCAGCACCTCAGTGAGAAATACGAATGAGTGCGGGAGGGGACCCCGAGATGTGCTAGTGTGGAAATGGGATGAGAAATCATTGCTTGTGATACCCTCGATCTCTTTAGAATGTTAACTAGGGAACCATGCACTCCACTCAATATTTCGTTCCTCATATTTGGATGCTTTTCTATCTTCTTCTTTAGTAAAGATTCCATTATTTCTCGCAGCACTCTTGTTAACCTGACTGGTCTATAAATTTCTGGGTATGTTCCGTCCAGCTTCGTAAGTGTACGAATTGTATTATTCATTTACTAATCCCCTTTCTTAACATATTTTTTCGAACAAATTATTAAATATAAATCGCCATCCTTATTCTGTAACATGTCCAGATTAATTTTAAATATGTGAATGAATACATCCTGATCCAGCAACTCAAAGACTCGGCTAACATTAGGCGCTGTTTGCCATTAGCAAGAACAGACTTGTGCTGAAACATTATATGCACTCTGATGGCCCGGCATATTCGCCATTCTACCATTGTCACCAAGCGAAGTGCACAACCCTGTTCAATGAAGTGTGCACGAGGGAATGCTAGGAGCAGTAGCAGGCCATTTCTAATAAGGACGTGTCAACTTTGTAAAGCTGGAACGCAGGACTACTTGCATGCCAATCAGCATTAGCAGCGAGTGAGAGGCAGGGCTAAGAGATTCCACAACCAACGGAACAGATATAAGCACTGCAGCCATATCACATGCAGTCACGAATTGTGGCGGACAATTACACAACTCCCCGGAGGAAGTAGCTTCACAAATACCCCATTCTGAATGATGGAAGAGCCATGCAAATCCAGTGGTACGACTGCACAATTCGCAATAAACATCAGCCAGAATTGCAGATTGGATGATCCATATCGGCCTCCTCCAGAGGCACCAAGGATCACAGAGGCCAGTCTTAAAGCAATTCGGTATATTCCACGTGATACATTGAAAAGGCTTAAAGCTCTGGATAGTGCAAAGTTTTGGTTGCTGACAGCATTCTGGCAACAGACTTCGGCTTGGGAACCTGCAACCCCCTTGGCCAAGCCATTCCAGTGCAGCTACAATTCTGGCATCTGTCCGAAATACGGATTTTGGCCAAAGTGTGTCCATTGGACAAAATTCAGGAGAATCCAACCAAAGCAATGACTGCCACATCAGCCTACGTTTGATCATGTGTAAAGAGATGGGAGGGGTCATCAACAGTAGTATCAAGTGACACTTGTCTAGCAATCCCCTGATCACTGACGCCCAATTTTGGTTCCGCCAATGTGACTCAGGTTCTGATCTCATTGCAGCTTTAATTCAAATATGGAAAAAATGTGGAACTCCAAATCTGAGATGAGAGTGACTGCCATTGACATCAAGGCAGCTTTTGGCCGATGCTGGAATCATGGAGTCCTAACAAAACTCTGGTCAATGGGAATCTGGGTTGCTGCCAATCAGTTGGACCAATACCCAGCCCAAAGGATGCTGCTTTGGTAGTTGGTCGGAAATCATCTCAGTTCCAGGACATCACTGCAGGACTTCCTCTGGGCAGCATCCTAGGACGAAAAATCATTTAACTTCCTTCCATCATAAGGTCAGAAGTGGGGATGTACCCTGATTATTGCACAATTTGCAGCACCTTTCACGCATCCTCAGGTACTGAAGCATTCCTTTATTAAATGCAGCCAGACCTGGGCAATATCCAGACTTGGGCTGACAAGTTGCAAATAGAAAGTGCTCCACACAAGTGCCAGGCAATGACCAACTCCTACAGGAGAGAATCTAAGCAACTTTACTTGGAATTCAATGGCATTACCATCGCTGAATCCCCCCACTATCAACATCCTTGGGGTTACCATTGACCTGATACTGAACTGGTGGAGCCACATCAACATTGTGATTACAAGGCTCGGAACCCTGCAGCGAGCAAATCACCTCCTGATTCCCGACAACCTGTCCACCATCTACAAGATCCAAGTAATGAGTGCGATGGAATGTCTCCACTTGCGTGGATGAGTGAAGCTCCGACAGCACTCATGAAACTTGATGCTGTCCAGTCTGAAACAGTCCACCTGATCGGCACCAGATCCACAAACATTGACTCCTCACCACAGACGCCCAGTAGTAGCATTGCATCGTATCAACAAGATGCATTCTAGGAATTCAACGAGGCTCCGTTGAGAGCACTTTCCAAACCCACAACCAATACCATCTAGAAGGATAAGGGTAGAAGATAGATGGGAACGAGTTTACCCTCTAAGTCTATCAGCATCCTGACTTGGAAATATTTCTGCCCTTCCCTCATGTCACTGGGTCCAAATCCTGGAAATCCTTCCCTAAGAGCAGTGTGGGCGTTCCTACAGGACATGGGCTGCGGCGGTACAAGATGGCAGATCACCACCACCTTCCCAAGGGCAATTAGAAATGGGCAATAAATGCTGGCTCAGCCAGCAAATCCCACATCCAGTGAATGAATAAATGATCAATTTATTTAATACTGCTGTCACCGGTCTGCGGCTAATTTGGTTAGTATCGTCTCTATCCCATTGTGCTCCCATTCCCAATGCTTCCCGGTATTTAAAATACTTGCCTGTAAAATATTTTAATGTGTTCTTTTCTGTTCCCAGCCTATTTCATCTGAGGATAAAAGCAAAATACTGCTGATGTTGGAACTCTGAAACATAAACAGAAAATGCTGGAAAAACTCAGCAGTTCTCACAGTATCTACGGGGAGAGAAACTGAGTTAACGTTTCGAGTCCTTATGTCGCTTCTTCGGAGCTTCAGTGTTATTTAATCTCAAATTCCTCTTTGCTTTGTCGCTTTACCGAAGCTCATGCCGTAAAGAAACGGGCGTCCCTTCACTTTCCGGCTGTTAAAGGCCCGAGGATCCCGCTGCGCTGCAGATTTCTTACCCTCCCTTCGTCGGAAGTTCGAGCAGGAAGTGTTGCAATCCGACTGTGATTGCAGTTCCTCGGAATTGTTGGTTAAATGACAACCAGCGAACATGCGTTATATGAAATTCCAGATGCTACCCCGGCGAGCGCACTCGGCAGAGCAACAACCTTTTAAGATGAGGGCCCAGGGTCTAATTTCCTGTTTGCCGACTTTTTTTTTAGTTTCTCGATTCTCATGTGAATCATCCACTTCAGTGACACATCAACAACCCACGATGAATGTATTTTGTGATTGTGTTTCGACCAGTTCAGTAATTTTATCGTACATTCATTCAGGACTGTTGTTATCCGGTCGGCCCCTTGAATATTGTGCACGTGCCTGAAATAACCTTAATGTAGCTGTTGGACCAATACTATATATTTTTTGTTTGAATCAGGCAGCACGCCAAATTTACAAGGTAAAATGGGAGACATTTTCTGGGCACTGTCCGGACTTTGGGGTTAAGTGAATAGGTTAGGATTTGTGAAGAGCAATAGTGATTGAATTTAGCGATGGTATTGAGAGTGGGTGCGTGAGGGAAATCCGCTGAACACAGTGGATGGCCGCAGGAAAAGTACAGAATCTGAAGGATGCAATGTTCGCTGTCAGCCAGTAAAGGTCGCTGTGCGGCATTGCTCAAAGAGCCCGGGTAGCTCAGTCGGTAGAGCATCAGACTTTTAATCTGAGGGTCTAGGGTTCAAGTCCCTGTTCGGGCGGAGACTTTTATCAGCTACTTATCGATTCTGATGTTAGTCGCAGAAATCATTAGCAATTCCTGCAATTGGTTTCACGATATTCCCAAAATTTGCGATGTGCTGATTCTATTTGACGTGCAAAGTATTTTGTGATGGCAGTGTTTTCGCCTGTATTGAATGTTACTTTCGAAGGTATCTTTGGAGCTCTCTTCCTCTGAAGGCGGTGGATATTGGTATAAAAACAAAGAAAACTGCGGATGCTGAAAATCCAAAACAAAAACAGAATTACCTGGAAAAACTCAGCAGGTCTGGCAGCATCGGCGGAGAAGAAAACAGTTGACGTTTCGAGTCCTCATGACGCTTCGACAGAAGTTGATATTGGTGGCGTTCATGGAAACTACTGGTTCAGCGAGGTATCATGGATTTAAAGGTCCCTTTTTTCTTTAAAATATAAACATTTAAAATGCAAGCATTTCTCCAAGGGGAGCCAACATATGTTATAGATTTGCTGGTGGTGATTTTGTGGGACAAGGGACATGCAGCTTTGACCATTTCAAAGTTATGGAGGCGACAATATGGAGAGATAACGAGGAGTGCATTGGGATTGTCAAGTCTAGAGGGAACAAGATGATTGCTCAGTGCTCCAGGGGCAGATGAATTGAATTGATGTGGTGTTGGGCAATGGAAATTGGTGGTGTTGGAAACAGGTGATTTTACTGGAACTTGATGCTGTCTCATTTGAAACAGCCCGCTTGATTGGCAAAAGATCCACAGACATTTTCTACCCATCACAGATGCCCAGTAGTAACATTGCATCCCATCAACAAGGTGCACTGCAGGAATTCACCAAGGCTCCTTTGAAATCACCTTCTAAACCCACGACCAATACCATCTAGAAGGACAAGGGTAGAAGATAGATGGGAACACCACGACGTGGAAGTTTCTCTCCAAGTCTCTCAGCATCCTGGCTTGGAAATAAATCTGCCCTTCCCTCATGTCACTGTGTCAAAATCTTGGAAATCCCTCCCCAACAGCAGTGTGGGCGTACCTGCATCACATGGGCTGCAGCGGTCCAAAGAGGCAGCTCACTACCACCTTCTCAAGGACAATTAGGAATGATCAACAAGTGCTGGCCTAGCTAGGGAAACCCACATTCTGCATATGAATAAATAATCCATTTATTGAATACCTCTGCCACCGGTCCATGGTTATTTTGACTATAATCCTTTCTATCCCATCGTGCTCCCATTCCCAATGCTTCCCTCTATTTAAAATACTCGCCTGTAAAATATTTTAATGTATTATTTTCTGTTCCAAGTTTATTTCAACTGAAGATGAAAGCAAAATACTGCTGATGCTGGAAATCTGGAGCAAAAACAGAAAGTGCTGGGCAATTTCCACCAGGGCTTGGATGGCTCAGTTGTTAGAAACTTTCTGTTTAATCTGACGGTCCAGGGCTCAAATCCCTGCTTGGTCGCTGGCTTTGTGTTCGAAGTATCGATTCTCATATAAATTCAGATATCATGACCATTTCATGCCCATCCCCCAGATATTTCAATCATTTGTGAAATGCTGATTCTGTTTGAAGTTGAAGGCGTTTTTTGATTTCGGTGTTTTCAGTTACATCAAATGGTATTTTCGAAATGATCAATTTTCATTACCACACAGCCTCAATCGACAAAATGAATTCAAGTGATCGTCCCTGCCTACCAAATAACGTTCGTTAACCTGTTCCAATTCATTCCATGACAGTTAGATTTCAATTATAATTTATTTTATGATATTTTCTGAATGCCATTTGAGAATTTGCATTCAAACTGATGTTGTGAAACGGTAACTAATGGCTTTGCTTTGAAGTGTAAATGGATTGTTATTTTTATTGGCAAATTTTGCACTGTAAGAGGTAAGAGATAATTCCACCAAAGCCTGCAATTTCTTTTCCTAACCACACACACCAATTTGCTCACATAACACTTCCTTCCATGGATTTGAGTCAAAATATTGGGGCCTCCTTCCTAATAGCACTGTGGTTGCACCAACACCACAGCTGCTGCAGCTGTTCAAGAAGACAAATCACCATCATCTTCACAAGTGCGAGGAAAGATGGGCAATAAATGTGGGGCTTGCTGGGTGATGTCAACATCATGTGGATAAATTTTCTTTAAAAAAAAAGCTCCTTTTCATCGATAAGCTGATTTCCATCCAATGACACATCTTACAGACATTAACTGGGTGTTGCCTTTGTTGATGAAAATCCTGCAAAAGGTCCCAAGGCACCATGTCAAAGAGGAGAAGGGGAGGAATGTCTGGCGTCCTGGGTGCATCGATTAATCAACAAAACAACGGTAGGTTACCATATCTTGATCAATGTTAGCTGGAAGTAAGTAAATGAGAATTTATGGTAAGGGAGGATTCATTATAAGGGAACGAATCAGTTAAATTAAAAGCTGCACGCTGGCCAGCGCAAACAAGTATCTCAACAATTAAACAGTGAAACCAGATGAACCTTATACTCTCTCAAACTTTGTAGATCCTCAGGGTTTGCAATCAGGAGCAAGGTTCTGGGAGTTAGATTGGAGATTTAAATTGGAAAGCAGCGAAGACTAAGAGATGGGGAAGGACAGATGGTCCCAGCTTAGGTAGGAGGTAAGTTCTCTTATTGGGTGAACAATAGGGACACAAGATGCATGTACTTGTTACGAGAGATGTCTGTTTACTGTAAAACTATATGTTGACGAGATCGGAAACTGGAAAGTGCACTTGTACGTGATCAATAATGCATAAATATGTTGAAAACTAATATTGTAGCAGAGTGCGAATTCAAGCTGCATTGAGAACGTTCTCCCCCCGCACTTGCTGGAATAAACGATCGTGACCTGTACCTGAGACTCCTCTGGTCCGTTTGTCAGAGTGACCACAACAATCACGTTGCTGTTTGTGTGAACTTGCGGTTTGTAAATTGGCTGCTGTGATTCCCACTTTACGACAGTAAGAAGACTTCAAAACAATTTAATTAGCTGCATATAGCTTTGGGATATCCTAAGGTCGTGAAAGGTGCGAAACCTATTCAAAACTGTCGTTCTTTCACACAGCATTAGGGAGAATGGTGAAAAGCTTGAATTAAAAGAGTAGTTTGCTGAACGCTCCGAATGAGTGACAAGTTGAGGAGGTTTTCTGGGAAAGAATTCCAGAGCTTTGGTCCTAGGCCGGTGTTGGAAAGATTATAATCAGGGAAGCTCAAGAGGTCAGTGTTAATAAGTGATGGGGATATTGGTGGTGTGTTTGCAAATTACTGAGTTAGACAGGTATAATGGATTCCAAGGTCCCTTTTTTCTTTGAAACTAAAAATAATTTAAGTCCAGACATTTGTCCAAGGGGAGCCAACAGATATTATAGATGTCATGGGTGGTGATCTTGTGGAGCACGGGCAATAGAGCTTTAACCATTAAAAAATTATGGACACGCCAACATGGAGGGCCTGCGAAGAGTGCGTTGGGATAGTCAAGTCTAGAGGCAACAATATTATTGTTCAGGGCTCTAGGAGCAGATGCGTTGCAGCTGGTGTGGTGTTTGGAAATGGAAACTGGTTGAGGTGGAAACTGGCGATTTCACTGGTGACACAGATATATAGTCAGAAGCTAATCTATGTGTCAAATATTGAATCAAGGATGTGAACAGTCTGGTTCAATGTCACACAGTTTTCACAGCGCGTAAGATGGAGCCAGAAACTGGGATAGGGGAGCTTGCAGCAGCGTCCAAAGATAAGAAGGAAATTTCTTCTCATTCATTGCTGGATATTGGATAATCAGTTTGATATAGTGGCAATGGTTCTGGGGCAGAAAGACATCTGAGGGGGCGCAGTGTATCAACAATGTAATGTGAAAAAATATGATGTCACTGTGGGTCAGCACCTCAACAAGAAATAGGAATGGGTCAGTGAGAGGAACCCGAGGGAATCCAGAGGTGCTAGTGCAGAAATGCGATGAGAAATAATTGCTTGTGATACCCTGGATATGTTTAGATTTGTAACAATGGAACCATACTAACTACTCAATATTTCATTCCTCATATTTAGATGGCTTTCTATCCTCTTCTTTAGTAAGTATTCCATTATTTCTCGCACCACTGCTATTATCCTGACTGATCTTCATTTCTCTGGGCTAATTCTGTCCACCATCTCAACTGTGGGAATTACATTACTTATCCGCCATTCATCTTTCACAACATATTTTTTTCTAACAAATTATTACACATGAATAGCAATCCCTTCTACGTAACATGCCCAGATTATTTTTCAATACGCGGAGGAAAACTCCCAGATTGAGGAACTCAAAGATTGTGAAACATAAGGCACTGTGGGCGAGCACTAGGAGCAGATGTGTACTGAACCCATGAAGTCATGGCCCGCCTGTTCCCCTTTTCCACCAATACCACCAAGTCAAGGGATCAACCCTCGTTCAATGAAGAGTGCACGAGGGAATGCCAGAGGCAGTAGCAGCCAAATCTAAAAATGAGGTGTCAACCTTGTAAAGCTGTATCTCAGGACTACTTACACATAAATACGCATAATCAGCGAGCGATAGGCAGATTTCAGTGATTCCACAAACAACGGAACATAACTATGCACTGCAATTTTCTGTCACATCCAGTCATGAATTCTGATGGACAATTAAATAACACACTGGAGGGAGAGGCTGCACAAATACCCCATCCTCAATGATCGAAGAGCCCAGCATATATAAGGGATAAGGCTGCAGCATCACAGAGGCCAGTGTTCACCCAATTCGATTTACTCCATGTGATGCTTTGAAACGGTTGACGGCAGTGAATAGTGCAAAGACTCGAGGCGCTGACAGCATTCCCTCCCCCTATTGTCCCCCATCCCCTTATTTTCTCCCCCTCCCACCATTCTCTCCCACTCTACCCCATTCTCTGCCAGCTCACCCCATTCTCTCCCTCTTCGCCCATTCTTCCCCCTGCCCCCATTCTCTTCCCTCCCCCTATTCTCCCCTCCCTCCCCAATTCTCCCACTCCACCTCTCCCCCCTCCAATTCTCTCCCCCCCCCCCTCACTTCCTTGCAGCCATTCCCCACTGCTGGATGACCTTTCTTGTCCAGTGGGATTACAGGGAAATTCTCCTCTGGCCTTCAGGCCACTGACTGATGGTCAAATGCCGCTTGAGCCTCTCATTCAGCCGGACAGCAGGAGGATTCTCCTGCTGACCTGGGGATATCCCTGTGCCATGCCTGAAGCAGAGAATTCCCATCTCAGGTTGGCCCCAAGTGCTTCACACAAATCAAGACGAACTCTTGAAATTTCCGAAATGCATCGGCTGGATGGTGACCATGAACCGCCACCTGCGCTGGACAGTCACCAGGCCCTGCTGCTGAAGCATCTCATCACGAGGGCCCACCCCCAGACCATTCATTAACAGGCCCTGCCCCCAAGCTGTACGTCATCAGACCCCGCCCGAATTAACAGTCTCGTCAACAGGTCACGCACCCAAACTTCTCTTCAAGAGGCCCCGCCCCTAAGCATAATCGTCATCAGGCCCCGCCCCAAGGAACCACTAAACAAATCTTCAATATGCCCCGCCCCGCGTCAACAGCCTCGTCAAACAGGCCCCGGGCCCAGGGAGCAGGCTCGTCAACAGGCTCCGCCCTGGTTGACAAATACGCCACCACACCCCGCCCAACGAACACACTGCACGCCCCGCCCCCATTGCACATGGCTGTCAGGATGCCCCGCCCCCAGTTCACAGGGCTGTGGGGATGCGCTGCCCCCTTTGTACAGTGCTGTCAGTATGCCCCGCCCCTGGTTTGTCAGGATACACCGCCCCCAGGGCACAGGGCTGTCAGGCTGCCCCGCCACAGTTCTTTCAAATGCCCTGCCCCCAGTGCACACGGCTGTCAGAATGACCCGCCCCTGGTGTTGCCAGGATGCCCCCGCCCCGGTGCTGTCAGTTGGCCCTCCCCCAGTGCACAGGGCTGTCAGGATGCCCCGCCGCAGTGCTTTCAAATGCCCTGCCCCCAGTGCACAGATCTGTCAGAATGCCCCGCCTCTAGTCATGTCAGAATGCACTGCCCTCAGTGCACACTGCTGTCAGTATACCCCGCCCCAGTGCTTTCGGGATGCCCCGCCTCTAGTGCTGTCAGGATGCCATGCCCCTAGTGCTGTCAGAATGCCCCGCCCCTAGTGAACACAGCTGTCAGGAAACCCATGCACCGAGGGCACAGGGCAATCAGGATGCACCACCCCCAGTGCTCAGGGTTGTCAGGATGCACTGCCCCCAGTGCATTTGGTTGTCAGGTTGTCCCGCCCTCAGCGTTGTCAGGATGCCCCGTTCCCGGTGCTGTCAGGATGCCCCATCCCCGTATCTGTCAGGTTGCCTCGTCCCCGCTGCTGTCAGGAAGCCCCGCCCCTAGTGCTGTCAGGATGCATCACCCTCTGTGCACACGGGTGTCAGGATACTCCGCCCCAGTCCTGTCAGGATGCCCTGACTGCAGTGCACAGGGCTGTCAGTATGCCCCGCCCCTAGTGCTGTCAGGATGCCCCGCCCACAGTGCACAGGGCTGTCAGTATGCCCAGCCCCTAGTGCTGTCAGGATGCCCTGCCCCTAGTGCACAGGGCTGTCAGAATGCCCCGCCCCTAGTGATGTCAGGAAACCCCGCCCCAAGTGCACAGGGCTGTCAGGATGCACCGCCCCAAGTGCACAGGGCTGACAGGATGCACCGCCCCAAGTTCACAGGGTTGTCAGGATGCACCGCCCCCAGTGCATGGCGCTGTCAGAATGCACCGCCCCTAGTGCTGTCAGGATACCCCACCCGCATTGCACAGGGCTGTCATGATGCCCCGCCCCTAGTGGTGTCAGGAATCCCCGCCCCAAGTGCACAGGGCTGTCAGGATGCACCGCCCCAAGTGCACAGGGCTGTCAGGATGCACCGCCGCAGTGCACAGGGCTGTCAGGATGCACCGCCCCAAGTGCACAGGGCTGTCAGGATGCACCGCCCCAGTGCACAGGGCTGTCAGGATGCACCGCCCCAAGTTCACAGGGCTGTCAGGATGCACCGCTCTCAGTGCACAGGGTTGTCAGGATGACCCGCACCTAGTGCTGTCAGGATGCACCGCCCTCTGCACACGGCTGTTAGGATACCCCGCCCCAGTGCTGTCAGGATGCCTTGTCCCTTGTGCTGTCAGGAAACCGTTCCTCCACTGCACAGGGCTGTCATGATGCACTGCCCCAAGTGCACAGGGCTGTCCGGATGCCCCTCCCCAAGTGCATTTGGTTGTCAGGTTGTCCCGCCCCCAAAGCTGCAAGAATGCCCCGCCTCAGTACACGGGACTGTCAAAATGCACCGCCCACAGTGCTGTCAAGATGCCCCGCCCCCAGTGCTTTAGGATGCCCCGCCCCCAGTGCACGGGACTGTCAGTATACCCCGTCTCCGGTGATGTCAATATGCCCCGCCCTCAGCATTGTCAGGATGCCCTGCCCCCGTTGCTTTCAGGATCCCCGCCCCCAGTTCATAGGACTGTCAGGATACCCCGCCCCCAGTGCTGTCAAGATGCCCTGCCACCAGTGCACAGGACTGTTAGAATGTCCCGCCTCCAGTGCTGTTAAATACCCGGCCCCCACTGTTGTAAGGATGCCCCACCCCCGGTGCTGTCAGATTGCCCCGCTCCCTATTCACAGGACTCTCAGGATGCCCCGTCCCCAGTGCTGTCCTGATGCCCCGCCCCCAGTGCTGTCAGGCTGCCCCACCCCCACTGCTGTCAGCGTGCCATGCCCCAACGTTGTCAGGACGCCATGCCCCAGGGCCGTTATGATGCCCCGCCCCCGGTGCTGTAACGATGCCCCGCTCCCCAGGCTGTCAGGATGCCCCTCCACCAGCATTGTCAGGACACCCCGCCCCCAGTGATGTCAGGATGCCCCATCTTCAGTGCACACAGCTGTCAGGTTAACCCACCCCCAGTGCACACGGCTGTCAGGATACCCTACCCCCAATGCACACGGCTGTCAATATACACCGCCCCAAGGGCACAGGGCTGTCGGGATGCATGGCCCCCAGTTCCCCAGAGCTGCCAGGATGCATCGCCCCAGTGCTTCTCCCAAGAAACCATGGAAGGGCAGCGATGAAATGAATGCACGAGGATGAAGAATGTATTGGGTGTTTGGAGCCTGAACTGTCCGCTTTGCAGTCATTAATCTCCTGAAACAGGACAACAGCTTCAGGAAGTCCGGGATGAGTAAATCCTAGAGTCATAGAGTTATACAGCCCAGAAGCAGGCCCTTCGGCCCATCCTGTCCATGTCTGCCATCAATGACCTATCTATTCTAATCTCATTTTCCAAAACTTGGCCACGTGGCCCTGTATGCTATGGCGTTTCAAGTGCTCCTCTAAATGCTTGTTAAATGTTTTGAACGTTCCTCCCTCTACCACCCCCTAAGGCAGTGTGTTCCAGATTCCGACCACCCTCTTTTGGAAAGCATTTTCTTTAAATCCCCTCCAAACCTCCTGTCAATTACCATAAATCTATGCCCGCTATTTATTGACAATTCCATTAAGAGGAAGGTTTCTTCCTATCGACCCTATCTATGCCTTGCATAAGTTTCCTACATCTATCAGCCACCAGCTCCCTCGCCTCCCACACACCCCGCCCCCCACCCCCCTTCTGCCTCCTTCGCTCTAAGGAAAACACTCCAGGCCAATCCAGTCTCTCTTCATGGCTGAAACGCTCCAGCCCAGGCAACATCCTGGCGAATCTCCTTTGCACCCTCTCCAGTGCAATCACATCCTTCCAATAATGTGGTGACCAGAACTGCACACAGTACTCCAGCAGTGGCCCAACCAGCATTTTATACAGCTCCAACATAATATCCCTGCTCTGATATTCTATGCTTCAGCAAATAAAGGCAAGTATCCCACAGGCCTTCTTAACTACCTTATCTACCTGTAAAGCTGCCTTCAGGGATCTATGGACTTGTATACCATGATCCCTCTGTTCCTCTGTACTTCCTAGTGTACTACCATTCCTTGTGTATTCCTTGCCGTGTTATCCCTCCCAAAATTCATCACCTTACACTTGTCAGGATTAAATTCCATTTGCCACTGTTCCATCCTCCTTAGCAGCCCATCTATATAGCTCCGTAGCCAAAGGCTTTCCCCCTCACTATTGGCGACACCAACAATTTTCGTGTGCGAACTTACGGATCATACCACCAATATTCATGTCTAATTCCTTAATGTACACTACAAACAGCAAGGGTCCCAGCACCAATCCCTGTGGTACATCACTCATCCCAGACTTCCAATTGCAAAAACAACCTTCGACCATAACCCTCTGCCTCCTGCCATGAAGCCAATTTTGGATCCAACTTGAAAAATTGCCCTGGATCCCATGGGCTCTTATCTTCGTGACCATTCTCCCGTGTGGGACCTTGTCAAAAGCCTTATTGACGTCCCTGAAGACTACATCAACCACACTACTTTCATCGACACAACTAGTCACCTCATTGAAAAATTCAATCAAATTTGATAGAGATGATATCCCCCTGACAAAGCCTTGCTGACTGTTCCTGATTAATCCCTGCCTCTCCAAGTGGACATTAACCCTGTCCCTTAGAATTTTGGCCAGCAGTTTCCCTACCACTGATGTTCAACTCAGCGGCCTGTAATTACTTGCTTCATCCCTTCTACCCGCTTTGAATAATGGTTCCACATTCGCTGTCCTCCAGCCCTGTGGCACCTCTTCTGCGGCCAGAGAGGTTTTGAAAATTAGTGTCAGAGCTCCTACCATTAGCTTCTTTTTTTTCCCTTATCTAATCCTCTATACCCTTGATGTCCATGGTTCCCTGGATTTATTGGTCCTACTCTTCACCTTTACGTGAACTTGTTGGCCCTGAACTCTCGCTATTTACTTCTCAATGACTCTCGCACTGGTCTGATGTCGACTTTCCTACAAGTAGCTGCTCTCAGTCCATTTTGACCAGATCAATGTCTTATCTTATTGAAACCGGTCTTCCGCTCATTTAGGACCTTTATTTCTGGTCCTTTTTTTTTTATCCTTTTCCACAAATACTTTGAATCTTAGAGAGTTATGGTCACTATCCCCGAAATGCCACCTCCCATCCGTCCCCTCCGCCCCCCCCCCCCCCCCCCCACTTCCCCACACCCCCCCGACTTCTACAATTTGCCTGGCTTCATTCCCTATGATTAGTTAGAGTACCGCACCTTCTCTTGTTAGACTTTCTATGCGCTGGCTCAAAGAACTCTCCTGGACACACTTTAAGAATTCTGTCCCCTCTAAGCCTTTTACACTAAGACTATCCCAGTTAACATTGGGGACCTTGAAACCCCCTGCTATTATTATCCAATTATTATTACACTTCTCTGAGATTTGCCTGCATACCTTCTACTCTATCTTCCACTGACTGTTTGGAAGCCTATCGTACACACCCAGCAAAATGCTTGGCCCCTTCTTGTTTTTAAGTTCTACACATATGGCCTTTTTTGAGAAACATTCTATGATACCATCTCTGCTTACTGGAGCAATTGACTCCTTGATCAAAATGCAATGCTGCCTATTCTTTTACTTCCCGCACCCCCTCCCCCCACCCCACCCACTCCCCGTCATATCTGAAGATTCTATGTCCTGGAACATTGAGCTGCCAGTCCTGCCCTTTCCTCAACCATGTCTCTGTGATAGCAACAATATCATATTCCCAAATGGTAATCAACGCCCCCAATTCACCTGCTTTGTCTGTAAGACTCCTGGCGTTAAAATAGATGCAATCCTGCCTTGCAATATTCCCTCATGCCTTAACTGGTCTATATTTGCTCTGCCCTCCAGGCTGACTTGGTTTCTGTTCTATATTTGGCTGTGCATGACCCCCTTCTGTAGCTCCCCTCTGTATCCCATCACCCTGCATCCCACATTGCAAGAAAATAAACTAAGTTAACAAAACCAGGGACGAATAAAAGGCAGTCCCTTGTTTGGAAAAGTGCAAAACTATAGATGAATAGGGAAACGCCAAAGTTCAGGGCTCCAACTGAGGCTCCGCAGGGGAATTTCCCACCACATCCCCTCTCCCCCCTCCATCCAATCCAATGAATTCAGCGCAAATATCCCTTCGCCCTCTCCCCATCACTGGTGGCATAGTGGTATTGCCCCTGACTAATATTGCAGTGTAATGCCTTGGGGACCAGGGTATCTGGACAGATGGAGAAGCTTGATTAAATATACTAATGATCTCCATGAAACCATTGCCGATTTGCGTTCAAAGCTCATCTTTTTTACGAACCCCATTTAGGGAGGAAATCTGCCGTTCTCGCCTGGGCTGGTCTACATGTGACTACAGACCCACAACAACGTAGTTGACTCCTAAATGTCCTCTAAATAGAGGGTGATTAGGGACGAGGAATGATTACTGGCCTGGCCAGCGACGCCCACATCCCTTTATCGAATTAACAAAGAACATCGCCGTTTGAAATACCTGAAAAAGTCACCACTTTTCCGATTAAGTATAATTTGGATTTTAACCACGATGGGATTCAGAAAATTTGCGCAGCAAAACGACCAAAAACGTAACGTTCTGATGGAGTGCAATGCTTGAATTCATAATTTTTTAAACATTTTTAAAGTGATGTTTATTCGGGTTTTTTGACGGATTTTTTTTAAAACTTGTGCTGTTTAGCCATGGTCCGATAATGGGGCCAATTTGGTGTCACATGAAGGACAGGCAGCACCGTCATTCGGACAATAAGGGGTGAATCCCAGGATCATTTAGATTTAAAAATAGCAAAACCCTGGGGATGCTGGAAATCTGAAACAAAAACCGAAAATGCTGGAAAAACTCAGCAGTTCTAAGAGCATCCAGGTGGAGAGAGAAACAGAGTTGGCCTTTCGATTCCAAATGACCCTCCTTCACTGTTCTACTGTGCATGGATCAGTCATCTATCTAATCCGGGGTATACTTTGTGGACGTCCTATTAAACAGCCAATTTCCTTTAGCGATGTGGAAAGATTTTTGTTGGGGCCAAGGGGGTAGGTTTCACACCGGACATCCGTCTTAGCTGCTGGTTGTGGAATGAGCTGTTCATTGAACGTCCCGCCCTATCTGACCGTCCAGTGACCCAAACACCTGCCGTGTGCGTATAGGACTCTCTTTGTTATCGCCTGCTGAAAGGTGCATTGTTTTTCAAAGCTAAAAGCCTACCTGAATGTGATAAACACAAATGCTTAAATATTGCAATGCCTCCTCTGTTTGCTGAAGGCATTCAGCCCGGAAGGCTGTTCATGTAGAATAGAGTTCATGCCCCAAATGTAATCCAATTCTGACTTACCTATCCCCTGTGTGTGTCTGTTGCTCAGTAAATTCTGTGCTAAATTTGCACACGGAGACTCCAAGCTGTGCCTCAATACCCCAGCAGCGGCCATAGACTGAATACCGGGGAAAGGATTCAGATCCTGCTTTCGTATAATATGCACTATCAGTTTTTTGTCACCCAATGGGAGGTCGACTAAGTGGTCCAGCAACATCTGGTTCGCCCAGTGAAATGCTGGATACATTTTACCTTCTCCAGGTTTGAGAAGCATTCCATGTCCAAATGCAGCAAGACCAGAACAATATCCAGGCTTGGGGCTGACAAGTGGCAAGTAACATTCACACCACCCAAGTGCCAGGCAATGACCATCTCCAATAAGAGAGAATCCAACCATCGTTCCTTGACGTGCAATGGAATTACCAGCACTGAATCTCCCACTATCAACATCCTGGGACCAGGAACTGAACTGCACTCGCCATATAGATAGTGTAGTTACAAACACAGAACCGAGGATAGGAATCCTGTGCTGAGTAACCCACACCTTGACTTCCCAAAGTCTGTCCAGCATCTACAAGGCATAAGGCAGGAGTGTGATGGAATACTCTCCACTTGCCTGGATAAGTGCATCTCCTGAAACACTCAAGAAGCTCGACACCATCCAGGACAAAGCAGCCACGCTTAATTGGCACCACATCCACAAGCATTCATTCCCTTCACCACTGACGCACAGTAGCAGCAGCCTGTACCATCTACAAGATGCACTGCAGGAATTACCAAGGCTCCTTAGACAGCACCTTCCAAACCCACGACCACTACCATCTAGAAGGACAGGGGCAGCAGATAGGTGGGAACATCACCACCTGGAATTTCCCCTCCAAGTCACTCAACAGCCTGAGTTGGAAATATATCGGCTGTTCCTTCACTGTCGCTGGGTCAAAATCCTGGAGCTCCCTCCACAACAGCTCTGTGGGTGTACCCACACCACAGAGACTGCAGCGGCTCAAGAAGGCAGCTCACCACCACCTTCTCAAGGGGCAATGAGGGATGGGCAATAAATGCCGGGCCCAGCCTGCGACAGAAAGCATCCCGTGAATGAATTAAATAAAAATATCAGTTTGTATTTCTATCCCTGGTTGTTGGATAATTGATGTGCTTCACGTCCGAAGTGAATTGATCCGCATGTTTGATGATGATCTCTTGTTTTGTAATTCTGAAGTGTGGAACTATGTGCACCGTCACCTATGTCTGTTTCGGAAAGAGAATGGAACACATCCAGTCTTTTTTCTTAAAACACTGATCAGTCAATTTGCGTGTGACGCAATGGAAAATGAGAAGAATATCATTCCTTTGATGTGTTCGAACAAAATAATTCAAAATTTTCACAGTGAAACGATTTCATTTAATTCTATGCACTGTGTAACAGCATCCATGCACAATGTTCAGTCGCCATTTTTCTTCAAGTAAATAGAATTTAACTTAAGGAGAGAGATTTTCTTCAAGATTTCATGGAAGGTAAAGCTAAATACACCGCGGGGCACATTAGCTTTGCTGATAGTTGGACTGAAATATACCTTAACAACAAAGGGGCTTGAGATTATTGGACGAATCTCAAACTGAAAGCAGAAGGTCACAAAAGAAATAAGGTACTGATCGATTGGAGGGCATTTTTTTAAACAAAAAGTCGTTCATGGAATGTGCGCTAGGCCATCATTTAGTGCCCATCCCTAATTACCTTTGTTCAGGGGGCATTTAAGAATCAGCCATTGCTGTGGATCTGGAGCTACATGTCGGCCAGGAGAGATAAAGGATGGGTTCACTGACAGTTTCGAGGTCACCAGCACACTTTGGGTTACAGTATTTTTTCCTTTAAAATTCGAAGCTGCGGGATTCGATCCCACGTCCCGGGAGCATTAATTCTGGGGCTCTATTCGACCAACCCAATGGCAACACCGCTATGCCTCCACCACCTCCCCTGTTTCTATCATGACACCAAGATTGGGGAAGGGTGTTTGTTTCAGTGGCAGGTAAGCATCACATTCAAATTTTGAATGAAATTTGCAAAAAAATCAGGCCAAAAAAAATTGTGGATTTGGCGCTAACTCGCTTAGAGCGTCACAAATTGCAACTCGGAGCTACTTTATCAGGTAGACCGCGGCTCGTTTATACTTAAGATTAAAGTTGGATGTTGACATCTGTGAAAGTGCCTTGTGATTCGCGAAGGGGACGTGGCTCGTCTTCATGTGGATGTTTGGTACTGCACTGGTCACAGCAGGGGTACGTCACCAACCCCCATATTAGCTCACAACGCGGTCGACGCGAAGGTCCAGTAAGAGGGAGGCTCCCATACCCATCATCAGCAAGAAGAGAAATCAAGTCAGGGACTCAGATGTAAACCGTGAAAATTCGGGTGCAGGTAAGTTACAGGGACGTGTCTTATTGCTTTATTCTTCCTTCGGTCACAATTTCAACAGATAATGCTTTATTTTCAGGATACCCCAGGCAAGTTCTCCTGACCGATATGTCTCGAGACATCAACCCTCTTAAATTGACTTCGCCTCTCTATTCCGAACCAAATCACATGTACAGTTCTAATACCGTCGACACACTGTCGGAAACGTAAAACTCAATTCTCTCGCCGGCTACTCAGAGTCCGTGTGCCAGAACTTTATCTTTTCTGCAGAAGTTGTGTCCATCTCAGTTTATCTCACGGGAGAACGACTAATGCATGAGAGAAAAGATGTACTAATAGGGGCGTCTGTAATGGGAGTTTGATTAGATAATAGGCGGCCTAAGACGATAGAGATTTCTTGTGGCCTTATGATATTCAAACAATGATGACTGTATGAGAGGTTTAAAAGGTCCAAACAAACAGGACAGAAAGCATGTTTTGGGGGAGCGTACTCCTTTAGGAACGCTCTTACCTGTATTCCGTCACGTAAGAGCAGGTAACCACGGCTTGGAATTTTTGTGCCTACATTTTGGAACAGGAAACCCTTTATCGGTACACGGCAGATATTCTACTCATTTATATTTATGTTTCTCGTTGTTAGGTGATCGTTGTACAACATGTCAGAATTTATTCCGTTAAAGATTGTTGCATCAGTTGCAAAAGGAAATCCTGCAGTTTATCACTTGATTTCTTACATTAAAGAGAGCGATGTGAGGAAAGCATCTATGAAATAAATTGAGGGAGGAAAGGCATCTGCAGGGAAATCCGCATGTGCTCGACGAACTGTAGGAGCTTGCCTGGCCAGATTATTTCCAGCAACTGATTATTTTGAATACATTTAACAGGATACAAATTGAGGACAATATCTTACCCAATAGATGTTCAAACGAAATTAGACGTCAAGGTTCCATCAGTGCGATTATTTGTTTTTTTTCCCCCTGCAATGGACAGTACAACTTCAAATTGAATGACCATACCCCTTAAGACTGTATTACTATGATTACTATTGCCATTATCATTACTAAACACAGGATGCAACTTCAACTGATTATTATAAATGCAGTGAACAGAATACAGATTTAGGAAAATATCTTATCCTGTATATTTTCAAACGAAATTAGACATCAGGATTCCATCAGTGTAATTATTTGTGCATTTTCTACAATAGACAGTGCAATGTCAAACTGAATGGCAATACTCCTTAAGATTGTATTATTATGATTACTATTGACGTCATCATTGTTAAAGACAGCATGCAACTTCCGGTGGAACATTTACAAGCGGCTGCATTGGTAGAATAAATTGGACTGTCCTGGAAACTTTAGTTCTGTTGACAATTGCGGCAAAAATCTATTTGGAAATAGTAGATCCCTGCAATTTGAGGACGCATGTTGGGCAAGTGAAAAAAAAAGCCCTTGGGAAATTCATGAATAATGAAAAGCTATCGATTTTCACCAAATCGATTCCTCCGACTGGGAAAGGCCGTTTCCATTGGAGGTCTTGGGTTCTATTGCACTGAATTATCAAAACACGCAGCACGTGATTCGTGAAAAAGTGATTGAAAGAAACAGAAACATTACGCACATGACATTAATGTCGGATTCTCGACACTCGAACTTGGTTAACTGGTAAGCATTTTATTTATGCTTTCTCTACCATATCGTTTATAGCCTCACCAAATTCCGTTAGCTGCCAATGACATCATAACGAATATTGCTCAGTCGTTATTAAGCGAAATATTCGCAAACTAAACTCTGTGGAATTCTTATTTTTTCACTTAGGGTATATTGTTGACCCATGAAATAAAACATGGATGATTCACTGAGCACTGAAACCGGACTCGCCGTTCATCATGTACACACTCAATCCGGTACAGAGGAAGATCCGGTAAGTCACCAAGGCTCCCAGGTTCATTCAGCAGCCAGAGAAGTAACCAGCCGAGGGATTAAGCCGGAAGAAACGAAAGCTCTGGGTGTAAGGCTATATCATTTTTAAAAATTCTGAATTTAAGCCTATTCAGATAGATTAAAGTTTTAACAGGTAATGTTACCTGTTAAATACAATGTTACCTGTTAAATTAATATACAATGCACAAAATGGTGCTTGCGGTTATCTGAAGAACATCATGAAATAGATGTTAACATTAGTTCGCTTCATTATCCACAGTAATATCACGTGTATAATTTCAATAGGAATACAATTCAACAAATATATGATTATATTTGTAGATTTTGCTTCTTTAAGTGACCCTCCGGACGTGGGCGTCCCTGACAAGCTCTGTCTTTAATGCTCATTTAGAGTTGCCCTAATGACAACACTGAGTTGGGCTTCCGTCTCGAACTGTCACAGGTTCTGTGGCGATGATGCTCCCAGAATGTCAGTGTGGACGGAGTGGAGGATTTCCAGCCAGCGAGGTTGAGGGAAGGATGATTTATTTACAAGTGAGGATGTTGTGTGATTTAGATGGGCTCTTGGAGATGGTCACACTCCACAGATAGGCTGCCCTTGACCAGCTCGGAGGGCGAAATTGCTGGTTTAGTAAGTGCTGTCCACTGCGTTCTACAGTCCACCAATGGTGGAGGAGTGATTGTTTGAACTGATTCCGAGTCTATGTGTTAATGCTCCAAATCAAGATGTTTTATGAGATTTATTCCCTGCTCCTCTCTCTGCTTACTCCCCTTCCACTTCTTATCTGTCTCTCCTCTCCCCACCCCCTTCCCCTCTCTCTGACACTCTCTCTCAATATTTCTCTCCGATACCCCTCCCCACCCTCTTTCTCTCCCCAACCCCTCTCTCTTTCTCTGTGAATGAATTAATTCAGGATATTTTATGCGAGTTGTTCTCTAATCAATCATCTGATCCATTTTCCTCTTCCTTCACTTCTTCTAATCTTTCTCCCTCTCTCTCCATCTATCTCCACTCTCTCCCCTTCTCTCCAGCCTTCCTCCGCACCCACACTCTCTCCCCCCTCTCTCTCTCTCTCCCTTTCCAGCTCTATATCCCCCTCCCATCGCCAATTCCCGCTCTTTCTCACTATCTCTCCCACCCACCCCAACATCTGCTGTCTCGAATTCTCTCTCTCTCTTTCTGTCTCTCAATCTCCGTTTGCCTCTCTCTGTGTATCTCTCCCTCTCCATCTCTACCTCTCCCGCCCACCACCACCTCCCACTCTCTCTCTCTCCTACCCACCCTTCCCCCTGCTGTCTCCTTCTCCCTCTCTCTCTCTCTCTCTCCACCTCTATCTCTCCCACATCCGCCATCACCCGCGCGCACTCTCTCTCTCGCTCTCTCACGCAGTTATGTTTGATTTTATTTGATATGTTTTATCTATGTGCACACTGTGGTATTTTCCATCTTTTAGGTCACTCAGATCGTCTTGGGAGTGCTCTGTATTCTCTTTCGGATTATTCTCTATTGGACAACAATAGCTCCAAGCCCAGTGCCCTTTTCAAGAATATACAGATCACACTGGCTGAGCGGCCTGTCGGTAAGTTTCAGGTCAATGTCTGGACCACGAAATGTGAGAAGGAATGGGAGGTTCGAATTGAACACGAAGGACGTTTGTAGAGCGTCCCTGCTTTCATGCACACAGCATAACGGATTGATTTTCAATGCCCTCCCTCCGGAAATTAACTCCAATCTTTCGCTTACACTTCTAGGATTTTCTTAATTCCAACAGTTAAATTAAAGCACATGTGAATCTGTGCCACTCGGTCAATTTATAAGGATAATGGCGATCTTCTTATCCCACGGGCCAGAATGTGCCTCCTCCCCACAAAACTGCACTAAAATTAATTTACGAACCGGATTTTCAGATGTATCGCTACCTTCCTGTATTTCTGCCGCAGTCTCCTTCAGTGTTAACTACAAACCTTAATTTTTATTTATCCACCTTCTCTGAAACTGTGCTTCGGACGGGCTGCGTCCAAATCCTTTCTATCATTGCCAGAGTAAATCCATTACCTCCCCAATAGATTACTGTGATTCCCTTACGTTGAATCCTAAATCGCTCTCCTCCCCATTGTCACGGGCTTCCCACTGACTGGAAGATGGCCTGTTGTGTCGTTTCAGATCCGGGATGAATGTCCCCTCACATGGCAAGTTGTGAATTCCACCTGTCACAGTGTCACCCAGCCGTTCATGCTGCGGTGGAACGTGTTGCTGTGCTCAGGGTGCGACATCAGCTCAAGTTGCTTCTTGCAGTTTGCAACATTCAGCTCTCGTCCACGTTGCTCGTTGCGCCCGTAACTTACCGTAGTCAGAAAACTTGTACATATGGCTCCCTATCCATTTCGCTAACCCTGCACAAACGCCAGGAAAAGCTGTCACCCCAATGCAGACCGGTGGGAGACAACTCTGGTCAAAGCACATGAATAATCAAACCGAAGAAAAAAAAGACTTCATAATTTAAGGAAGTTATTTTCATTATAAACATGATCTATCAAGTGAAATGGATATTTACACTTTTCTTTCCACTTTATGTTATGTGGGAGCCTGTGGTACATTCTTGGAGCGGAACCGAATACAGGCCTTGTGGGTAGATCCATATTGGAATTCCTTGAATCAAACTTTTCAACTCCAGGAGTACTATTTTAAAGTTAAATTCTGTAACCAGCCAGTTTACCGCCGGTTCGCAAAAAATACCCCTTCATGCTACAACGTTCTGTCATTTTGTAGGTCCAATGACGGGGTAGACTCTTTTCGTGTGTTGTAGTTCTAGAGCCATCAAGGTCTACAGTACAGAAAAAGGTCCTTTGGCCCATCGAGTCTGTGCCGGTCAAACAAGTACCTAACTATTCTAATCCCATTTTCCAGCACTAGGCCCATAGCCTTGTATGCCACGGCATTGCAATTGCACATCCAAATACGTCTTAAATGTCATGAGGGTTTCTGCCTCTGCCACCCTTTCAGGTAGAGTTCCAGATTCCCACCACCCTCTGGGTGAAACAATTCTTCCTCACATCTCCTCTGAACCTTCTGCCCCTTACCTTAAATCTATGTCCCCTGGTTATTGATCCCTCCACCAAGGGGAAAAGTTCCTTCTTGTCTACCTACTCTATGACCCCATAACTCTTTACGCCTCAATCATGTCCCCCCTCAATCTCCTCTGCTCCAAGGAAAATAATCCCAGTCTATCCAATCTCTCCTCCTAACTAAAACTCTCCAGCCCAGGCAACATCCTAGTAAATTTCCTCTGCACTCTCTCTAGTGCAATCGCATCCTTCCTATAATGCAGATTCCAGAACTGCACGCAATACTCTAGCTGTGGCCTAACCAGTGTTTTATGCAGTCCCTGCATAACCTTCTTGCTCTTATATTCTATGCCTCGAGTAATAAAGGAAAGTATCCCATGTGTAGTTAAAACAAGTGATAGCGAACTGGCAAGCCGTCTTACATTTCTCCAATTTCATATCACGAAAGGAAAAGAGTGACAAGCAGAGATGCACGTTAAATGTAGACGGAACAACAATTAGATTCCCTGCGGACAGTTCTGGACAAAATTGTATAAAGGCATCGGGGAAAGGGATGCCAAAGCTGATAGGAGAACTAACGTTTTGATTGAGGGGTTTTTCGCAAGTATAAAAACGGCCACATTTTGTTAAATGCCACGCACACAAATAAAACTGCTTTAAAAATAAATAATTGCAATACATACTGAATGGAATTTCTATATCTTTGGCGGGATGCGCCGAATGCATTTTCGGCCAAGCATCCAATGCCTTTGTCTGAATTATCATGATGGACAGATATGAAAATGAATTACTGCTTACTCTCCGAAGCTGTGGGCCTGTCTGGCGGCGAATTCTACCAGTGCCTTGGCGGTGGTCACGAATGTATTCCTGTTTCAAGTCGACTTCGACATTTGGCTCGGACCAAGATTATGTGCTCCCAGAAGCGCCGGAGGTCATTATGCCATATCTGTGAGTACAGGATAAAATCTGCATACATGACAGGATCTCCCTTGTCCTCACTTATCACCCTACCAGTCTCCGCATTCAAAGGATCATCCTACGCTATTTCCACCAACTCCAGCATAATGCCACCACCAAACACGTCTTCCCTTCAAACCCCCCCCCCCCCCTTCGGCATTCCGCAGGGATCGTTCCCTCCAGGACACCCTGGTCCACTCCTCCATCACTCCTTACACCTCAACCTCCTCCCACGGCACCTTCCCATGCAACCACAGAAGGTGCAATACCTGCCCCTTTACTTCTCCTCTCCTCACCGTCCAGGGCCCAAACAGTCCTTTCAAGTGAAGCAGCATTTCACTTGCACTTCCCTCAATTTAGTCTACTGCATTAGTTGCTCCCAACGCGGTTTCCTCTACGTCGGAGAGACCAAATGCAGACTGGGTGACCGCTTTGCAGAACAGCGTTGGTCTGTCTGCAAGCATTACCCAGACCTCCCTGTCGCTTGCAATTTCAACACTCCACCCTGCTCTCATGCCCACATGTCCTTCCTTGGCTTGCTGCATTGTTCCAGTGAAACTCAACACAAACTGGAGGAACAGCATCTCATCTTCCGACTAGGCACTTTGCTGCCTTCCAGACTGAATATTGAGTTCAACAATTTTAGATCATGCATTCTCCCCTCCATCCCTACCCCCTTTCCTATCCCCCCTTTTTTTCCAATAATTTATGTAGGTTTTTATTTTCCTACCTATTTCCATTATTTTTATAAGTATTTCTATCCATTCTTTTATCTCTACCTTTTAGCCTTTTTCGATTCCTTCACCCCACTCCACACTCACTAGGGCTATCTGTACCTTGCTTGTCCTGCTTTCTACCCTTAATTAGCACATTCCTTAGATAATATCACCACCTTCAACACCTCTTTGCCCTTTTGTCTATGCCATCTTTTGGCTATCTCCACCTATTACTGGCCCTCTATCCAGCTCTACTTGTCCCACCGCCAACCCTTAAACCAGCTTATATTTCACATCTCTTCTATTTTTACTTAGTTCTGTAGAAGAGTCATACAGACTGGAAGTGTTAACTGTGCTCCTCTCCACAGATACTGCCAGACCTGCCGAGTTTTGCCAGGTATTTATATTTTTGTTATAAAATCTTCACACATGGCCAAATTATGCAAATGAGCTAAGTCAGCTCCAGCATGTCTTCACTTTATTTTATATAGACTGACTGAGAGTGGACAGTGCGGAAGGGGCTTGCTCCCATGTTACTGCCCCACACCAAGGTCCTAACCACTGAACCTAGCCATAGAAGAAAAACAGTTGGCTTTTGCCTGACACGCTTAGCCTCGTGAAGCATCCTCAGCTGCTCCACAGGAGTGTTACCAGCCAAAACTGTCACCCAGACACAGAGGGCGATATAAGCTCAAGTAGCCAAAAATGTGGCAAAAGAAATGGGCTTGAGGAGCACCTTAGGGAGCATGGCTGCTGAGCAGACTGGTGCATCTTGGTATATGGGCAGCGGTGTTTTGTTTGATTTCAAATCTAGGGAAGAGTGAAATCTAGCAGGCGGGCCAAGAGAGCATGGGAATGTTCAAGACTCCAGACACAAGTTACTGATGACAGTTTTCCCTTCCAGCTGCCTAGTTTCCAATCAAAGGCATAGAGGAACAAATTGGACCTAACAAAGCCTAAATATCTGCCCTTCGAAAACACTTCCCTCCCCGCTCACCCAACCCCCCAACCAACCCCAATTCCCCACCCCCCACCACCCCCCGAGAATATTTCATTTTATTGGTGACAATCTCATACTTCTCGTTTTGGATTCGCCTAATAAGTGGGAAATGCATTGCCCTGCGTCTACCTGCTGACACGTCCACTTATTAGTAATTATCTCTGTGATATTCACTGCTCGGATGCCTGTTTTCTAGCGGAAAGGCTCACTTGTAGGCACTATTAAATATCTTCTTCAGAATCCTCAAAACCAGCTTGCTTGAACTGCCTGTTGGAGACCAATTCGTTCGTGTTTTTTTTATGATGGGGTCTCTACATATGGATGATAAAGGCGTGGGGGTAAATTGATCACAGTCAGCTGCCTGGTAGGTAGAATGTTCGCCTTATCTGCTGTATGACTTTTTATTTATCCACTCCCCTGCCCACTCATTGCCAGCGTGAACATTGAATATCCCGCCATCTGAGATAGTGAGACAATATGAGTAAAATGACGCCCATATATGTAACTTTCCATGGGGGCCCATTGGATGGCAAAAGGCGAGAGCTGTCTCCCAGTACATTGTTGCCCCAGACCAATGTCGCATCCCATCTGTTTACTTATCTCAGTTGTAACTATATTCTCTGCCCCATACTCTGGGTTAAGTTCCTTTCAGTATTGTCCTGTTACCTTCGGCACGAGAATCCTCGCAGCCATAAGTCATTTTCCTTATTTCTGAATGTCCTTAACATGATCTCCCCACTGATGCACAGGGATATCCCTACGAGCTCATAATCATTCCCTGGTTGCTTCTGCTGTTGGAGATATCCGTGTCAATCGCTATTTCTATCCACAGATGGAAGGTGCTGTGCAGAAATTCGAAGATGCAACTCAATGAGGTTGGTAATTACATGAGACCTGTTAACATTTAGCATTGACCCGCAGAGAAACAAATGACTTGAATCTTTGCAGCGCCTTTTCTAACCATTATAATGCGTCTTGCATGGAACGAAATTGTGTCTTACTGATAGGAGTGTGATTATGACCAGCTGATATCTCATGTGTGTTGGTTAAGAGCTCTGAGATTCAGAGGGATCTGGATGTCCTAGTGCATGAATCACAAAAGACTAGCGTGCAGGTGCAGCAAGTACTTAGTGAAGTTAACATCGAAACATAAAAACTAGGAACAAGAGTAGGCCATTCGGCCCTTCGAGCGGTCCCACCATTCATTATGACCTTGGCTTATCCTCCAACTCAATAGCCTGCTCTCCGCTTTTTCCTTGTACCCTTTGATCCCTTCACCCCAAGAGCTATATCTAACTCCTTCTTAAAAACATACAATGTTTTGACTTCAACTGCTTTCTGTGGTAGCAAATTCCACAGGCCCACTACTTTCCGGGTGAAGAAATTTCTCCTCATCTCAGTCCTAAATATTCTACCCCATATCCCCAGACTGTGACTCCTGGTTCGGACTCCCCACCATCGGGAATCTTTCCTGCATCTACCCTGTCAAGTTCTGTTAGAATTTTAGAGGTTTCTATGAGATCCCCACTCTTTCTTCTGAACTCCAGCGAATATAATCCTAACCGACTCAATCTCTCCTCCTATGTCAGTCCAGCCATCCCAGGAATGAGTCTGGTGAACCTTCGCTGCACTCCCTCTATAACAAGTACATCCTTCCTCAGATAAGGAGACCAAAACTGCCCACAATATCCCAAGTGTGGCCTCACCAAGGCCCTGTATAATTGCAGCAAGACATCCCTGTATCTGCACTAGAACCCTCTTGCTATGAAGGACAACATACCATTTGCCTTCTTTACCATCTGCTGCACCTGCATGCTTATCTTCACCCAGGTCTCGTTGCACATTCCCGTCTCTCAATTTATAGCCGTTCAGATAATCTGCCTTCCTGTTTTTGCTATCAAAATGGATAAACTCACTTTTATCCACATTATACTGCACCTGCCATGCATATGCCATCTCACTCAGCTTGTCCAAATCACACTGAAGCATCTCTGCATCCTCCTCACAGCTCACCCTCCCACCCAGCTTTGTGTGATATGCACATTTGGAGATATTACATTTAGTTCCCTCATCTAAATCACTCATATATATTGTGAATAGCTGGGGTCCCAGCACCGATCCCTGTGGTACCCCACTAGTCACTCCCTGCCATTTGGAGAAAGAACTGTTTACTTCCTGTCTGCCAACCAGTTTTCTAACCATCTCAGTACACAACCCCCAATCCCATGTGCTTTAACTTTACATGCCAGTTTTTTATGTGGGACTTTGTCGAAAGCCTCCTGAAAGTTCAAATAAACCACATCCACTGATTCCCCCTCATCAACTCTACCAAGTCCATCCTCGAAAAGTTCCATTAGATTTGTCAAGCATGATGTCCCTTTCGAAAATCCATGCTGACTCTGTCCAATTCTGCCACTGTTTTCCAAGTGCTCAGCTATTAAATCCTTTATAATGGACTCTAGCATTTTCTCCACTCCCGACGTCAGGCTGACTGGTCTGTAATTCCATTTTCTCTCTACCTTCCTTTTTAACTAGTGAAGTTACATTAGCCACCCTCCAATCTGTAGGAACTGTTCCAGAGTCGATAGAATTTCGGAAGGTTCCATTGCATCCATTATTTCCAGGACCACTACCTCCAGGACTCTGAACAGAACGTATCACTTATTGCGAGGGGAAATGATTGCAAAAGTAGGATGATTATGCTTCAGCTGTACAGGGCACTAATGGAACCCTACCTGGAGTATTGTGTACATTAAAGGTCTCCTTATTTAAGGAAAGATATAAATGCATTAGAAGCAGTTCAGAGAAGGTTTACAAGACTAATACCTTGAATGTGTGGGTTATCTGATGAGGAAAGTTTGGACAGGTTAGGCTTATATCTACTGTAGAAGAGTAAGAGCTAACTTGATTGAAACATATAAGAGCCTGAAGGTCTTGACTGGCTGAATGTGGAGAGGATGTTTCCTCTTAGTTGCAGAGGGGAGAGTAGGAGATGGCATCCTGAAGCAGGATTAACTGTTTATAAATAAGGGGTCGCCCATTTTAGACGGAGATGAGGAGTTTTTTTTTTTCTCTCAGAGAGTTGTGAGCCTTTGGTACTCTTCCTCCAAAGGCTGTGGAAGCGGAGTCTTTGAATAGTTTTTTAAAGCTGAGGTGATTCTTGATTAACAAAGAGGGTGAAAGTTTGTCGGGTTTCGGGGGGATTGTGGGGCAGAGGTTAAATTCAGGTCTTGTTGAAGGGTGGAGCAGGCTCGAGGGGCCGAGAGGCATGCTGCTGCTCCTTGTTCGTACGTTCATATCTGCAAAACCATTAAATGAAGAATAAAATATTAACCTTGTATGGAATGGTCGCTGTGACATAAAGCTGTGGGTGGCGGCGGAGGATGAATGCATTTCAGATGCTGTTGTGTTTCCTAAGGGTCAACCTTGGGTGAATGACTTTTTCCTAACTTCTATAAATGAGCGAGACCCTGGTGAATGGAGCAACATGATAAAGTTTGCTGCCATTACACAGCTTGGTACAATTTGATACACATTGTTGAGTGGGGTTGCTGACTCCAGATGGCATAGAAAGAATAAATGTTCTGGCCCTGGAGAGGGTCCAGAGGAGGTTCACGAAAACGATCCCAGGAATGAAATTTTGAGGATTCTGGGTCTATAGTCGATGGAGTTTAGAAGGATGAGGGGTATCTGATTGAAACTTACAGAATACTGAAAGGCCTGGATAGAGTGGACGTGGGGAAGATGTTTCCATTAGTAGGAGAGATGAGGACACGAGGGCACAGCCTCTGAGTAAAGGGAAGACCTTTTAGAACAGAGATGAGGAGAACCTTCTTTAGCCAGAGAGTGGTGAATCTATGGAATTCATTGCCACAGAAGGCTGTGGAGGTCAGGTCATTGTGTGTATTAAGCCAGAGATAGATGGGGGGATCAAAGGTTATGGGGAGAAGGCGGGAGAATGGGGTTGAGAAACTTATCAGCCATGCTTAAATGGCGGAGCAGACTCTATGGGCCTAATGGCCTAATTTCTGCTCCTATCCCTTATGGTCTTATGGTCTAATAGCGAAATGGGCTGAAACATGGTAGGTGGAGCTGAACGCTGATAAGTATAACGTTTGAAAAGGCGAATATGGCTGGTCAATATACAATTATCATTCTGAAAAATGCAGGTGAGAATAGCGGTCTTCCTGTCCATACAGAACAATCATATCTGTTTTCATTCGTCCATGGGATGTGGGCGTCGCTGGCTCGGGGCCAGCATTTATTGCCCGCCCTTTTTCAAAGGGTAAAAAAGAGTCAACCACATGTAGGCCAGGCCAGTTATGGCAGCAGATTTGCTTCCTTAAATGACATTAGTGAACCAGATGGAGCTTTGTGACATTAGGCAATGGTTTCACCGTCACCGTCATCAGACTTTTAATTCCAGATTTTTATTAAAATCAAATTTCACCACCTGCCATAGAACCATGGAAAATTTACAGCACAGAAGGAGGCCATTCGGCTCATCTTGTCCATGCCAGCCCGAGGACACCCAGGTGCCCTTTCTAATCCCGCCTTTCTGCACCCAGTCCATAGCCCTGCAGCTTACAACACTTTAGGTGCAGATCCGGGTAATTTTTAAACGAGTTTAAAGTTTCTGCCTCTGCCACCAACTTGGGCAGTGTGAGCATCCGGGTCCTCAGAGCATTACCCTGGGTCTCTGGAATGCTAGTCAGTGACAATACCCACTATTCTATCGCCTCTAAATGGAGTTATACTGTATGAAGTCAGCTGATTGTGCTGCAACTTTATAAGTAGCTGGTTCTGTGTCAGCTGGAGAGATTGTGGACAATTTCTAACACGATACTCTTCAAATACGTAACGGCAATGAAGCTGGTACAGGGGAAGTGTCCAGGCTTGTTACACAGGAAATGGACCTCAGTTGTAAGCAGAGGTTAAATTATAGTCAAGTCGCTTCTAATTGGCAGAAAAATATTTTGGAGGTGACTTATTGAAAGCTTTTCAAGGCGCTGGGAGGATTCGATAGGAGAGACAGAGAACAGCAGCTCCATCTAGTGAGTGTGCCGACAGCCAAGGGACATGGAATTTACATAATTGGAAGCAGCTTGAGGAGAAATAACGGTCACACACAGTTGCCTGGATCTGGGGCGTTGTACCTTAGAAGAGAGAGTCTGGAAATTGCTTACAAAAGTAATTTTCAACGGGAATAGGACATGTCGTCGAGAATCAAAAGTTGACAAGTCTACAGAGCGAAAGGATGGGGAGAAGATATGGGACACAGCATCACTGTGCTCTGTCAAGAGGTTAGCACATGGGGGAGAGGCGGATGTGCTGTCGATGTAGGAGCAAGACCCACACGGATAGCAGCAGTTAGAGACAGTGGAATACTGTGTGGCCAAGGCCAGGCTGAATGTCATTAGGGTCATAGCGCCTGCGGATCATGAGAGCTCTGGCAGCCAGTGATATTTGGCGGGGTGGCTGCCCAGGACACCGAGGTTTCTGCTTGAATTCCGGCTGCGATCAGCTCGTGATCCGGTCTAGATAGGTTATGACATCACTTCCTATTGATTCTGACACTGTTAATGTTGCTTCGTGTAAAATGACCACTTAGTTGGCGTCAATATCAGTGCAAATAAATTAAACTTTGTGTGGAATGGCGACTTCTGGACTCGGGATTTTGTTCAGTCTTCGCTTGTTTTTTGAGTTACGTTGATTTTCTGATTGAGGGCGAGACGGTGACCAACACCCTAGATTTATTCTAATAATTCTGAGGTTTGAGTTCACTTCTCTAAAAGAGTGTGATATATAGGTATATAAGTGTGTGTATATATATATATATATATATATATATATATAGATTCATACATATATATTCATAGGCAAGTACATAAATATATGGTATAAATACTCATTGATTTTTTTTGCGAAATTCCATTCATACTCAAAATGAATCACTACCATATGAGAGGGTTTCCTTGTTTGCACCTAGGAAGTACGGAGGGTCAGAAGTGTACATGTCCACAGATCCATGAAGGCAGCTGCACAGGTGGATAAGCTGGTTAACAAATCAAATGGGATATTTGCCGTTATGAGCCGAGGCATAGAGTACAAGAACAGGGAGGTTATGTTGGATTGTATAGAACGTTGGTGAAGCCACAACTGGAGGGCTGTGTGCAGTTCTGGTCGCCACATTATAGGAAGGATGTGATTGCACTGGAGGGGGTAAAGAGAAGATTCACCAGGATGTTGCTTGGGCTGGAGAGCTTCAGCTATGAAGAGAGATTGGATAGGCTGGGGCTGTTTCCCTTAGAGCAGAGAAGGCTGTGAGGGGACCTGATAGTGGTATACACAATTATGAGGGGCAGAGATAGGGTAGATAGGAACTAATTTTTCCCCTTAGCGCAGGTGTCAATGACCAGGGGGCATAGATTTAAGGTAAGGGAGAGGAGGCTTATGGGAGATTTGAGGAACTTTTTTCACCCAGCGTTTGGGTGGTACCTGGAACTCACTACCTGAGGGGGTGGTAGAGGCAGGAACCCTCACAACATTTAATAAGTATTTAGATGATCACTTGAAGTGCCGCAGCACACAGGGCTATGGGCCAAGTGCTGGGAGATGGGATTAGAATAGATTGGTGCTTGATGGCCAGCAGGGACATGATGGACCGAAGGGTCTGTTTCTATGCTGTATAACCTTATGACTCTATGACTGTTTCTCTTCACCGTTTTGACAACAATTCTGCCTTCTTTCACAGCCCAATGCATCCGCTCCTCAGGACATCAGCTCTCAATTGCCCATACCTCAGGGACCAGCCTGTCCCAATGCGCCACCTCCCGCACCGGTCTAGTCCGCTCCTCATTGGAACAGCCAGAGAGTCAGTGGGAGCAAATCTGCCGTCGTGGTGAAGGAGTCCAGTCCATGACTGAGGTTGCTTTTGCCAATCAAGAACGCACGTTGCTGACTGAACTAAATCAAACTGCTTAAAAGAATAAAGAGACGTAAGGGAACTGGCCATCTGAACCTAAAAGAACTAGAGGAGGTCATTCCTCTCTTCATTATTGTGCTGGCTCTTTGAAATGTCCCTACAATTGGTCGGTGTTCCAAAGATATTTTTCCAATGCCGGTCAAGTATTTACTCAATGCACATTTGAAAGTTATTATCAACCCTTCTTCCGCCAATATTTCAAACCCTATATAGACATTTTCCCACTTTCCCTTTCACTCTTATCCTAAGTGCACACCCCTTCCCTCTCCCCTTTCATTCTCGTCTCTTGCACCTTGCCATCTTCTCTAATCAGTGATATGTTTCCAATAATATCTTTCCATGCTCGTTCATTTTCTCCCATCTTTCAGTAACATGCTTCTCTTCCAGCCTCCGCCCAGAGCCCGTGGCAAACACTGCACCCGCTTGTCTTCACCTCTCCTCAATGTTAACCACCCCCTTTCTCAGACTCACAGACCCATCCTCCTCATGGCCTTTCATTAATCCTCGTGTTCAAATTCCCCATGCGTTGCACTTTTAAAATGAGATTTGTTAGAAAAATACATCAAAACTCCGGGGAAGGCTTCTGGGCAGAAACTGCTTCGTGCCAACCACGCCCAGGATATATGAGAACTGGGGACAACCCCTTCCTCACCCCCTCTCCCCCGCAGAATCTCACCCCTTCCCCCATCTACCCCCATTTTCTCTATCAATTCCACACTGCGCCTGTGTTTCAAACTCCACGCTTCACTGTAAAAGGTTCTCCGACGTGGTGAGGCTGTGGGGATTGCGATCTGTTAACGAAGATCATATTGCTACTGACCTCCCTTTTGCCCTTTGAGTTGACTGAGTCTCCCTGGAACCCAGCAGCTTGGCTTCCTTTCTCTTTTTGTGATTAAAATCACCGCATCCATCCACAAACACGTCACTTATTCACAAAAATGAACCGCCACCTGTGCCTCTTCTCCCTTGACTTTTTTCCTTCCATCTGCTCGCTCAATGCACCTGTCCCAACTTCGCCATGGGCAATATTTAGAGTTCATGGTTTAAAAGCGCCTGTCAATGCAATTGAGACCCGGAAAGCCAATCTCCGCCAGGCCGTTATCCCCATATCCCACCGAGGGCTTCACGCTGAATCGCCAGTGTTCTGAACACCAGACAGTATGGTGCAGTCTCTTCCATTCACAAATCAGTGAAAACGAGGTCCGGACAAAAAGGGGAAAAAAACAAACCACAGGAAGGTGTGAGTTACCTTTCAGCCCATGTGCCTAAATGCTAATGGTGGGTTTAACGCTGTCCCTGACCGACAACCCCAAGGAACACATTGGGCTGCGAGAGCGAACTCCCACACGGATGAATTGAATGATTAATATTATTAAACACGCTGCTCAGGGCAGGGGACAAAGTCCAGCCTTTTAATGCACACCTTGCCCAGTCCAGTCTGTGTATTACCCAGCAAGTTACAGTTCTCACAATTTATAAAGTTACTCGGAATTTGCTTCCATCCTTTCAGGGTGAAGGGAACACACTTTCTCACAATCATCTAGCAACAAGAAAATAACATCAATTTCCCCCTCACTCACCTTAATGTCTTTCCGTGATTCACGTTGTCTTCAATACTCTAAAGGCACAAAGCAGAAACGAGAGAGAAACAGTTGTTGTCACATCTCCCGCTGCTGTGACAGGATCCAGTCGTTGTTTGGGTGCAAGATGAGATGAAGGGAGGCGGTCGGGCTGCGTGGGAAGGGAATGATCTGTAGAGGGCGGACTGCGACTGGAGATTGTGAGGTGGTTCTGTTGTGAGACCGTGGAGAGCACAGATGCGGGGGAGAGAATCTGAGGGAGACCCGGGTAGCATAGTCGGCACAGTACCTGACAAAGGCTGCGATTGAGGCAAGCCAGGCTGAAATAGTCCGTCCTTCACAAACCGTTGAAACACCAGAGACACCTCGATCAGAGCATCATTCCTGCTTCTACACTCAACAGAATGGGAACCACAATGTTCACATATTAGTCTATTTAGACACAAAGGAGCGCGGAAGCTTCCTGGTTCCTCTGACTCTCGGAGGTAGATATAATCCTGGTGGGAGCCCTGACTGGTGCCTGTCAGAATAACATGGGCAGGTGTAGCAGGTAGTGAACTTCTCGGCTGCCCAAATGTTCAGTGAGCCCACAGTTACTTGACTCAACTCTTCCTGAATCGTCCTCATATTCTTTCATTCTCAATAAACCGCGAGAAATTATTGGTCTCGATCGCGAATATACTGAGCACCGTCCTCCCATGTCAAGAATTCAAAAGCTTCACAGGCATCTGTGCGTTCGGACAGCCGCCTCAAATGAAAATTCTCATTCACATTTTCATGGAGCACACCTCATTCCCTCTTCCCCCTCTCAGCTCTTCCTCCTCTCTGCTCCCTCTGTCCACTCCCCCTTGCCTCCTTTAAGATCCCCCTCACATCTCCCCCTCCCCACCACCTCTGGCCTTCCCCCTCCCCTTCAAACTACCTCTTACCCCTACCCCCATTCTCACCACCCACACCTCCCCAAATGTCCCGCCTCTCCTTTCCAGATCCCCCTCAACTTATCTCCCGTTGATGGGCTTCAAAATCCCAGCAAAGTGGAGAGTATCAGCAGCTGAGGTGCACATTTCCACGTGATACAAACCTTCTATACTGTGTGGTCAGTGCAGGGTATATAAAAACTCAAAAATGATCCATGATAAATTTCAGTGCTAAATGTACCTGGCGGGACTACAGCAGTTCAAGAAGGCAGCTAACCAGCACCTTCTCAAGACGCAACTAGGGATTGACAATAAATGCTGGCCCAGCAGTGAAGCCCACATCCTGTGAATGAATTAAAAACAAAAATATTAGTTTGCCTGAAGTACAGATGTAAAGAGTTACCTTGGATGACCACTTAGTGATGGGAACTGAGGCCAAATCCCCAACCATAGGAATGGGCTGAATGATCAGTTTGAGTGCTAAACCTTCATGCAAGGCATGGGGGGGGGGGGGTGCCCTAAAATATGTTGTTGCCACAATTTAGTGAGTGGCACCGATTTTGCTTTTTCACTTTCAAGGTGGGAGACATCACACTTTCCCACCACCAAGGACAAATGACGTCGTTGTCTTCACCCGAAATCCACCCCCAGTCGTTTTGTAACTTCCCAACGTCATTTCTGTAACGAATGTCGCCCCTTGAACGAACTTCAAAACATTCAGTGATCAGTGCAAGATTTCCCGCAGACGCTGGTCTTGTGGCATTGTCACTGAAATTGGTAATCTTGCAACCCCCGGGAATGTTTTGGGCACCGGGTTATATCCCGGCATAATAGATGTTGCAAGTTGAGCTCAATAAATATCCAGAAATAAAAATCTAACGATGACCATAAAGCCATTACAATAAAAGCCCATGTGGTGCACTATTGTCCATTAGGGAAGTAACTCTGCTGTCTTCACCTGCTTGGTCCTACCAGTGCTTCCAGAACATTACAAATGTGGTTGACTCGCAAAAATGCCCCCTGAACAAGGGTGGGCTTTTAGTGTTGACCTAGACAGTGACAGAAATCATACCACGAACAATTTTTTAAAAAGGTGGCCACTTCACACGTCACCACTGTGACATATCGAGCAGTTGTGGTAGATTGATGAGCGCTGTGTGAAAGGCCACTATCGAATCCCGGATAGCTCAGTCGGTAGAATATCAGACTTTTAATCTGAGGGTTCAACTCCCTGTTCGGGCGATGCTGTTTAGTCTGTAAGCCTCAGGTCTGTCTGAAAGGGCAAGGAAAGATTCTGAGGGAGCCCCGGATAGCTTAGTCGTTACAGTGCCTGACATTGAACAGGAGATTTTTTCCACCGCACATGAGGTGATGAATCACAATTCCTGCTTCATTCTCCTGCTCTTTCAAGAAAGGCTGTGATTGAGGCATACCATGCTGAAATAGTCCTCACCTAACTAACTTTTTAAACAGCAGAGATACCTCGATCAGAGCATCATTCCTGCTTCTACACTCAACAGAATGGGAGCCACAATGTTCACATTTTACTCTATTTGGACGCACAGGAGCGCGTAACCTCTCTGCTTCCTCTGTTCCTGCTGACCCTCGGAGGCAAATATAATTCTGCAGGGAGCCCTGTCTTGTGTCCATCAGAATAACATGGGCAAGTGTGGCAGGTGATGACCGTCTCGGCTGCTCTAATGTTCAGTGAGTCCACAGTTCATTTCCTACCTGACTTGCACCTTCCTGAATTGTCCTCAGATCACCTGATTCTCTCAGGATCCTGAGAAATTATCAGTCTCGATCTCGAATATACTGAGCACCGGCCTCCCGTGTCCAGAATTCAAAAGTTTCACAGGCATCTGTGCGCTCGAACAGCCGCCTCAAATCAAATTTCTCATTCACATTCTCAACGAGCATAACTCCTCCCATTCCCCCTTTCCCCTCTTCCCCCTCACCCCTCCTGCCCCTCTCCATCCCTATCTCCCTTCCCCGTTGCCTCCATCAAGATCCCACTCCCATCTCCCCCTCCACTCCACCTCTACCCTTCATCCTCCCGTTCACTCTCTCTCTTACCCCTCCTCCAGTTTCCCCTCCCACACCTCTCCTCCTGCCCCAACTCCCCTTTCCAACTCCCCCTCACCTGCTCCTCCTCCCCTTCTGCCCCTCCGCCCCTCCGGGTATCCCCCTCCCCCACGACCTACGCAGTGAAATTCATGGATACAATGGGTGAAATTACAGTCAGATGCTTCAGCCCAACGTCAGTTCTCGTGGCTCAGTTGGTTAAAGAGTCGGTTCAGTAGTCAGGAGATACCGAGAGCAGATCCTCAACTTATCACCCGTTGATGGCCTTCAATATCCCAGCAAAGGGGAGAGTATCAACAGCAGAGTTGCAAATTTCCACCCGGTAGAAGCCTTCTAGACTGTCTGGTCAGTGCAGGGAAATAAAATGTCAAAATGGTCCATGATAAATTGCTGCACTCAATGTGCCTGGTGCGACGGCAGCAGTTCATGAAGCAGGCTCACCACCACCTTCTCAAGGGGCAACTAGGGTTGGGCAATAAATGCTGGCCCAGCCAGCGAAGCCCACATCCTGTGAATGAATTAAAGACAAACTTAGTACTCCCCCTGATGTACAGATCTAAAGAGTTATCTTGGACGACCAGGTGATGGTGGGAACTGAGGCCAAATCCCCACCCCATCCCCCACACTCCCAGCGGAATGGGCTTAATGATCAGTTTGAGCGCAAACGCTTCAGGCAAAGCGTGGGGGGCGCGATAACACTTGAAGTTCTTGTATTTCCAAATTGATTAATTGCCCTGAAATATGTCGTTGCCACAATTGAGAGAATGACACTTTTTGCTTTCAAGGTGGGTGACATCACACTTTCACGCCACCCAAGGACAAATGACGTCATTCTCTTCACCCGAAATCCAACCCCGTCGATTTGTAACTTGCCGATGTCATTTCTATACCTGAATGTCGCCCCTGAACGAACTTCAAAACATTCAGGGCTTAGCGCAAGATTTCCCAGGCACTGGTCTTATGGCATTGTCATTAAAATTGGTAATCTTTCGACCCAGGGGAATGCTTTGGGCACCGGGTTCATATCCCGCCATAATAGATGTTGCAAGTTGAGCTCAATAAATATCTAGAAATAAAAGTCTAATGATGACCATAAAGTCATAAACCATAAAAACACACCTGGTGCACTGATGTCCATTAGGGAAGTAAAGCTGCTGTCTTCACCTGGTTGGTCCTTCCTGTGCTTCTAGACCCACCTTACAAATGTGGCTGACTCGCGAAAAATGCCCCCTGAACAAGGGTGGGCTTTTAGTGTTGACCTAAACAGTGACAGACAACATACCACGAACAATTTTTTTAAAAAGTTGCCACATCACATGCCACCTCTGACATATCGAGCAGTTGGTGGCAGCGAGAATGTTGATGAACAGGAAGCCGAAGGGAGCGAGTGGGGCTGCGGGTGTTGGAAATGTTCTGTCGAGGGCAGATTCGTAAGGCAGGAAATGCAGAGTGCGGCCCAGATTGGAAGTATGCGGTAAGTACTGCATGTATCACAGTTGTATTGAAGCACCTCAGAGTGTAATTTAATCTATGCCGATAATTTTAAAACCGTTGCACAGTCTGACAGCCTGTAACGACAATCTTGAGATGTCTGTAATGTTCATTGATTGTACTGAAGCTCCTCATGATATATGTGGGAAACTGGAACCTGGTTGTACTTTTTCTAATGGCCATTTTGAAAAGTTTGTAAAGTTCTTTCAGATATTTTATCAATAAAGTATATTAAGAATAGCGAGTAAGTAAATAGCTGTTGTGAGACATTGAAGATCGCTCTGTGAATACATACCTTCGAAGCCGGGGTATCTTAGTCAGTGAAGCATCAGATTTTTAATCTGAGGGTGTATGATTCAAGTTCTTGTTCTAGCGTTCACTGTTTGAAGCTCTCTTGCGATGAGGGAGATATTGGTAATCATCTCTCTCGAAGAGCTCAAGTGATCCTGATTTCCTTTCAGCTTCTAAATCGTCACATCTTGCCGCAGTTTTGTTTGCTTCGAATGTTTTTCTTTCCAGAATGTTGTTATCCATTTCCAGCTGGACTTTTTATTTAAAAAAAACGCTTCCTGACTTGGCTCCTGATTGGGCTAAATATTCCCATTCTTCGGGACTGATGTTGTGATGATGGATGTTATTTTGTTTAAATGTTTTTGGGAATATAGTGCTATTCTATAAAGAAGGCTGTGTGTGTGTGTGTGTGTGTGTGTGTGTGTGTGTGTGTGTGTGTGTGTGTGTGTGTGTGTGTGTGTGTGTGTGTGTGTGTGTGTGTGTGTGTGTGTGTGTGTGTGTGTGTGCGCGCGCGCGCGCCCATGATTAATTTAACTGAGGCAGGTTAATGAAGACAGTTTGTCTGTGAGAACTGAGGGATGAAAGTGTAAAGGAGTTAGATTCATGCATTTGTAAAGATAAGTTCTCATGAGGTTGGATTTACGAGTCAATGGATTAGTTTTAAAATATGTTTTATGAGATTAGTTGGGACATTTTTTTGATGCTGACTTTCAAAGGGAAGTTTGGAAGTGACAAGGATGTTTTACGACTTGGAAATGTTTCAAAGGTGAAAAAGGGAAGGTTATGAAATTATTTTGGTTCAGAATCGAGGGGATAGGAGAACATAGGTTTTTATGTTTGGAGAATTAGGATTTCCTGTTTAGTAGACAGGCACTTTAACCAAATAGTCACGGCTCGGACAGCACCGAGACATTTCCAAATACAATCTTATCATTTGCAGCAGTGAATTTTCCTTAACACTTCTCTTGGAATTGTTGACACATAGTGAGGACTTGCTAAAAGTCTGATTGTTATGACCCAGCAGTTGATACAGCTGAGTTAGTTAAAATCCCGGAGGGAAACTTTAAGCAACTGTCACAATCTATAATTTGAAGAGGTATGTTTGAGAGGCAGCTCTAAATTCAAGAATCAGACCACCAGTCCTTGAGAGATCTTTAAATATAAAACAAAATGAAGCATCTTAATACGTTACAACACATTTAAACAAACCCACATGGCTACATATTACTGCTACCATAACTTTTAACAAATTCTCAAACTCACCTCTGCTACCGAACAGCAACCCATAGACTTTGAGCAGACACAGGTCAAAGCATTGTCACCTTACAAATTCAAAATGAGGTTTACTTTATTTTTGCTCATTTGCTGACACAGTGGGAGGCTTACAGGCATTGATCTTATATTGCCCCTGCCCAGCTGACACAACACTGATGACTGTTATAGCCAGCACATCCAAGCCGCATTCTTGTTTTCAAAGTGGATGACATCACACATTCCCACCGACAAGAACAAATGTGGTCGTTTCCTTAAGCCTAAATCCACCCCAGTCAATTTGGAAACTCCCGCTGCCATTCCTGCAAATCAATGCAGGCTCCTTCATTAACATTATCTTCAACATAATCAGGACTTAGTGCAGAAACGATTGGGGGACCACTGTGAAATAGCGAGTAAGTTGGTGGCAGTGAGAATATTAATGAAGAGGAATCAAAGTGAGCGAGTTGGTCTTCGGCTGTTGGAAATGTTCTGCAGAGGGCGGATCTGTTCCTAATGGAATGAAAAATAAATGAAAGGGAGAGTGAAATGTCTGTTGTGGGATATTGAAGATGTTCTGTGTAACGGCGTACCAGGAGCCCGGATAGCTCAGTCGGTAGAGCATCAGACTTTTAATCTGAGGGTCCAGGGTTCAAGTCCCTGTTTGGGCGTTGCTTTTTATCTTGTAAGCCTGAACTCTGTCTGAAAAGACAGAGAACTGTGTGGAACCCACTCTAAATGCGACTATCCAGTGTGTGGTTTGCCCGAGTTCTGTTGAATCAATGCGTTTTCTTACCTGAAGAAGGGTCATCGGGACTCGAATCGTTAACTCTGTTTCTCTCTCCGCAGATGCTGCCAGACCTGCTGAGTTTAAGCAGCATTTTCAGTTTTAGTGGGATTTGACCAACGCAGAAGTTACCATCGGCTGTGTCATAATAATTAACTAAGTTTTCGGCCACCAGTGAGACTCTTAAAAGCAAATATTTCCGGCCGAATTTTCGTCCTGACGCTAACTGATTCAGAAGTGGCTTCAGAGTCTCTAACTTCACACTTTGTCTCGATTTGAGAAGCTTCAATGGTTTTCTCTCTCTTTCAGAATGTTGTTCGATATTTCCCGCTGGCGTTTTTTTTACTGCTTTCAGAGATGGCTCTTGATTGGCCGAGATATTCCCATTCTTCAGGCCCGGGGAAAGGGAGTTTTCTCGGTATTTAACCTTTATTACACTAAAGAGACCGCTATAGGTGCAATGATCATCCGTCTGAGGCCAATAGGAAGAAGAATTACGCAAATTGTGCTCCTAATTAACCCATTAGAAAGCGGAATGGTGCTGCTGAATCTGCAATTCGTCCATCCCAGGTCAATACAATGCAGGTGTGCACTCTGATGAGTGGAAGAATTTCAGAAACAGTGGCAGGAGCAGCATCCACTGGCATTCAGGACTTTTCAAACGTTTAACATGGTTATGGCTCATATTGTCTGTAAATGTCACCTTCCTGAACTGTCCTCATGTCCCTTTATTCTGCCACGAGACAGAGAAATATCCTAATCTGTCCTGAATAAAATCAGTGCAGTTCCCCCGTGTCTAGAACTCAAAATCTGCAAAAGCCCTTGAATGAAGAGATTTTGGAAGGTAAGATGATGAAAGGAGAGTCACTGGGGACTGTGGCCCTGGCTGTCAGAGTCTCAGAACAAGGCGTCAGACATTATCACCGAGACGAGGAAAATGTTTTCATCCAAACTCTTGTGAACCTTATGAATGCTAGACAGGGGAGAACTCGCTGATTAAATAGAGACTGAGGTCGATATTTCAGAGCAAATGGATATGAGGACAGTTCAGGAAGGGCACATTGAAGTAGGAGATGCACTTTGACCATATTAAAAGTTGGATCAGTCCTGAAGGGGCAGCAGATGCTGCTCCTACTCCTGTTTCTGAAATTCTTACAGACACGGATCAGAACAACACGGAGGTGTACAATGACCTCGGAGCGGAAGGAGAGCAAATTCCGATTTTTAGTGGATTAATCGGGAATATAATTTGCAATCTGCGGGCTCCAATTGTCTGGAATGTGTTAAGATGAAGAGCAGACTGACGGAGATGTCTTTCATGTTTAAGTTGTGAAATCGGGAGAAACGTTTTCAGCCTTTCCTGCAGAACAGAAAGATCTGGAGCAATCAAGGCTCCAGTCAGGGAGCAATGTTTACAAAAATATCTCGCTGTGAATTTACAAGGAATTTGCAGAAATAAATCAAATTGCATCAAGACTTTGACTGCCTTCCGCTGATATTTTAAATGATTCACCTAACCTGTACTTTGAGGCTGTTTGGAAATCCAAGAATCAAGTCAGTGAGGGTATTTCCCGGGGTTTGGTCAGATCACAAGGATATGAAGACTGACCATGAATGTCAGTGACATCCCACGAACATTTTTTTTAAAAAGCTGCCACATCACGCGCCACCTCTGTGACATATCGAGCAGTTGGTGGCAGCGAGAAGGTTGATGAAGCCGAAGGGAGTGAGTGGAGCTGCGAGTGTTGGAAATGTTCTGTCCAGGGCGGATTTGTAGGGCAGGAAATGCAGAGTGCTGAGCACATTGGAAGTATGCAGAGAATACTATATGTATCACAGTTGCATTGAAGCAACTCAGGGTGTAATTTAACCTATGCCGATAACTTGAAAACCATTGCACGGTCTGACTGCCTGTAATGACCATGTTGAGATGTCTGTAATGTTCATTGATTGTACTGAAGCTCCTCATGATATATGTGGGATACTGGAACCTTATCGCACTTTTTGTAATGGCCATTTTGAAAAATTTCGTAAAGTTCCTTCAGATATTTTATGAATAAATTATATTAATAATAGTGAGTAAGCAAAAACCTGTTGTGAGACATTGAAGGTCGCTGTGTGAAAACATACTCCTGAAGTCCGGGCATCTCAGTCATTGGAGCATCAGACTTTTAATCTGAGGGTGTAGGATTCAATTTCTTATTCCAGCGTTCAATGTTTAAAGCTTCTTGCGATGAGGGAGATATTGGTAATCAGCTCTCTCGAAGAGCTCAGCTGATCCTGATTTCCTTTCAGCTTCTAAATCGAAACATCTTGCCGCAATTTTCTTTGCTTCCACCATTTTTCTTTCCAGAATGTTGTTATCCATTTCCAGCTGGACTTTTTATTTAGAAAACACACTTCCTGACTTGGGTCTTGATTGGCCAAATTTTTTTCATTCTTCGGGCCAGAGGAAACGGGTTTCTGTTGTGATGATGGGTGTTATTTTGTTTAAATGTTTTTGGGAATATGGTGGTATTTTATAAAGTAGGCTGTGTATGTGTGTGTGTGTGTGTGTGTGTGTGTGTGTGTGTGTGTGTGTGTGTGTGTGTGTGTGTGTGTGTGTGTGTGTGTGTGTGTGTGTGTGTGTGTGTGTGTGTGTGTGTGTGTGTTTGTGCATGTGCACCCATGATTAATTTAACTGAGGCAGTTTAGTAAAGACAGTTTGTCTTTGAGGACTGAGGGATAGAAGTGTAAAGGCGTTAGATCCCTGCATTTTTAATGAGAAGCTCTGGTGAGGTTTGGATTTACGAGTAAATAGGTTGGGTTTAAAATATACTTTATGAGATAAGTTGAGACTTGTTTTTTTTCAGATGCTGACTTTCAAAGGGAAGTTTGGAAGTGACCAGGAACTTTTAGAACTTGCCAATGTTTCACAGGTAAAAAAGGAGAAGGTATCTGAAATTATTCTGGCTCAGAGTCGAGGCATTAAGAGAACATAGGTTTTTATATTTGGAGAATTAGGATTTCCTGTTTAGGAGACAGGCTCTTTAACCAAATAAGCCACGCCTGACAGCACCGAGACACTTCTAAATCCAATCTTATCATTTGCATCAAAGAATTTTCCTACATGCATCACTTGGAATTGTTGACACATGGTGAGCACTTTCTACCAGTGTGAAAGTTATGTCCCAGCAGTTGATACAGCTGAGTTCTTTAAAGTCCCGGAGGGAACCTTAAAAAAGCGGTCATAACCTCTATTTTGAAGAGGTATGTTTGAGAGGCAGCTATAAACTCAGCAATCAGACCACCAGTTCTTGAGAGATTTTTAAATTAAACGAAATGAAACATCTTAACAAGTTACAACACATTTAAAGACATCCACATGGCTACAAATTACTGCTGCCATAACTTTTAACCAATTCTCAAACTAACTTCCGTTAAGGCAACAGCAACCCAAAGACTTTAAGCAGACACCAGGCAAAGCATTTTCATCTTATAAATTCATAATGAGGTTTACTACACTTCTGTTCCTTTGCTGACACAGTGGTTGGCTTATAGGCTTTCATCTTATATTGCCTCTGCCCTGCATACACAAAACTGCTGCCTGTTATAGCCAGCACATCTCATTGCATGGAAATTCTCATGGCATCACCAGCCACTTTGAACTCCGCCTCCTCTAACATCAAAATACCTTTCGTAGTACCGATTTGATTAGTAATATAAACATATTGCTTGGTCTCTGCTAGCTATTTGCCATATTCCACACCTCTTCTTGAATGCTCCATTCAACGAAATGCAAATGCCCTCTCTCCTCTCTTATATCTCAAAACTTGTAAACATCAAAGCGTCCAGGCTAGCTGGCTTTAAGCCAGACTAACCCTGTATTTTAAGAAAAAAATCCAGTAATATACATTAATAGCTTTATGACACGAATGATTGAAAACAGTGTCCGAGACCATACACGAAAACAATTCAATTCAGCGCTTACAGGACAGAGCATGCACGGGGCCACAAATTGGATACCTTTCAACATCACACAAGGGTTTCATTTTTAATGGCACATTTCCGCATTAATGAAATGTTCCACCTGTTCCACCAGTTCACAACATTCAACGCCCTAACACCCGAAGTCATATTCTCCACCACCTGTGCGTGTCCGCCTGACATTCGGCCAATGAAAGGCCAGAGAGATGACGAGGAACCTCCCGCTGTCATTCCTGCAACTCAATATGGGCTCCTTAATTAATATAATCTTCAACATGTTCAGGACTTAGTGCAGAAACCAATGGGCGGAAAACTGTGAAACGGTGAGTAAGTTGGTGGCAGTGAGAAGATTGATGAAGAGGAGGCAAAGTGACGGAGTCGGTCTGCGGGTGTTGGAAATGTTCTGTAGAGGGCTGATTTGTTTATAATGGAATGAAAAATAAAAGAAAGGGAGAGTAAAACATTGTTGTGAGACATTGAAGTACGCTGTGTGATAACACCCACTAGAAGCCCTTGCCGCTCAGTAGTTTTGAGCGTCAGACTTTTAATCTGAGGGTCCAGGGTTCAAGTCCCTATTCGGGTGTTCCTTGTGAGGTTCAAGTGTGTCTGAAAGGACCCAGAGCTCTGAAAGCATCTCACTTTGAGTTGTGAGTGCTTTGCCTGGATCCTGTTAAATCTATGTGTTTTCCTCTCTGAAGAATTGTCATTGGGACTCGAAACGATAGCCCTGTTTCCCTTTCTACAGATTCTGCCAATCCTGCGGAGTATTTCCATCGTTTTCTGTTTTCGTTGGCTATGAGTTGCCTTACCGGGAGCTGAGAGTCAGATATATTAGGATTTTTTTGGATTTATTACAGTAGTAATTTTGTAGGATTATGTATGTGGTTACAATGTTTCTTGTAGCAATATATGTATAATTTTACTTTCATAAAAACCTCTTGAAACTCGATGGTCTTATTACTACTGAAACGAAAGCCTGCACCTCGAACTTGCAGTAATGCATTATAACAGTTGTTTCAAGTTTCCCTCTGGGGTTTGAACAACTCAGCATTTACCATCGGCTGTGTCATAATAATTGACCAAGGTTATGGCCATCTGTGAGACCCTGAAAAACAAATATTTCTTCCTGACCCTAACTGATTCAGAAGTGACTTCTAAGTCCTTGTCTCGGTTTGCGTAGCTTCAATGGTTTTATCTCTCTTTCAGAATGTTTTTAGACTTTTCCTGCTAGCGTTATTTTTACTGATTTCAGACTTGGCTTTCGATTGGCCGAGATATTCTGATTCTTTGGGTTCAGCGAAAGGGAAACTTCAGGATATTTAACTTTTATTACACTAAACAGACTGCGTAAGGTGCAATCATTATCGGTCTGAGTTCAAGAAAAAAAGAACAAAATTTATGCAAAATGTGCTCCTAATTAACCCATTAGAAAGATGAATGGTGCTGCTGAATTTGCAATTCTTCCAACCCAGTCAATTCAATGCAGATGTTGCTCTTATGAGCCTAAGAATGTCCGAAACAGGGACAGGAGTAGCATCCACCGGCCTTCAGGACTGCTCTAACGTTGAATCTGGTCGTGTGTCATCTTGTCTGTAAACGTCACCTTCCTGAACTGTCCTTATGTCCCTTTGTTCTGACAGGACACAGCGAAATATCCAAATCTTTCCTGAATAGAATCAAGCAGTTCCCCGGGTCTAAAATTCAAAATCTGCAAATGAAGAGATTTTGGAAGGTAAGTGATGAAAGGACAGTCGCTGGGGACTGTGGCACTGTCAGTCAGAGTCTCAGAAAAAGGCGTCGGCCATTATCACCGAAATGAGGAAAATGTTTTCATTCAAAGTCTTGCGAACCTTCGGAATTCTAAACAGGGGAGAACTGCGCATGCTCGCTGATTACAATTGAGACTGAGGTCGATATTTAAGAGCAAATAGACATGAGGAAAGTTCAGGAATAGAACATTGAGGTAGGAGATGCATTATGACCATATTAAATGTTGGAGCAGCCCTGAAGGGCAGCAGATTCTGCTCCTGCTTCTGAAACTTTTACAGACACTGATCAGAACAACAAGCAGGTTTACCATGACTTCGGAGCAGAAAGAGAGCAAATCCGATTTTTAGTGGATTAATCGGGAATATAATTTGCAAACTGCGGGCTCCGATTGTCTGGAATGTGATAAAGTGAAGAGCAGACTGATGGAGATGTTTTTGGTGTTAAAGTTGTGAATTGGGGAGAAACTGTTTCAGCCTGTCCTGTAGAACAGAAAGGTCTGGACCAATCAAGGCTCCAGTCAGGGCGCAGTGTGTTCAAAAATATCTCGCTCTAAATTTACAAGGAATTGGCAGAAATAAATCATAGCAGCACTTTGACGCTCTTCGACCGACATTTTAAAGGATACCCATAACCTGTATTTGGGGAAATCCAGCATCAGATGCTTAAAGTTCAGCCTTTGAAGTGAGATCGACTTCTGCCCGAACAGGGACTTGAACCCTGGATCCTCAGATTAAAAGCCTGATACTCTACCGACTGAATTATCAGGGGTTAATGCAAAGGGCGCTCGGTCTTCTGGTTTCTGGGCACGGAACAACTGCGGATGCTGCTCGCTGATTAGATACAAGTCAGTGCGGGTATTTCCCTGGGTCCTGTCAGGTCATTGGGATGTGAAGACTGATCAAGAAAGTATAATGGAGAAAGAGGATGATTGATGAACATATTGAATGTCGGAGCAGTCCTGAAGGCCAGGACAGGCTACTCCTTCTCCCTTTTCTGATATTCTCAGAGACCCTCATCAGAGCAACAAGTGGGATGATGTTTGAGCTGGCGTGGAAGGATTCAGCAGCATCTTTCTGCTTTGTAATGGGGTAATTCGCCGGACAGTTTGCAAACTGCGGCCTCCTGTAGTCTCCAGTATGCTAAAATGGAAAGTATGCTCTTGGAGATATCCATAGCGTTAAACATGGAGAAACTATTTCAGCTTGTTAAAATCTGGGGTCGCCCATTTCAGAACAAAGAGGAGATTTATGTTTTCTCTGAGGTTCGTGCAACTTTGGGAATCTCGGCCTCAGAAGGCGCTGCAGGAGGGGGTGAATGAATATTTTTAAGGCGGACGGAGATAGATTGTTGTATAAAAGCAAATACTGCGGATGTTGGAAATCTGAATCAAAGACAGAAAATGCTGGAAAAGCTCAGCAGGTCTAACAACATCTGTGGAGAGAAAAACAGAGTTAACGTTTTGAGTCCGTATGACTTTTCTTCAGAGTTGGTAGATTCATGTTAGGAAGGGAATCAATGGTTACGGGGAGTTGGGAGGGGAGATGGGATTGTGGAACTCAAAACACAAACAGATCAGAACCATGATGTTATTGAATGGGGAGTCGGCTCGAGGTGCCGAATGGTCCACTTCTGCTCATATTCTTATGTGGTGAAGAATGGGAAGATCTCGGCCAATCAGTGGCCTAGACAGGATGCAATTTTATCTGACAGAAAGGGTCGCCAGAATTAATCAACTGGGTTTTCAAATAAAGGATAAAAGCTATGAACACTTGGCGAATATTTGCGCTTGTTCATACATTCTGAAGCACATCTCAGTGTATTGCATTCAGACAGCAAGAATCTCGGTGTCCACCGCTTACACTGCTGGGGTAAACACGAGTTGAATACATGGAGCTGAACGATTCACCCAAAAAGGGATTTGAACCCAGAACACTCAAATGTAATGTCGAATCCTCTCACAACCGAGCTCGGGAACTGAGATTCAGTGTCTGTGAAAACAAATCACATGTTCGCCATATATTGCATTTCATTCCCAGAAATCCGCCCGCCACAGACCATTTCCAGCACATGCAGACCCACTGCTTTCTCGAGAGAAATCTGCTTCCTGCCCCCAATCCTCGCTATCCCACACAGCCGTGTGATGTGACAACTGCTCCTTCATTGATTCTCCTGCTCGAATTCCCCACGCGCTGCACTTTTAAAATGAGTTTTGTCAGAAAAATACATCAAACGTCTGGGGAAGGCAACTTGGCAGAAACTGCTTCGTGCCAACCACGTACAGGATACATGAGAACAGGGGAGAACCCCTTGTTCAACCCTCTCCCCCGCAGAATCTCACACCTTCCCCCGTCCACCCCAATTTTCTCTATCAATTCCACACTGCACCTGTGTTTCAAACTCCGCCCTTCACTGTAAATGGATCTCCGCCGGGGGGAGGCCGTGGGGTTTGCGATTTGTTCATGAAGATCATATTCCTAATGACCTCCCTTTTCCCCTTTGAGTTAACTGCGTCTCCCTAGAACCCAGCAGCTTGGCTTCCTTTCTCTTTTTGTGATTAAAACCACCGTGTCTATCCTCAAGCACGTCAATTCTTCACCCATGGGTGAGAATTTCTGCTCCCATTTCTGATATTCTCAGAGACACTCAGAGCAACAAGTGGGATGATGTTGAGCTGCGGTGGAAGGAGTGCAGACTCAGCAGGAGCTTTCTGCTTTATAATCGGTTCATTCGCCGGACAGTTTGCAAATCGCGGCCTCTTGGTATCTCCAGTATGTTAAAATGGAGAGTAGGCTGTCGTAGATATCCATAGTGTTAAACCGATTAAACATGGACAAATCATTTCAGGTTGTTATAATTTGGGGTAGCCCAATTCAGAACAGAGAAGAGGTGAATATTTTTCTGTCTGAGGTTTTTGCAACTTTTGAACTGTCTGCCTCAGAAGTCGCTGGAGGCGGGGGTCACTGAATAATTTTAAGGACGGGGAGGTAGATTATTGGATAAAGCAAAACACTAGGGCTGCCGGAAATCTGAATGAAAAACAGAAAATGCTGGAAAAGCTCAGCAGGTCTAACAGCATCTCTGGAGAGAAAAACAGAGTTAAAGTTGCAGCTCGTATGACTCTCCTTCAGTGTAGATAGATTCGGGTTAGGAAGGGAATCAATGGTTACGGGGTAGTTGAGAGGGTAGATGGGATTGTGGAACTCAAAACAAAAACAGATCAGAGGCTTCATCGTATTGAATGGGGAGCAGGCTCAAGTGGCCGAATGACCTTATTCTGCTCCTATTTTTTATATCCCGAAGAATGGGAAGATCTCAGCCAATCAATCGCCAAGTCAGGATGCACTTGTATCTGACAGAAAGGCTCGCTGGAAATAATCAACACGGTTCTCAAAAAAAAAAGATCACATCTATGAAGACCTGGCCAATATCTGCGGTTGTGAATACATTCTGAAGCACATCTCAGTCTATTGCATTCAGACAGCAAGAATCCCGGTGTCCACCGCTTAGAATGCAGCAGTCCACACGAGTTGAATACATGGAGCTGAATGTATCACATAAAAAGGGATATGAAACCAGAACACTCAAATGTCACAGTGCTCGGGAGCTGAGCCTCAGTGTCTGTCAAAAGATATCACATTTTCCCCATATATTGCCTTTCATTCCCAGAAATCCGCCCGTCACAGACCATTTCCTCCACACACAGACCCATTCCCTTCTCTAGAGAAATCGTCTTCCTGCCTCCAATCCTGGCTATCCCACACAGCCGTGTGATGTGACAACTGCTCCTTCATTGATTCAAGTGTTTGAATTCCAAATGCGTTGCACTTTTAAAAGAAGTTTTGTTAGGAAAACACATCAAACCTCTGGGGAAGGCCACTTCGCAGAAACTGCTTCGTGCCAACCACGCGCAGGATATACAAGAACAGGGGACAACCTCTTGCCCAACCCCTCCCCCTCGCAGAATCTCACCCCTTCCCCTGTCCACCTCAATTTTCTTTATCAATTCCACACTGCGCCTGTGTTTCAAACTCCGCCCTTCACTGTAAATAGTTCTCCAACATGGTGATGCCGTGGGCGTTACGATCTGTTAATGAAGATCATATTCCTACTGATCTTGCTTTTCCCCTTGGAGTTGACCGCGTCCCCGTGGAACCCAGCAGCTTGGCTTCCTTTCTCTTTCTGTGATTAAAGCCACAGTGTCCATCCACAAAAACGTCAATTCTTCACAAAATAAACCCGCACCTGTGCCACTTCTCCCTTGACTTGTTTCCTTCCATCTGCTCCCTCAATGCGCCTCTCCCAACCTCGCCATGGGCGATATTTAGAGCTCATGGTTTAAAAGCGCCGGTCAATGCAATTGAGACCCGGAAAGCCAATCTCTGCCGTGCTGTAATCCCCATATCCCACCGAGAGCTTCACTCTGAACCGCCAGTGTCCTGAACACCAGGCAGTCTGGCGCAGTCTCCTCCATTCACAAATCAGTGAAAACGAGGTCTGGACAAACAGGGAAAAGACAAACCGCCGGAAGGGGTGAGTTACCTTTCAGCCATGTGCCTAAATGCTACTGGTGGGTTGAACTCTGTCCCTGACCTATAGCCCCAAGGAACACTTTGGGTTGCGAGAGCGAGCTCCCACACGGAAGGATTGAATGATTAATATTAGTAAACACGCTGCTCAGGGAAGCATGGCGAAGGGCACAATGTCCAGCCTTTTAATTGACACCTTGCCCAGTCCAGTCTGTTTATTATCCAGAAGGTTACAGTTCTCACAATTTAGAAAGTTACTCGGAATTCTCTTCCATCCATTCAGGGTGACGGGAACACGCTTTCTCTCAACCAACTCAGAACATGAAAATGACATCGATTTCACCATCACTAACCCTAATGTACTGAGCCGGGACTTACCGCCCTACCGTGTCCAGAATTCAAAAGATTCACAAGCATCTGTGCGCTTGGAAAGCCGCTTTCAATCAAAATTCTCACCCACATTGTCATCGAGCTATCCTCCTTGCCGATCCCCCTCTCCCCACTTCACCCCACGCCCTCCCCTCCCTCTCAACCTCTCTCCTCGCGTTCCCCCTCTCTCCTCTCGTGTTCTTTCCCTCTCCCTTACCAGTCTCCCCCATTCCATCCATCTCACCCTCTAACCTACCAATTCCCCTCTCCTGTTCCCTCCCTCTCCCCTCCCCCTTCTACACATTCCCCTCTCCAGTGCCACTCCAACTCTGCACCTCTCTCTCCCACTCACCCCCCAACCTCACCTCTTCCCCTTCTTCCCTTCCCCCTCTCACTCCAACCCTGGTTTGGTGCCGTGATATTCATGGATGCAATGGGGGAAATTGCATTCTGATGCTTCCACCTAACATCAGGGCCCGTGGTTCAGCTGGCTCAAGAGCCCGTTCAGTGGTCAGGAGATGCCGAGAGCCCCAAAACCTATCTCAGATTCATCGGTTTCAACATTGCAGTGAAGGGGAGAGTTTCAGCAGTTCAGGTGCAAATTTCCACTCGATAGAACCCTTCAAGACTGTATGGTCAGGGCAGAGAAATGCAAACTCAACATTGTCCAGGGTAAAGTTCAGCACTGAGTGTACCTGGTGGGACTGCAGCGGTTCAAGAAGCCGGCTCACCACCAGCTTCCCAAAAGGGCAACTAGCGATGGGCAATAAATGCTGGTCCAGCCAACGAAGCCCACATCCTGTGAATAAACGTAATAGTGTTCCTGATGTACAAGAGTAAGGAGCCTTTCTGAATGTCCAGGTGCTGGCAGGAACTGAGACCGAAGCCCCCTTGCACATGCAAGGACTAAATGATCAGCACGAGTGCACAACTGTCAGATATGAGGGGATGTGGGAACACTAATATGTGAAGGTCTTGGATTTACAAATCAATTAACAGCCCTGCAATATGTCATTGCCACAACTTAGAGAGCGACACAGAATTCACCTTCTTGCTCTCACGGCGGGAGACGTCACACTTTCCCACCACCAAGAACAAATGACGTCGTTGTCTTCACCCGCAACTGGAACACCCACGCCCTCCCGTCGGTTTGTATCTTCCCGCTGTCATTCCTGGAACTGAATGCCACTCCTGAATTAACCTCAGAATCCAGAACATTGACGGGCTCAGTGCAGGATTTTTGGGAGCCGGTGGTCTCGTGTTACTGTGACCAGACTGGTCATCCAGCGGCCCAGGCTATCGATTTGCGGACCCGACTTCATCAGATGTTGGAATTTAAGTTCAATAAATATCTGGAATTAAAAATCTATGATGACCATCAAACCAGTGTCATGAAACCCATTTGGTGCGCTCATGCCCTTTCGGGGAGGAAACCTGCTGTCCTCACCTGGTTTGTCCGTCACGTGGCTCCCATGAGAAATGTGGTTGACTCTGAGAAATGCTCCCTGACCACAAGTGGGCTATAAATGCCGAATTAGCCAGTGGCAGCCAACATTTAACTAACAAATGCAATAAACACTTGCCACATCACACGCTGCCACGGGGACATATCGTAGCAGTTGGTGTCAGCAAGTCGATTGATGAAAGAGAGGACAAGGGGAGGGACTGGGGCTGCGGGTGTTGGAAATGTCCTGTGGAGGGCGGGTTTGTAAGAAATGGAGAATGCGACTCAGAGTGAAAGCATGCCGTGAATTATTAATATATCAAAATTGTATTGAAGCGCCTCAGAGTGCACTTTGGTCTATGTCGATGACTTGAATACCAATGCACTGTCTGTAATGATGGTGTTGAATTGTCTGTAATGTTCATTGATTGTATTGAAGCTCCTCATGTTCTATGTGGAAATCTGGAATCTGATTGCAAAACGTTTCAAAGCGGTAATTAGAAAAAATACAATGTTCTTTCAGATGTTTTATGAATAAAGCCTATCATTAACAATGTAAGTAACAGAATATAAATGATGTGAAGCATATATCTGTTGGAAGACATTGAAAATCACTGTGTGAAAGCATGTTTTGCAAGCCCATATATCTCAATTGGTAGAGCGTCAAACATTCAACCTGAGAGGCCAGAGTTCAAGTTCCTTTTCCTGTGTTGAATGTGTAAAGCTGCCCTCAGATGAGGAAGAGATTGGGAATGAGCATTCTGGTTTGTGTTCAGTTTCCAAATCATATTGCTTTGCCGCAAATTCCTTTGGTTCAATCTTTTTTTTTCAGAATATAGTTATACATTTCCAGCTAGACTTTTTACCTTTTTTAAAAATGCTTCCTGACTTGGCGCTTGATTGGCTTAGATATTGTCATTCTTCGGGTCAGAGAAAAAATGTTTCTGTTGTGATGATGGGTGTTATTTTGTTTACATGTTTTTGGGAATATGGTGGTATTCTGTAAGGAAGATTGTGCAACGATGTTTGTGTGTGTGTGTGTGTGTGTGTGTGAGTGTGTGTGTGTGTGTGTGTGAGTGTGTGTGTGTGTTTGTAAAGGTGTTAGTTTCATGCAGTTGTCATGAGAGGTTCCGGTGAAGTTGGATTTACAAGTAAATCGGCTGGATTTAAAATATACTTTATGAGGTAAGTGGAGACTTGGTGTTTCAGCTGCTGACTTCCAAAGGGAAGTTTAGAAGTGACAAGGGACTTTTAGAACTTGCAAATGTTTTTCAGGTAAAAATGGGGAATATATATTAAATTATTTTCATACAAAGTAGAGGCATGAAGAGAACATAGATTTTAATATTTGGAGAATTAGGATTTCCTGCTTAGTAGACAGGCATTTTAACCAACTAAGTCTTGGATCTGACAGCACTGAGATACTTCTAAATCCAAACTTATTACTTGCATTAATGAATTTTTCTGCATGCATTATTTGAAATTATTGAAACATGGTGAGGACTTTCTAACAGTTCGAATACTATGACCCAGTTGATACAGCTGAGTTATTAAAAATCCCAGAGGAAAACTTTAAATTACTATATATTATAGTCATAATATATCGTAACCTATATTTTAAAGTGGTATGTTTGAGAGGCAACTCTTAATTCAGTGACCAGGCCACCAGTCTCGAGGGTTTTTGTATTAAACTCAATAAAACTACTTATTAGGTTGCAACACATTAAACACATCCACATGGCTACATATTAATACTGTCATAACTTTTAACAAATTCCCAAACTAATCTCTATTAAGGCAACAGCAACACATAAGCTTTTAGCAGGCACCAGGTAAAGCATTTTCACCTTACAAATTCAAAATACAGGCTTTGATCTTATATTGCCTCTGCCCTGCACACACAAGATTGCTGCCTGTTATAGCCTCTGTTATAGTCTCTGCTCGCTCGATGCCATATTTTACTCCCGTTCTTGATTGCTCCATTCAACAAAATGCAAATGCTCTCTAATTCTCTTATATCTCAAAACTAGTAAACATCGAAACATCCAGACTTTCTGGCTTTAAGCCAATTGAGACAGACCCACAGGCTCACACTGTATTTTTTGTTAAATCCAACAATATACATTAATAGTTTTTTCACACGAATCATTGAAAAGAGCGTCCGAGCCCATACACGAAAACTATTCCATTCAGGGACTACAGGACAGAGCATGCGCAGTGCCGCAAATTGGATACCTTTCAAAATCGCACACGGACATCATTTTTAATGGCACATTTCCGTGTTGATGAAATCGCGCCCTGCTGCACCAGTTCACACCTCTCAACGCCCTGTCACCCAGCGTCATATTCTTCACCACCTGTGCCTGTCCGTCTGACACTCGGCCAATGAATGGCCGGAGAGGTGACGCATAAAGTCACCCTCTCTCGCCACAAATGACGCCTGATGCGCTGAGCATCTCGATAATTTCTCTATTTATTGTACATTACATAGAGCTAAGATGAATGAAAGGGGATGGAAGCACATAACAATTTAAAGCGCTTGAGAGAATGCACTTTTTACACGAATAAAGCTCGCTGGAAATGTACCAAACATTCCACAAAATTATGCTGGAGTTGGATTTTCGACTGCAGAATATGACGTCATTTACACCGAATCCATTTTCTTGCTTTAACAGTGGATGACATTACACTTTCCCACCGCCAAGAACAAATGGGATCGTTTTCTTATCCCTAGATTCATCTCCATCAATTTGGAACCTCCCGTTGTCATCCTTGCAACTCAATGCGGGCTCTTTAATTAAAATTATCTTCAAAATGTTTAGGACCCGGTGAAGAAACGAGAAGGAAGGAAGAGTGGTCACATCACAGGACATTGTGAAATAACGAGTACTTGATGGCAGTCAGCTGATTGATGAAGAGGAAGCCAAGTGAGGGAGTGGACCTGCGGGTGTTGGAAATGTTCTGCAGACGGCGGATTTGTTTGAAATGGAATGAAATGTCAAAGAATGGGAGACTGAAATTCCTGTTGTGAGACAGTGAAGAGCGCCGTGTCTGAGTAGTCTTGTGAACCTTCTGAATTCTAGACAAGGGAGAACTGCACATGCTCGCTGATTACAATGGAGACTGAGGTCCATATTTCAGAGCCAATGGGCATGAGGACAGTTCAGGAAGGGGATATTAAGATAGGAGATGCACTTTGACCATGTTAAATGTTGGAGCAGTGCTAAAGGGGCAGCAAATGCTGCTCCAGATCCTGTTTCTGAAATTCTTGCAGACACGGATCAGAACAACAAACAGGTTTACAATGACCTCGGAGAGGAGGGAGAGAAAATTCCGATTGTTAGTGGATTAATCGAGAATATAATTGGCAAACTGTGGGCTCCAATTATCTGGAATGTGTTCAAATGAAGAGCAGACTGATGGAGATGTCTTTGGTGTTAAAGTTGTGAAATGGGGAGAAACTTATTCAACCTGTCCTGTAGAACAGAAAGCTCTGGACCAATCAAGGATCCAGTCAGGGTGCAGTGTGTTCAAAAATACCTCGCTATAAATTTACAAGGAGTTGTCAGAAATAAATCAGCCATAGAAACACTTTGACACCCTTCAACCGACAATTAAAAGGACGCCACTAACCTGTACTTTGAGGCAAGAAGACCTTGGAGGAATCAGATGCTTAAATTCCGGTCTTTTAAGTGAGATGGACTCACGCCCGAACAGGGACTTGAACCCTGGACCCTCAGATTAAAAGTCTGATGCTCTACTGACTGAGCTATCCGGGCCGCATGCAGAGTTCACTCAATCTTCTAAATTCTGGGCACGGGAGAACTGCGGATGCTCACTGATTATATTCAAGTCAGTACGGGTATTTCCCCGGGTTGTGTTCAGATCAGAGAGATATGGAGACTGATGAAGAAGGTACACTTGAGACAGAGGATGATTCATGAAGATATTGAATGTAGGAGCAGTCCTGAAGGCCAGGAGAGGCTACTCCTGCTCCCATTTCTGATATTCTCAGAGACACTCATCAGAGCAACAAGCGGGATGATGTTGAGCTGGGGTGGAAGGAGTGCAGATTCAGCAGCAGCTTTCCGCTTTGTAATCGGTTAATTCGCCAGACAGTTTGCAAATCGCGGCCTCCTGTTGTCTCCAGTATGTTAAAATGAAGAGTATGCTGTCGGAGATATCCACAGTGTTAAACAGGTAAAATACGGAAAAATTAGTTAAGCTTGTTAAAATCTGGCGTCGCCCATTTTCAGAGAAGAGGAGAATAGTTTTCTGTCTGAGGTTTGTGCAACTTTGGAAATCTCTGCCTCCGAAGACCCTCGGGGTAGGAGATCAATGAATATTTTTAAGGTGGAGGGAGATAGGTTGTTGTATAAAAGCAAAACACTGCGGATGTTGGAAATCTGAAACAAAAACAGAAAATGCTGGAAAAGTTCGGCAGGTCTAACAGCATCTGTGGAGAGAAAAACTGGAGTTAACGTTTCAAGTCCATTTGACTCTTCTTCACAGTAGATAGATTCATGTTAGGGAGGGAATCAATGGTTCCGGGGATTTGGGAGGGGAGATGGGATTGTGGAACTCAAAACACAAACAGATCAGAGCCATGATCATATTGAATGGGAGTCCAGGCTCAAGGGGGCGGATAGTCTCCCTCTGCTCCTATTTTGTATGTCCTGAAGAATGGGAAGATCTCGGCCAATCAATGGCCAAGTCAGGATGCACTTTTATCTGGCAGAAGGGCTCGCTGGAAATAATCAACACAGTTCTCAAAAAATGGTTCCGGAGTCTGAGTTGGGTGAAGTGGTTCAAGCATTGGTAAGTGATCATTCAGGGGGGAACGATTGTGGTCTCTTAAGTTTTAGGTTGGCTACGGAAGGAGAAAAAGAGCAATGAAAAGTGTGATTAGACCACTGGGGGAATGCCAACTAAAATGTGGTAAGAATGGGTCAGGCCCAGATATATAGGAAACAACAATCAGCTGTCCTAATGGTAACACGACAATGGTGTGCATTTAAAGATGAGATACTCCAAGTGCAATCAAGGCACATTCCCAACAAAGCGAAAGGCAGGTAAAATAAACACAGAGATTTCTGAATGTGAATGTGTCAGAGATTGGGAGGAAGCAGAAATAGAGTGCTAACGTCTGTTGTCAGGTAGATACTGTGACCAGGAATCGCGCTGAATATTGAAGGTTCAAAGGGGAACTGATTAAACAAATACGAGAAGCAAACAGAGAGTATGAGAAGTGACTGGCAGCTAACACAAAATGCAATCCAAAGGTCCACTGCAGGCATAATAACAGGAAACGGGTGGCTAAAGGACGAGTGGGGTCAATTTGGTGATTTGTACATGGAAGCAGGGTTACGGCTAACAGGCATTCAATGAATACTTTGCATCTGTCTTTAGCAAAGGGGAAGATGTTGCCCAGGTCTTGTTAACGAGGGGGTATTTAAACTACTTGAAGTGTTTGACATTTGAAAAGAGGAGGCATGGAGAGACAGTCAGTACATAAAGTTCCTAATGAAAATGGATGGGATCAGTTGTATCCAAGGAAGTAAGAGTGGAAATTGCAGAGGCACTGGTCTGAATTTTGCAATCTCTGTGCAGTGGTGCCAAAGGACTTGAGAATAACAAATGTTACCCATGTTTTTCAAAAACAGGCACGAAGATCAGCCCAGCATTTAAAGGTCAGTCAGTTTAACCTCTGCTGTGTGTAGGTTTTAGAAATGATAATTCAAGACAACATGAAGGAAGGGTTAGCTGGGCAAATGTGGGTTAATTGAGGAAACCAACAAAGATATCTTTAGGACTTAAGTAAATTGTTTAAACAAATTGTCTGACTTTTTCGATAAGGGTAATTCTGTTGATGTAGTCTACATGAACCAAAGGAATGCATTTTTACAAAGTGGTGCACAATAGACTTGTGAGCAAAGTCAGAGCCCACGGAATAAGAGGAACAGTTGCAACATTGATATGAAATTGTCTGAGTGACAGGAAACAAAGAGCAGTGACGAACATTGGTTTGCTTTCTGGAGGAAGATTTACATTAGAATTACCGAGGCATGGGTGTCAGGACCCCTTCCCTTCCGCAATATATGAAAACGATCTAGAGCTTTTTGTGCAGGGTCCAATTTCAAAATGTGAAGATGATGCCACCTTTGTAAATATCGCGAACCATGAGGAGAATATTGTAGCACTTCAAGAGGATGTGGAAAGGTTGGCAAAAGGGGCAGACAAGTGGCAGGTGAAATTTAGTTGAGAGAAGTGTGAAGTGATTCCTTTTGATCAGAATGTTGGAGAGAAGCAATATAAAACAAAGGGTATAATTCTGCAGGGTTTACATGAGTAGAGGGACCTGGCTGTATATGTGATGAGATCTAGATATGGCAGGGGGATTGAGAAAGTTGTTAATAAAGTGCAAAGCATCCTGAGTTTTATCAGTCCGGGATAGTGTAGGAAGGCAAGGATGTTAGTCATATTGTCGCTGCATGACTAATTCAGAGACCCAGGGTAAAGCTCCAGGGAATCTGGGTTCCAATCCCACCAGGACAGATGGTGGAATTTGAATTAAAGAAAAACAAACTGGAATTTAAAGTCTAATGTTGACCATGAAACTATTGTAAATTTTTGTAAAAACCCCTTGATTCATTAATGTCCTTTAGGGCTCTGCTATCCTTACCTGGTCTGGTCTTCATATGACTCCAGATTGTGGTTCACTCTTAAATGCCCTCTGAACAAGAGCAATTAAGGATGGGCAATAAATGCTGGCCTAGCTAGCAACGCCCACATCCCATGAATGAATGCAAAATAAAAACCTGTATAAAACACCAGTTTGGCCTCATTGTGTCCAGTTCTGGGCATTATACTTTAGGAAGGATATGAAGGTATCAGAGATAGAGTGCAGAAAAAGATTCACAATAATGGTCCCAGGGATGAAGAACCTGGGTTACGTAGAAAGATTGGAAATGTTAGGACTGCTCTCCTTGGGGAAGAGAATGGTGAAAGATTACATAGAGGCATTCGAAATCCTGAGGGGTCTGGATAGAGAAGAGAGGGGGAAACTGTTCCCATTGGTGGAAGGACCAAAAACCAGAGGGCACCGATTTAAGACATTGGGTAAAAGAAGCAACGGGTGACACAAAGAAAAGTTTTTCATGTAGTGAGTGGTGAGGGTTTGGAATGCACTTCCTAGGATTGTGGTGAAGGCAGACTCAATTGAGGCTTTCAAAGGGGATGGCAGTGAATTGTTCATTGAGAGGGTCCACAAAGCCACAACTGGCTGAATGGGATAGAAGGATAGTCCAGGGAGGTGCAACCAAGATAGAGATGAGCCATTAGCTTATTTAATGTTGGAGCAGCCTTGAAGGCTGACAGAGGTTACACCCACTCCTATTTCTTATATTCTTACAAACACGAATCAGAGCAACAGGCACGATTATATAGGCCTAGGATGGAAAGAATGCAGATTCACCAGCTGGATTCTGGGCTTCAGTAGGTGAACATAGGAGGACAATTTGCAGAATTCAGGTCTCTATTCCTACAAGTATAACAAACTGAAGAGTAGTCTGACCAAAGTTTCAACTTTGAACATTAATACCTGATGGTCCTCTATTTCCAAATCGATTAATTGCCCTGCAATATGTCATCGCCACAACTTATAGCGTGGCACAGAATTCGCCTTCTTCCTTTCACGGCGGGTGACGTCACACTTTCCCCGCTACCAAGAACAAATGATGTTGTGGTCCTCACCCGCAATTGGACCCAGCCCCATCCCCCCCCCCCCCCCCCCCCCCTCCTCACCCCCCGACCCCATCGTTTTGTAACTTCGCGCTGTCATTCCTGGAACTGAATGTCGCACCTGCACTAGCCTCAGCCTTCAAAACATTGAGGGGCTCAGTGCAGGATTTTGGAGAGCAGGTAGTCTCGTGGAACTGTAACCACACTGGTCATCCAGTGGCCCAGGTTATTGATTTGGGGACCCGAGTTCATCAGATGTTGGAATTTAATTTCAATAAATACCAGGAATTAAAAATCTAATGATGACTATCAAACTAGTGTCATTAAACCCATTTGGTGCGCTGATGCACTTTCGGGAAGGAAACCTGCTGTCCTCAGCTGGTTTGTCCGACACTTGGCTCCCATGAGGAATGTGGATGACTCTTAAAAATGCTCCATGACCACAGGTGGGCTATAAATGCCGAACTAGCCAGAGGCAGCCAACATTGAACTAACAAATGCAATAAGCAGTTGCCACATCACACGCTGCCACGGTGACATCTCATAGCAGTTGGTGTCAGCAAGTTGATTGATGAAAGGGAGGACAAGGGGACGGAGTGGGGCTGTGGGTACTGGAAATGTCCTGTGGAGGGCGGGTTTGATAGAAATGGAGAATGCGACTCACAGTGGAAGCATGCCGTGAATTATACATGGATCACAATTGTATTGAAGCACCTCAGAGTGCAATTTGGTCTATGTCGATGACTTGAAAACCAATGCACTGTCCGTAATGACCGTGTTGAAATGCCTGTAATGTTCATTGATTGTATTGAAGCTCCTCATGTTCTCTGTGGAAACCTGGAATTTGATTGCATTTTTTGTAATGGCCTCTTTGAAACGATTTGTAACATACTTTCAGATATTTTATGAACAAAGCCTATCATTAACAATATAAGTAATAGAGTATAAATGGAATGAAGCATATATCTGTTGGAAGACATTGACGACCGCTGTGTGAAAGCATGTTTTGCAAGGCCATATATCTCAATCGGTATAGCTTCAAACATTCAACCAGAGAAGCCAGGGTTCAAGTTCCTTTTCCTGTGTTGAATGTGTGAAGCTGCCCTCAGATGAGGAAGAGATTGGCAATGAGCATTCTGGTATGTGTTCAGTTTCCAATTCGTCTCGCTTTACTGCAATTTCCTTTGGTTGAAACACACTTTCTTCAAAATGTAGTTATACATTTCCAGCAAGACATTTTATTATAACTAAAAAGCTTCCTGACTTGGCTCTTGATTGGCCGAGATATTCCCATTCTTCGGGCCCGAGAAAAAAGTATCTGTTGTGATGATGGGTGTTATTTTGTATAAATGTTTTTGGGAATAAGCTTGTATTCTGTAAGGAAGGTTGTGCATCTATGTGTATCTGTGTGTTTGTGTGTGTGTGTGTGTGTGTGTATGTAAAGGGGTTAGTTTCATGCATTTGTCATGAGAGGTTCTGGTGAAGTTGGATTTAGAAGTAAATCGGCTGGATTTAAAACATACTTTATGACGTAAGTGGAGACTTGTTTTTTTCAGCTGCTGACTTCCAAAGGGAGGTTTAGAAGTGACAAGGGACTTTTAAAACTTGCAAAGTTTTCTCAGGTAAAGATGGGGAAGATATATTAAATTATTTTCACACAAAGTAGAGGCATTAGGAGAACATAGATTTTAATATTTGGAGAGTTAGGAATTTCCTGCTTAGTAGACAGGCATTTTAACCAACTAAGTCACGGCTCAGAAGCACTGAGACTATTCTAAATCCAAACTTATTACTTGCATTAATGATTTTTTCTACACGCATTATTTGGAATTATTGACACATAGTGACGACTTTCTAACAGTTCGAATGCTATGACCTAGTTGATACAGCTGAGTTATTTAAAATCCCAGAGGAAAACTTTAAACTACTATATATTATAGTCATAATATATCATAACCTATATTTTAAAGTGGTATGTTTGAGAGGCAACTCTTAATTCAGTGACCAGGCCACCAGCTCTCGAGAGGTTTTTATATTAAACTCAATGAAACTACTTTTAAGTTGCAGCATATTAAACACATCCACATGGCTACATATTAATACTGCCATAACTTTTAACAAATTACCATACTGATCTCTATTAAGCCAACAGCAACCCATACGCTTTAATCAGGCAATAGGTAAAGCATTTTCACCTTACAAATTCAAAATACAGGCTTTGATCTTATATTGCCTCTGCCCTGCCTGTTTTTGCCAGCACATCTCATTGAATGTAAATTCTTATTGCATCAACAGCCCCTCTGAACTCCACCCCGGCTAAAAATAAATCCCCTTTCATAGCACCAATTTTATTACTAATATAAACATTTTGCTTGGTCTCTGCTAGCTTGATGCCATATTTTACTCCCGTTCTTGAACGCTCCATTCAACAAAATAAAAATGCTCTCTAATTCTCTTATATCTCAAAACTAGTAAACATCGAAACATCCAGACTATCCGGATATAAGCCAATTGATACAGACCCACGGCTCACACTGTATTTTTTGTTAAAGCCAATAATATACATTAATAGCTTTATGACACGAATGATTGAAAACAGCGTCCGAGCCCATAGTCGAAAGCCATTCAATTCAGCGCCTAGAGGACAGAGCATGCGCAGTGCCGCAAATTGGATACCTCTCAAAATCGGACAACGGTATCATTTTTCATGGCACATTTCCGTACTGACGAAATCGCGCCCTGTTCCACACGTTCACATCTCTCAACGCCCTGTCACCCGAAGTCATATTCTCCACCACCTGTGCGTGTCCGTCTAACACTCGGGCAATGAAAGGCCAGAGAGGTGACGCGAAAATTCACCCTCTCTCGACACAAATGACGCCTGACGCGCTGAGCGGACGATCATTTCCCTTTTTAATTCTACATTAGATAGAGGTAAGAAGAGTGAGAGGTGATTAAAGCACGGAACATTTTAAAGCACTTGAGAGGATGCACTTTTTACAAAATAAAGGTCGCTGGAATTTTACAGCACAATTCACAAAAAGAAACTGGAGTTGGATTTTTGGCTGCAGAAATTGACGTCATTTGCACCGAGTCCGATGCGCATTCTTGGTTTCAAACTGGCTGACATCACACTTTCCCACCTGCAAGAGCAAATGAGGTCGTTCTCCTAACACTCAATTCATCCCCTTCAATTTGGAACCTCCTGGTGTCATTCCTGCAACTCAATGCGGGCTATTTAATTAACATTATCTTCAACATGTACAGGACTTAGTGCAGAAACTACTGGGGGGAAAGCATTGAAACAGAGAGTAAGTTGTTGGCAGTGAGAAGATTGATGAAGAGGAGGCAAAGTGAGTGTGTCGGTCTGCGGGTGTTGGAAATGTTCTGCAGAGGGCAGGTTTGTTTCGAATGGAATGAAAAAATACAAGAAAGGGAGAGTGAAATGTCCGTTGTGAGACATTGGAGAGCCCTGTGTGATTAGGACGCGCTCGGAGCCCGGATATCGCAGTCGGTAGAGCATCAGACTTTTAATCTGAGGGCCCAGGATTCAATTCCATGTTCGGGCGTTGCTATTTAGCCTGTGAGCCTCATGTCTGTCTGAAAAGACACGGAAATCACTCTGAATGCGACTATCCAGCGTGTGGTTTGCCGGAGTCCTGTGAAATCTGAGAGTTCTCTTCCCTGAAGAAGCGTCATCGGGACACGAATCGTTAACTCTGTTTCTCTTTCCTCTGATGCTGCCAGACATGCTGAGTTTCACCAGCATTTTCTCTTTTAGTGATCAATTCAGCATTTACCATCGGCTCTGTCATAATAATTGACCACGTTTTCGGCCACCCGTGGGACCCGCCGAGTTTTCTTCCTGATCCTAACTGATTCAGAAGTGGCTTCAGGGTCTCGTCTTTCAGTTTCACACCGAGCCTCGATTTGAGTAGTTTCAATGGTTTTCTCTCTCTTTCAGAATGTTGTTCGATATTTCCCGCTAACGTTTTTTTTTACTGCGTTTAGAATTGGCAATTGATTGGCCGAGATATTCCCATTCTTCAGGCTCGGGGAAAGGGAGCTTTATCGGTACTTAACCTTTATTACACTAAAGAGACCGCGCTGGGTGCAATCATCATGCACCTGAGGCCAACAGGAAGAACTATTATGCAAATTGTGCTCCTAATTAACCATTAAAAAGCGGAACGGTGCTGCTGAATTTGCAATTCGTCCACCCCAGGCGAATACAATGCAGGTGTTGCTCTGACGATTGTCTGTAAGAATGTCAGAGACAGAGGCAGGAGAAGCATCCACCGGCCTTCAGGACTGTTCCAACATTTAAAATGGCCATGGCTCAACTTGTGTGTAAATGTCACCTTCCTGAACTGTCCGCATGTCCCTTTTTTCTGACAGGAAACAGCGCAGTATCCTAATCTGTCCTGGATAGAATCAGTGCAGTTCCCCCGTGTCTAGAATACAAAATCTGCAAAAGCCCTTTAATGAAGAGATTATGGTAAATTGATGAAAGGATAGTCGCTGGGGACTGTGGCACTGGCTGTGTGGGTGTCAGAACAAGGCGTCGGCCATTATCACCAAGACGAGGAAAATGTTTTCATCCAAAGTCTTGTGAACCTTCTGAATTCTAGACAGGGGAGAACTGTGCATGTTCCGTGATTATAATCGAGACTGAGGTCGATATTTTAGAGCAAATGGACATGAGGACAGTACAGGAAGGGGACATTAAGATAGGAGATGCACTATGACCATATTAAAAGTTGGAGCAGCGCTGAAGGGGCAGCAGTTGCTGCTCCTGCTCCTGTTTCCGAAATTCTTATAGACAAGGATCAGAAGAACAAACAGGTTCAGAATGACCTCGGAGCAGAAGTAGAGCAAATTACGATTTTTAGTGGATTAATCGGGAAGATACTTTGCAAACTGTGTGCACCGATGGTTTGGCATGTGTTAAAATGAAGGGCAGACTGATGGAGATGACTTTGGTGTTAAAGTTGTGAAATGGGGAGAAACTATTCAGCCTGTCCTATCGAACAGAAATATCTGGACCAATCAAGGTTCCAGTCAGGGAGCAGTGTTTACAAAAATATCTCGCTGTAAATTTACAAGGAATTGGCGGAAATAAATCAATTGCATCAATACCTGGACACCCTTTGGCCGATATTTTAAAGGATATATCTAACCTGTACTTTGAGGCTGTTTGGAAATCCAAGCATCAAGTCAGTGAGGGTTTTTCCCGCGATTCGGTCAGATCAGAAGGATATGAAGACTGACCATGAATGTCAGTGACATCCCACAGACAAATGCTTTTAAGGTTGCCACATCAAACGCCACCTCTGTGACATATCGAGCAGTTGGTGGCAGCGAGAATGTTGATGAACGGGAAGCCGAAGGGAGCGAGTGGGGCTGCGGGTGTTGGAAATGTTCTGTCGAGGGCGGATTCGTAAGGCAGGAAATGCAGAGTGCGGCCCACATTGGAAGTATGCAGTGAATACTGCATGTCTCACAGTTGTATTGAAGCACCTCATGATCTATGTGGGAAACTGGAACCTGATTGCACTTTTTGTAATGGCCATTTTGAAAAGTTTTCTAAAGTTCTTTCAGATATTTTATGAACAAAGTATATTAATAATAGTGAGTAAGTAAATACCAGTGTGAGACATTGAAGGTCGCTGTGTTAAAACATACTTTCGAAGCCCGGGTATCTCAGTCAGAGGAGCATCAGACTTTTAATCTGAGGGTGTAGGATTCAAGTTCTTGTTCCAACATTCAATGTTTGAAGCTGTCTTGTGACGAGGGAGATATTGGTAATCGGCTCTCTCCAAGAGCTCAACTGATCCTGATGTCCTTTCAGATTCTAAATCGTCACATCTTGTCGCAGTTTTCTTTACTTAATCATTTCTCTTTCCAGAAAGTTGTTATCCATTTCAAGCTGGACTTTTTATACAAAAAGAAACCCGCTTCCTGACTTGGCTCTTGATTGCCCTAACTATTCCCGTTCTTCGGGCCAGAGGAAATTGGTTCTCCGTTGTGATGTTGGGTGTTATTTTGTTTAAATGTCTTTGGGAATATGGTGGTATTCTATCAAGAAGGCTGTGTGTGTGTGTGTGTGTGTGTGTGTGTGTGTGTGTGTGTGTGTGTGTGTGTGTGTGTGTGTGTGTGTGTGTGTGTGTGTTTGTGTGTGTGCGTGTTTGTGCGCGCCCATGATTAATTTAACTGGGGCAGGTTAATAAAGACAGTTTGTCTGTGAGGACTGAGAGATAAAAGTGTAAAGGCGTTAGATTCATGCATTTTTAATGAGAAATTCTGGTGAGGTTTGGATTTACAAGTTAATATTTGAGAATAAAATGTCATTCCTGCAACTCAATATGGGCTCCTTAATTAATATAATCTTCAACATGTTCAGGACTTAGTGCAGAAACTAGTGGGGGGGGGGGGGGGGAAACTGTATAACGGCGAGTAAGTTGGTAGCAGTGAGAAGCTTGATGAAGAGGAGGCAAAGTGAGGGAGTCGGTCTGCGGCTGTTGGAAATGTTCTGCAGAGGGAGGATTTGTTCCTAATGGAATGAAAAATAAAAGAAAGGGAGAGTGAAATGTGATGTGGTACATTCAAGGGCGCTGTGTGCAGCCGAGCAGCCGGAGCCCGGATAGCTCAGTCGGTAGAGCATCAGACTTTTAATCTGAGGGTCCAGGGTTCAAGTCCCTGTTCGGGCGTTGTTGTCTAACCTGTCAGCCTCAAGGCTGACTAACAAAACGCAGAACTGCAAGGAACTCACTCTGTATGCGACTGCTCACCGTGTGGTTTTCCCGAGTTCCGTTAAATCTATGAGTTTTCTTAACTGAAGAAGGTCATCGGGACTCGAATCGTTAACTCTGTTTCTCTCTCCGCAGTTGCTGCAAGATCTGCTGAGTTTTAAGCAGCATTTTCTGCTTTAGTAGGATTTGACCAAGTCAGAATTTACCATCGGCTGTCATAATAATTGTCTAAGTTTTCGGCCACCCGTGAGACACTGAAAAGCAAATATTTCCCGCCGAGTTTTCTTCCTGACCCTAACTGATTCCGAAGTGGCTTTAGAGTCTCAATCTTTACACCTTGTCTCGGTTTGAGAAGCTTCAACGGTTTTCTCTCTCTTTCAGAACGTTGTTAGACATTTCCCGCTAGCGTTTTTTTTTACTGCTTTCAGACTTGGCTCTTGATTGGCCGAGATATTCCCATTCTTCAGGCTCTGGCAAAAGCAGCTTTCTCGGTATTTAAGCTTTATTACACTAATCATCATCCCTTTGAGGCCAATAGGAAGAAGCATTAAGCAAATTGTGCTCTTAATTAACCCATGAAAAAGCGGAATGGTGCTGCTGAATCTGCAAAACTTTCATCACAGGTCAACAGAATCCTGGTGTTGCTCTCATGAATGTCTTTAAGAATATCAGAAACAGAGGCAGGAGAAGCATGCACTGGCTTTCAGGACTGGTTCAACGTTTAATATGGTCATGGCTCAACCTGTCTGTAAATGTCACCTTCCTGAACTGTCCTCATGTCCCTTCCTGCTGACAGGACACAGAAATATCCAAATCTGTCTTGAACAGAATCAGTGCTGTTTCCCCCTTATCTAGAGTTCAAAATCTTCACAAGACGTTGAATGAAGATATATTGGAAGGCAAGCTGATGAAAGGGCAGTCTCTGGGGACTGTCTGTCAGAGTCTCGGAACAAGGCGTCGGCCATTATCACCGAGACGAGGATAATGTGTTCATTCAAAGTCTTGTGAAGCATCTGCATTCTAGATAGGGGAGAACTGCGCATGATCGCTGAATACAATCCAGACTGACCTCGATATTTCATAGCAAATGGACATGAGGACAGTTCAGGAAGGGAACATTAATATAGGAGATGCACTATGACCTTAGTAAATGTTGGAGCAACCCTGACGGGCAGCAGATACTGCTCCTGCTCCTGTTTCTGAAATTCCTACGGACACAGAACAGAACAACAAACAGGTTTACAATGATCTAGGAGCGGGAGGAAAGAAAATTCAGATTTTTAGTGGATTAATCAGGAATATAATTTACAAATTGCTGGCTCCGAATGACTGTAATTTGCTAAAAAGAAGAGCAGACTGATGGACATATCTTTGTTGTTAAAGTTGTGAAATGGGGAGAAACTTATTGAGCCTGTCCTGTCGAACAGAAATTTCTGGACCAATCAAGGCTCCTGTCAAGGTGCAGAGTTTACAAAAATATCTCGCTGTAAATTTACAAGGAATTGGCAGAAATAAATCAATCGCAGCAACACCTTGACACCCGTCGGCCGAAATTTTAATAGATGCAACAAACCTGTACATTGAGGCTATTGGGAAATCTAAGCATCAAGTCAGTGAAGGTATTTCCCGTGGTTCGGTCAGATCCTAGGGATATGAAGACTGACCAAGAATGACAGTGACACCCCAAGTACAAATTAATTTAAAGTTGCCACTTCACACGCCACCTCTGTGACATATAGAGCAGTTGGTGGCAGCGAGAATGTTGATGAACAGGAAGCCGAATGGAGCGATTGGGGCTGATGGTGTTGGAAATGTTCTGTCGAGGGCGGATTCGTAAGGCAGGAAATGGAGAGTGCGGCCCACATTGGAAGTATGCAGTGAATATTGCATGTCTCACAGTTGTATTGAAGCACCTCATGATCTATGTGGGAAACTGGAACCTGATTGCACTTTTTGTAATGGCCATTTTGAAAAGTTTTCTAAAGTTCTTTCAGATATTTTATGAACAAAGTATATTAATAATAGTGAGTAAGTAAATACCAGTGTGAGACATTGAAGGTCGCTGTGTTAAAACATACTTTCGAAGCCCGGGTATCTCAGTCAGTGGAGCATCAGACTTTTAATCTGAGGGTGTAGGATTCAAGTTCTTGTTCCAACATTCAATGTTTGAAGCTGTCTTGTGACGAGGGAGATATTGGTAATCGGCTCTCTCCAAGAGCTCAACTGATCCTGATGTCCTTTCAGATTCTAAATCGTCACATCTTGTCGCAGTTTTCTTTACTTAATCAGTTTTCTTTCAAGAAAGTTGTTATCCATTTCAAGCTGGACTTTTTATACAAAAAGAAACCCGCTTCCTGACTTGGCTCTTGATTGCCCTAACTATTCCCGTTCTTCGGGCCAGAGGAAATGGGTTCTCCGTTGTGATGCTGGGTGTTATTTTGTTTAAATGTCTTTGGGAATATGGTGGTATTCTATCAAGAAGGCTGTGTGTGTGTGTGTGTGTGTTTTTGTGTGTGCGTGTTTGTGCGCGCCCATGATTAATTTAACTGGGGCAGGTTAATAAATACAGTTTCTCTGTGAGGACTGAGAGATAAAAGTGTAAAGGCGTTAGATTCATGCATTTTTAATGAGAAATTCTGGTGAGGTTTGGATTTACAAGTTAATATTTGGGAATAAAATGTTATTCCTGCAACTCAATATGGGCTCCTTAATTAATATAATCTTCAACATGTTCAGGACTTAGTGCAGAAACCAGTGGGGGGGGGAAACTGTATAACGGCGAGTAAGTTGGTAGCAGTGAGAAGATTGATGAAGAGGAGGCAAAGTGAGGGAGTCGGTCTGCGGCTGTTGGAAATGTTCTGCAGAGGGAGGATTTGTTCCTAATGGAATGAAAAATAAAAGAAAGGGAGAGTGAAATGTGATGTGGTACATTCAAGGGCGCTGTGTGCAGCCGAGTGTCCGGGGCCCGGATAGCTCAGTCGGTAGAGCATCAGACTTTTAATCTGAGGGTCCAGGGTTCAAGTCCCTGTTCGGGCGTTGTTGTCTAACCTGTCAACCTCAAGGCTGAGCAAAAAAACGCAGAACTGCAAGGAACTCACTCTAAATGCGAGAGCTCACCGTGTTGTTTTCCCGAGTTCCGTTAAATCTGTGAGTTTTCTTAACTGAAGAAGTTCATCGGGACTCGAATCGTGAACTCTGTTTCTCTCTCCGCAGTTGCTGCAAGATCTGCTGAGTTTTAAGCAGCATTTTCTGCTTTAGTAGGATTTGACCAAGTCAGCATTTACCATCGGCTGTCATAATAATTGTCTAAGTTTTCGGCCACCCGTGAGACACTGAAAAGCAAATATTTCCCGCTGAGTTTTCTTCCTGACCCTAACTGATTCCGAAGTGGCTTCAGAGTCTCAATCTTTACACCTTGTCTCGGTTTGAGAAGCTTCAATGGTTTTCTCTCTCTTTCAGAATGTTGTTAGACATTTCCCGCTAGCGTTTTTTTTACTGCTTTCAGACTTGGCTCTTGATTGGCCGAGATATTCCCATTCTTCAGGCTCTGGCAAAAGCAGCTTTCTCGGTATTTAAGCTTTATTACACTAATCATCATCCCTTTGAGGCCAATAGGAAGAAGCATTAAGCAAATTGTGCTCTTAATTAACCCATGAAAAAGCGGAATGGTGCTGCTGAATCTGCAAAACTTTCATCACAGGTCAACAGAATCCTGGTGTTGCTCTCATGAATGTCTTTAAGAATATCAGAAACAGAGGCAGGAGAAGCATGCACTGGCTTTCAGGACTGGTTCAACGTTTAACATGGTCATGGCTCAACCTGTCTGTAAATGTCACCTTCCTGAACTGTCCTCATGTCCCTTCCTGCTGACAGGACACAGAAATATCCAAATCTGTCTTGAACAGAATCAGTGCTGTTTCCCCCTTATCTAGAGTTCAAAATCTTCACAAGGCGTTGAATGAAGATATATTGGAAGGCAAGTTGATGAAAGGGCCGTCTCTGGGGACTGTCTGTCAGAGTCTCGGAACAAGGCGTCGGCCATTTTCTCCGAGACGAGGATAATGTGTTCATTCAAAATCTTGTGAAGCATCTGCATTCTAGATAGGGGAGAACTGCGCATGATCGCTGAATACAATCCAGACTGACCTCGATATTTCATAGCAAATGGACATGAGGACAGTTCAGGAAGGGAACATTAATATAGGAGATGCGCTATGTCCTTAGTAAATGTTGGACCAGCCCTGAAGGGCAGCAGATGCTACTTCTGCTCCTGTTTCTGAAATTCTTACAGACACGGAACAGAACAAGAAACAGGTTTACAATGATCTAGGAGTGGGAGGAAAGAAAATTCAGATTTTTAGTGGATTAAACAGGAATATAATTTGCAAATTGCTGGCTCCGATTGACTGTAATTTGCTAAAATGAAGAGCAGACTGATGGACATATCTTTGTTGTTAAAGTTGTGAAATGGGGAGAAACTTATTGAGCCTGTCCTGTCGAACAGAAATTTCTGGACCAATCAAGGCTCCTGTCAAGGTGCAGAGTTTACAAAAATATCTCGCTGTAAATTTACAAGGAATTGGCAGAAATAAATCAATCGCAGCAACACCTTGACACCCGTTGGCCGACATTTTAATAGATGCAACAAACCTGTACCTTGAGGCTATTGGGAAATCTAAGCATCAAGTCAGTGAAGGTATTTCCCGTGGTTCGGTCAGATCCTAGGGATATGAAGACTGACCAAGAATGACAGTGACACCCCAAGTACAAATTAATTTAAAGTTGCCACTTCACACGCCACCTCTGTGACATATAGAGCAATTGGTGGCAGCGAGAAGGTTGATGAACAGGAAGCCGAATGGAGCGATTGGGGCTGATGGTGTTGGAAGTGTTCTGTCGAGGGCGGATTCGTAAAGCAGGAAATGGACAGTGCGGCCCACATTGGAAGTATGCAGTGAATACCACATGTATCACAGATGTATTGAAGCACCTCAGAGTGTAATTTAATCTATGTCGATAACTTGAAAACCGTTGCACGGACTGACTGCCTGTAATGACCATCTTGAGATGTCTGCAATGTTCATTGACTGTCCTGAAGCTCCTCATGATCTATGTGGGAAACTGGAACCTGATTGCACTTTTTATAATGGCAATTTTGAAAAGTTTTGTAAAGTTATTTCAGATGTCTTATGAATAAAGTATATTAATAATAGTGAGTAAGAATATATCTGTTGTGAGATATTGAAGGTCGCTGTGTGAAAACATACTCTCGAAGCCCGTGTATCTCAGTCAGTGGAGCATCAGACTTTTAATCTGAGGGTGTAGTATTCAAGTTCTTGTTCCAACATTCAATGTTTGAAGCCGTCTTGCGATGAGGGAAATATTGGTAATCATCTCTCTCGAAGAGCTCAACTGATCCTGATGTCCTTTCAGCTTCTACATTGTCACATCTTTCCGCAATTTTCTTTGCTTCAATCAGTTTTATTTACGGAATGTTGTTATACATTTCCAGTTGGACTTTTTATTTTAGAAAAATCGCTTTCTGACTGGGCTCTTGATTGGCCTCGATATTCTCATTCTTCAGGCAAGAGGAAATGGGTTCTCTGTTGTGATGATGGGCGTTATTTTGTTTAAATGTCTTTGGGAATATGGTGGCATTCTATAAAGAAGGCTGTCTTTGTGTGTGTATGTGTGTGTGTATGTGCCCATGATTAATGGACCTGTGGTAGGTTAAAAAAGACAGTTTGTCTGTGAGGACTGAGGGAGAAAATTGTAAAGGCGTTATATTCATGCATTTTAATGAGAAGTCGTGGTGAGGTTTCGATTTACAAGTTGATAGGTTGGGTTTAAAATATACTTTATGAGATAAGTGGAGACTTGTTTTTTCAGCTGCTGACTTTCAAAGCGAAGTTTGGAAGTGACAAGGAACTTTTACGACTTGCAAATGTTTCACAGGTTAAAAAGGGAAGGTACATGTAATTTTATTTGGGTCAGAGTCGAAACATTAGGAGAACATAGTTTTTTATATTTGGAGAATAATGTTTTTTGCTGTTTAGTAGACAGCACTTTTACCAACTAAGTCACTGCTCTGACAGCACCGAGACACTTCTACATCCAATCTTATGATTTGATCAGTGAATTTACCAAGAGCCATCACTCGGAATTTTTGACACATGGTGAGGACTTTCTAACAGTACCAATGTTATAACCCAGCAGGTAACACAGCTAAGTTATTTAATATGCCAGAGGCAAGTTTTAAACAACTGTCACAAACTATATTTTAAGTGGTATGCTGGAGAGGCAGCGCAAAATTCAGGAATCAGACCGCCAGTTCTTGACAGGATTTTATATTAAACCAAACGAAACTTCTTCATAAGTTAAGAGACATTTAAACACTTCCACATGGCTACAAATTACAGCTACCATAACTTTTAACAAATTATCAAAGTCACCTCCGTTAAGGCAACAGCCACCCACAGACGTGAGCAGACACCAGGCAAACATGTTCATCTTACAAGTTCATAGTAAGCTTTACTACACTTTGGGTCCTTTGCTGACACCGTCGTAGGCTTTCAGGCTTTGATCTTATATTGCCTCTGCCCTGCACTCAGAGGACTGCTTGCTGTTATAGCCAGCACAACTCATTAAATGTAAATTCTCATTGCATCGCCAGCCCCTTTGAACTCCGACTCCTCTAACAATAAAACACCTTTCCTAGTACCGATTTTATTAGCAATATAAAGATATTGCTCGCTCTCTGCTAGCTAGATGCCATATTTCACTGCTCTTCTTGAATGCTCCATTCGACGAAATGCAAATGCACTCTGCCTCTCATATCTCGAAACTAGTAAACATCAAAGCTCCCAGGCTAGCTGGCTTTAAGCCAATTGAGGCATACCCACAGGCTCACACTGCATTTTTTTGTTAAATCCAATTATATACATTAATAGTTTCATTACACCAATGATTGAAAACAGCGTCCGAGCCCAAACACGGAAACTTCAATTTATCTCCAATAATACAGAGCAGGCGCAGTGCTGCAAATGGGGAAACTTTCAACATCACACAAGGGTATAATTTTTAATGGCAAATTTCCGTATTGACGAAATCGCGCCCTGCTGCACCAGGTCACATCTCTCAACGTCCTGTCACCCGGAATCATATTCTCCACCACCTGTGCATATCCGCCTGACACTCGTTGTATGAAAGGCCGGAGAGGTGACGCGTAAAGCCACCCTCTCCCGCCACAAATGATGCCTGACGCGCTGAGCATGTCGCTCATTTCCCTTTTTACTTCTACACCAGATAGAAGCAAGAAGAATGAGAGGAGATGGAAACACGGAACATTTTAAAGCGCTTGAGAGGATGAACTTTTCGCTGGAATTTTACAACATAATTCACAAAAAGAAACTGAAGTTGGATTTTTGGCTGCAGAAATTGACATCATTTGCACCGAGTCGAATTCGCATTCTTGTTTTCAAAGTGGATGACATCCCACATTCCCACCGCCAAGAAAAAATGGGATCGATTTCTTAACCCTAAATCCTTCGCCGTCATTTTGGAACATCCCGGTGTCATTCCTGCAACTCAGTGCGGGCTCCTTAATTAACATTATCTTCAACATGTTCAGGACTTAGTGCAGAAACGATTGGGGGAAAACTGTGAAATAGCGAGTAAGTTGGTGGCAGTGAGAAGATTGATGAAGAGGAGGCAAAGTGAGGGAGTCGGTCTGCGGGTGTTCTGCAGAGGGCGGATTTGTTTCTAACGGAATGAACAATAAAGGAAAGGGACAGTGAAATGACTGCTTTTGAGACATTGAAGAGCGCCGAGTGAAAAGGAACAAGCGGAGCCCGGATTGCTCAGTCGGTATAGCATCAGACTTTTAATCTGAGAGTCCAGGTTTCAAGTCCCTGTTCGGGCGTTGTTGTCTAACCTGTCAACCTCAAAGCTGATTAAAACAACGCAGAACTGCAAGGAACTCACGCTAAATGCGACTACACACCGTGTGGTTTACCGGAGTTCCGTTAAATCTATGAGTTTTCTTACCTGAAGAAGGTCATCGGGACTCGAATCGTTAACTCTGTTTCTCTCTCCGCAGATAGTGCCAGACCTGCTGAGTTTAACCAGCATTTTCTGTTTTTGTAGGACTTGACCAACTCAGAATTTGCCATCGGCTGTGTCATAATAATTGACCAGGTTTTCGGCCACCAGTGAGACACTGAAAAGCAAATATTTGCCGCCGAGTTTTCTTCCTGACCTTAACGGATTCAGAAATGTCTTCAGAGTCTCAATCTTTACACCTTGTCTCGGTTTGAAAAGCTTCAATGGTTTTCTCTCTCTTTCAGAATGTTGTTAGACATTTCCCGCTCGCGTTTTTTTTACTGCTTTCATACGTGGCTCTTGATTGGCCGAGATATTCCCATTCTTCAGGCTCGGGGAAAGGGAGCTTTCTCGGTATTTAACCTTTATTACACTAAACAGACCGCGATAGGTGCAATCATCATCCGTCTGACGTCAATAGCAAGAAGCATTATGCAAATTGTGCTCCTAATTAACCCATTAAAAAGCGGAATGGGCTGCTGAATCTGCAATTCTTTCACCTCAGGTCAATATGCAGCAAGTGTGCCTCTGATGGGTGGAAGAATTTCAGAAACAGGGGCAGAAGTAGCATCCACTGGCATTCAGGATGTTTAATATGGTCATGGCTATCTTGTCACCTTCCTGAACTGTCCTCATGTCTCTTTTATTCACAGGACACAGAAAAATATGATAATCTGTCCTGAATAGAAAGAGTGCACTTCCCTCGTGTCTAGAATTCAAAACCTGCAAAAGCCCTTGAATGAAGAGATTTGGAAGGTAAGGTGATGAAAAAACAGTCGATGGGGATGTGGCACTGGCTGTCAGAGTCTCAGAATAAGGCGTCGCCATTGTCACCGAGACGAGGAAAATGCTTTCATCCACAGTCTTGTGGACCTTCTGAATTCTAGGCAGGGGAGAACTGTGCATGTTCCGTGATTATAATCGAGACTGAGGTCGATATTTCAGAGCAAATGGACATGAGGACAGTTTAAGAAGGGCACATTGAAGTAGGAGATGCATTATGACCATATTGAATTGTTGGAGCAGCCCTGCAATTCTGCAATTCCTACAGACCCGGATCAGAACAACAAACAGGTTTACAATGACTTCGCAGCAGAAGGAGAGCAAATTCCGATTTTTAGTGGATTAATCAGGAATATAATGTGAAAACTGCGGGCTCCGATTGTCTGGAATATGTTAAAATGAAGAGCAGACTGATGGTGATGTCTTTGGCGTTAAAGATGTGAAAAGGGGAGAAACGTATTCAGCCTGTCCTGTAGAACAGAAAGGTATGGACCAATCAAGGCTACAGTCCGGGCGCAGTGTTTACAAAAATATCTCGCTGTGAATTTACAAGTAATTGGCTGAAAAAAATCAATTGCATCGAAACCTGTACAGCCTTCGGCCGATATTTTAAAGGAAACACCTACACTGTACTTTGAGGCTTTTTGGAAATCCAAGCATCAAGTCAGTGAGGATATTTCCCGCGGTTCAGTCAGTTCAGAATGATATGAAGACTGATCAAGAATGACAGTGACACCTCACGGACATTTTTTTTAAAGTTGCCACATCACACGCCACCTCTGTGACATATCGAGCAGTTGGTGGCAGCGATAATGTTGATGAACGGGAAGCCGAAGGGAGCGAGTGGCGCTGCGGGTATTGGAAATGTTCTGTCGAGGGCGGATTCGTAAGGCAGGAAATGCAGAGTGCGGCCCACATTGGAATTATGCAGTGAATACCACATGTATCAGAGTTGTACTGAAGCACCTGAGAGTGTAATTTAATCTATGCTGATAATTTGAAAACCGTTGCACGGTCTGACTGCATGTAATGACCATGTTGAGATGTCTGTGATGTTCATTTATTGTCCTGAAGCTCCTCATGGTCTATGTGGGAAACTGGAAAATGATTCTACTTTTTGTAACCGCCATTTTGAAAAGTTTTGTAAAATCCTTTCAGTTGATTTATGAATGAAGTATATTAATAATAGTGAGTACGCAAATATCTGTTGTGAGATATTGAAGGTCGCTTTGTGAAAACACACTTTCAAAGCCCGTGTATCTCAGTCAGTGGAGCATCAGACTTTTAATCTGAGGGCGTAGGATTCAAGTTCTTGTTCCACGTTCAATGCTAGAAGCTGTCTTGCGATGAGGGAGATATTGGTAATCATCTCTCTCGAAGAGCTCAACTGATCCTGATTTCCTTTCAGCTTCTAAATCGTCACATCTTTCCGCAATTGTCTTAGCTTCCACCATTTATCTTTCCAGAATGTTGTTATCCATTTCCAGATGGACTTCTTATTTAAAAGAAACGATACCTGACTTGGCTCTTGATTGGCCTCGATTTTCCCATGGATGATGGACGTTATTTTGTTTAACTGTTTTTGGGAATATGGTGGTATTCTATAAAGATGGTTTTGTGTGTGTGTGGGTGGGGGATGGGGGGGGGGCGTGCGCGTGCGCCCATGGTTAATTTAACTGGGGTAGTTTAATAAAGACAGTTTGTCTTTGAGGACTGAGGGATAAAAGTTTAAAGGCGTTAGATTCCTGTGTTTATAATACGAAATTCTTGTGAGGTTTGGATTTACGAGTAAATAGGTTGGGTTTAAAATATACTTTATGAGATAAGTGGAGACATGTTTTTTTCAGATGCTGACTTTCAATGGGAAGCTTAGAAGTGACCAGGAACTTTTAGAACTTGCAAATTTTTCACAGGTAAAAAAGGGGAAGGTATATGAAATTATTTTAGCTCAGAGTCGAGCCATTAGGAAAACAGAGGTTTTTATATTTGGAGAATTAGGATTTCCTATTTAGTAGACAGGCACTTTAACCAAATAAGTCACGCTCTGACAGCACCGAGACACTTCTAAATCCAAACTTATCATTTGCATCAAAGAATTTTACTACACGCATCACTTGGAATTGTTAACACATGGTGTGAAAGTTATGTCCCAGCAGTTGATACAGCTGAGTTCTTTAAAATCCCGGAGGGAACCTTAAAAAAGCTGTCATAACCTTCATTTTTAAGTGGTATGTTTGAGAGGCAGCTCTAATTTCAGGAATCAGGCCACCGGTTCTTGAGAATTTTTTTATATTAAACGATGTGAAACATCTTAATAAGTTACAACACATTTAAACACATCCACATGGCAACTAATTACTGCTAGCATAACATTTAACCAATTCTCAAACTAACCTCCATTAAGGCAAGAGCAACCCATAGAAATTAAGCAGACACCAGGCAAAGCATTTTCACCTTACAAATTCAAAATGAGGTTTACTACTCTTCTGTTCCTTTGCAGACACAGTGGGAGGCTTACAGGCTTTGATCTTATATTGCTGCTGTCCTGTACACACAAAACCGCTGCCTCTTATAGCTAGCACATCTCATTGAATGTAAATTCTCATTCCATCACCAGCCGCTTTGAACTCCGCCTCCTCTAACAATAAAATACCTTTCGTAGTACCGATTTTATTAGTAATTTAAACATATTGCTTGGTCTCTGTTAGCTAGATGCCATATTCCACTCCTCTTCTTGAAAGCTCCATTCAACGAAATGCAAATGCTCTCTACCTCCCTTATATCTCAAAACTAGTAAACATCAAAGCGCTCAGCTAGCTGGCTTCAAGCCAGACCAACCCTGTATTGAAAGAAAAAAAATCGAATAATATACATTAATAGCTTTATGACACGAATGATTGAAAACAGCGTCCGAGCCCATGCACGAAAACGATTCAATTCAGCGCTTACAGGACAGAGCATGCGCAATGCCGCAAATGTTATGCCTTTCAACATCGCACAAGCTTTTCATTTTTAATGGCACATTTCCGAATGAACAAAATCGCGCCCTGTTCCACAAGTTCACACCGCTCAACGCCCTGTCACCCAAAATCATATTCTCGACCACCTGTGGGTGTCCGCCTTACATTCGGCCAATGAAAGGCCAGAGAGTTGACAGATAAAGTCACCCTCTCTCGCCACAAATGATATCTGCCGCGCTGAGCATGTCGAGCATTTCCCTTTATAATTCTACATCAGACAGAAGAAAAAAGAATGAGAGACGATTAAAATACACAACATTTTAAAGCGCTTGAGAGGATGCACATTTTTTTTACAAATTATGTTCGCTGGAATTTTACAACACATTTCACAAAAAGAAACTGGATTTGGATTGTTAGCTGCAGTAATTGACGTCATTTGCACCGAGTCCAATCCGCATTCTTATTTTCAAAGTGGATGACATCACCCTTTCCCACCGACAAGAACCAATGAGATCGTTTTCTTAACTCTAAATCCATCCCCTTCAATTTGGAACGTCCCGCTGTCATTCCTGCAACTCCGTGCGGGCTCCTTAATTAGATAAAAACAAAAAAACTGCGGATGCTGGAAATCCAAAACAAAAACAGAATTACCTGGAAAAACTCAGCAGGTCTGGCAGCTTTGGCGGAGAAGAAAAGAGTTGACGTTTCGAGTCCTCATGACCCTTCGACAGAACTTGAGACAATTAGCATTATGTTCAACAAGTTCAGGACTTAGTGCAGAAACTAGTGGAGGGAAAACTGTGAAACAGCGAGTAAGTTGGTGGCGGTGAGAAGATTGATGAAGAAGAGGCGACGTGAGGGAGTCAGTCTGTGGGTGTTGGAAATGTTCTGCAGAGGGTGGATTTGTTTCGAATGGAATGAAAAATAAAAGAAAGGGACAGTGAAATGTCTGTTGTGAGACATTGAAGAGCGCTGTGTGAAAGACGGCACTGGGCGCCCGGATAGTTCAGTCGTTACAGCATCAGACTTTAAATCTGAGGGTCCAGGGTTCAATTTCCTGTTTGGGCGTTGCTGTTTAGCCTATGAGCCTCACGTCTGTCTGAAAGGACACAGTACTGCTGGGAACTCACTCCGAATGCGACTATCCAGCGTGATGTTTGCCCGAGTTTTGTTCAATCTAGCAGTTTTCTTACCTGAAGGCTCATTGGGACTCGAATCGTTAACTCTGTTACTCTCTCCTCAGATGCTGCCAGAAATGCTGAGTTTCACCAGCATTTTCTCTTTCAGTGGGGTTTGATCAACTCAGCATTTACCATCGGCTGTGTCATCATAATTGACCATGTTTTCGGCCACCAGTGAGACCCGCCGAGTTTTCTTCCTGACCCTAACTGAGTCAGAAGTGGCTTCTGAGTTTCAAACATTAAGTTTCAAACCTAGTCTCGGTTTGAATCGTTCCAATGGTTTTCTCTCTCTTTCAGAATGTTGTTCGACATTTTCCCTCTGTTGTCCTTTTTTTACTGCTTTTAGACTTGGCCCTTGATTGCCCGAGATATTCCCATTCTTCAGGCTCGGGGAAAGGGAGCTTTCTCGGTATTTAATCTTTATTACACTACAGAGACCGTGATAGGTCCAAACTTTATGCCCCTGAGGCCAATAGGAAGAAGCATTATGCAAATTGTGCTCCTAATTAACTCATGAAAAAGTGGAATGGTGCTGCTGAATCTGCAATTCTTCCAACCCAGGTCAATACAATCCTGGCGTTGCTCTGATGATTGTCTGTAAGAATGTCAGAAACAGGGGCAGGAGAACCATTCACCGGTCTTCAGGACTGTTCCAACGTTTAATATGGTAATGGCTCAACTTGTCTGTGAATGTCACATTCCTGCACTATCCGCATGTCCCTTTCTCCTGACAGGACACCGAGAAATATCCAAATCTGTCCCGAATACAATCAGCGCAGTTCCCCCGTGTCTAGAATTCAAAATCGGCAAAGACCTTGAATGAAAAGAAATAAATCAATCGCAGCAACACTTCGACACCCTTCCAATGACATTTTAAAGAATATCTCAACCTGTACTTTGAGAAATCTAAGCATCAGATTCTTAAAGCTCCATCTTTCAAGTGAGACTCCTGCCCGAACTGGGACTTGAACCCTGGACCCTCAGATTAAAAGTCTAGTGCTTTTCCGACTGAACAAACGGGAATTCACGCAGGAGTGACTCACTCATCTGAATTCTGGGCAGAGGAGAATTGCAGATGCTCACTGATTCTTTGCAAGTCGGTGAGGGTATTTCCCTGGGTTCTGTCAGATCAGAGGGATATGAAGACTGATCAAGAATGTGCACTTGAGACAGAGGATGATTGATGAACATATTGAATGTAGAAGCAGTCCTGTAGGCCAGGAGAGGCTACGCCTGCTCCCATTTCTGATATTCTCAGAGACACTCATCAGAGCAACAAGCGGGATGATGTTGATCTGGGGTGGAAGGAGTGCAGATTCAGCAGCAGCTTTCCGCTTTGTAATCAGTTAATTCGCCAGAAAGTTTGCAAATCGCCTCCTCTAGTCTCCAATATATTAAAGTGAAGAGTAGGCTGTCGGAGATATCCATAGTGTTGAAATGGCTAAACATGGAGAAAGTATTAAGCTTGTTATAATATGGGGTCACCCATTTCAGAACAGAGAAGAGGAGAATTTTTCTCCTCTGGGGGTTGTGCAACTTTGGATTCTCTGCCTCAGAAGGGCGGGGGTCAATTAATATTTTTAAGGCAAAAGGAGATAGATTCTTGTAAAAAAGCAAAACACTGTGGATGTTGGAAATCTGAATCGAAAACAGAAATTGCTGGTAAAACTCAACAGGTCTAACAGCAGCTGTGGAAAGAAAAACAGAGTTAACGTTTCGAGTCCATATGACTCTTCTTTAGAGTAGATTGATTCATCTTAGGAAGTGAATCAATGGTTAGTGCGAGTTGGGGGGGGACATTGGATTGTGGAACTCAAAACACAAACAGGTCAGAGCCATGATGGTGTTGAATGGGGAGTAGGTTCGAGGGGCCGAATGATCTACTTCTGCTCGTATTTCTTATGTGGTGAACAATGGGAAGATCTCGGCCAATCAGTGGCCAAGTCAGGATTCAATTTTATGTGTCAGAAAAGCTCGCCAGAAATAATCAACACGGTTTCCAAATAAAGGATAAAAGCAATGAAGACTTGGCGAATATGTGCGCCTGTTAATACATTCTGAAGCACATCTCAGTCTATTGCAATCAGACAGCAAGAATCTCAGCGTCAATGCTTACACTGCTGCAGTTCACACGAGTTGAATATGTGGAGTTGAATGTATCACCCAAAAAGGGGTTTGAACCCAGAAAACTCAAATGTTAAGTCAAATCCTCTCGCAACCGAGCTCAGGAACTGAGCTTCAGTGTCGCTCAAAAGATATCACATTTTCCCCATATATTGCATTTTATTCCCAGAAATCCGCCCGCCACGGACCTTTTCCACCGCACGCAGACCCACTCCCTTCTCTAGAGAAATCTCCTTCCTGTTCCCAATCCTTGCTATTCCACACAGCGGTGTGATGTGACAACTGCTCCTTCAGTGATTCGCATGTTCGAATTCCCCACGCGTTCCACTTTTAAAACAAGTTTTTGTTAGGAAAATACATCAAACCTCTGGGGAAGGCCACTTCACAGAAAATCCTTCGTGCCGACCACGCCAAGGATACACAAGCACAGGGAACAACCCCTTGCTCAACGCCTCCCCCTCACAGAATCTCACCCCTTCCCCCGTCTACCCCCATTTTCTCTATCAAATCCACCCTGCGCCTGTGTTTGAAACTCCGCCCTTCACTGTAAATGGTTCTCCGACGTCGTGAGGCCGTGGGGGGTGCGATCTGTTAATGAAGATCATATTCCTACTGACCACCCTTTTCCCCTTGCAGTTGACCACGTCTCCCTGGAGCCCAGCAGCTTGGCTTCCTTTCTCTTTCTGTGATTAAAACTAGCGTGCCGATTCACAAACATGTCAATTCTTTACACGGTTAAAAATAAACCAGCACTTGTGCCTTTTCTCCCTTGACTTGTTTCCTTCCATCTGCTCCCTCAATACACCATTGGCGATATTTAGAGTTCATGGTTTAAAAGCGCCTGTCAATGCAACTGAGACCCGGAAAGCCAATCTCCGCCGGGACCTTATCCCCATATCCCACCGAGGGCTTCACTCGGAACCGCCAGGGTTATGAACACCAGGCAGTCTGGCGTAGTCTCTTCCATTCACAAATCAGTGAAAACAAGGTCCGGACAAACAGGGAAAAATAATAAACCGCAGGAAGGTGTGAGTTACCTTTCAGCCCTTGTGCTTAAATGCTACTGTTGGGTTTAACCCTGTCCCTGACCTACAGCCCCAAGGAACACATTGGGTTGCGAGAGCGAGTCCCCACACGGAAGGATTGAATGATTAATATTATTAAACACGCTGCTCAGGGAAGCGTGGGGATGGGGACAATGTCCAACCTTTTAATGGACACCTTGCCCAGTCCAGTCTGTTTATTACCCAGAAGGTTACAGTTCTCACAATTTAGAAAGTTACTCGGAATTCGCTTCCATCCTTTCAGGGCGACGGGAACACACTTTCTCTCAACCAACTCACAACATGAAAATGACATCGATTTCGCCATCACTAACCTTAATGTATTGAACCGGCACTTACCGCCCTCCCGTGTCCAGAATTCAAAAGATTCACAAGCATCTGTGCTCTCGGACAGCCGCTTTCAATCAAAATTCTCAACCACATTGTCATCGAGCACACCTCCTTGCCTATCCCCCTCTCCCCACCTCACCCCACCCCTTCCCCTCCCTCTCACCCTCTCTCCTCGCCCTCCCCCTCTCCCCTCTTATGTTCCTTCCGTTCCCCTACCCCTCTCCCCCGTACCCTCCCTCTCACGCTCTTACCTCCCACTGTTCCTCTCCCCTCTCCTGTTCCCTCCCTCTCCCCTTCCCCTTCCACACATCCCCCTCTCCAAAGCCACTTCCACTCTGCAACTCTCCCTCCCACTCACCCCCTCAGCCTCACCTCTTCCCCTTCTTCCCCTCCCCCTCTCTCTTCATCCCTGGTTTGGTGCCGCGATATTCATGGATACAATGGGGGAAATTGCATTCTGATGCTTCAGCCTAACATCAGAGCCCGTTCAGTGGTGAGGAGATGCCGAGAGCCCCAAAACCTATCTCAGATTGATCGGTTTCACGATCGCAGTGAAGGGGAGAGTATCAGCAGTTACGGTGCAAATTTCCACCTGCTAGAAACCTTCAAGACTGTGTGGTCAGTGCAGGGAAATGCAAACTCAACATTGTCCAGGGTAAATTTCAGTGCTGAGTTTACCTGGTCGGACTGCATCGGTTCAAGAAGGTGGTTCACCAGCAGCTCCCCAAAGGGGGAATTATTGATGCGCAATTAATGCTGGCCCAGCCAGCGAAGCCCACATCCCGTGAAAAAACGTAATAGTTTTCCTGATGTATAGGAGTAACGAGCCTTCCTGAACGTCCAGCTGGTGGCGGGAACTGAGAGCGAAGCCCCCCTCCACAAGCAAGGACTGAATGATCAACCCGTCAGATACGAGGGGAGGTGGGAACACTAATACATGAAGGTTTTGTATTTCCAAATCGAATAACTGCCCTGCAATCTCTCATCGCCACAACTTAGAGAGTGACACAGAATTCGCCTTCTTGCTTTCACGGCGGGTGACATCACACATTCCCGCCACCAAGAACAAATGACATCGTTGTCCTCAATCGAAATTGGGCGCCACCCACCCCCCCCCCCCCCCCCCCCCCCCCCGCCCCCTCCACCCCGTCGATTTGTACCTTCCCGCTGTCATTCCTGGAACTGAATGTCGCTCCTGAGCTAACCTCAGCATTCAGAACATTGAGGGGCCCATTTCAGGATTTTGGGGAGCCGTTGGTCTCGTGGTACTGTGAGCAGACAGGTCATCCAGCGGCTCAGGTTATCGATTTGCGGACCCGAGTTCATCAGGTGTTGGAATTTGAGATCAATAAATATCTGGAATTAAAAATCTATGATGACCATCAAACCAGTGTCATGAAACCCATTTCGTGCGCTCATGCCCTTTCGGGAAGGAAACCTGCTGTCCTCAACTGGTTTCTCCGACATGTGGCTCCCATGAGAAATGTGGTTGACTCTTAAAAATGATCCCTGACGACAGGTGGGCTACAAATGCCGAACTAGCCAGTGGCAGCCAACATTTATCTAACAAATGCAATAAACACTTGCCACATCACTCCTTGCCACTGTGACATATCGTAGCAGTTTGTGTCAGCGAGTCGACTAATGAAAGAGAGGACAAGGGGAGGGAGTGAGGCTCTGGGTGTTGGAACTGTCCTGTGGAGGGCGGGTTTGATAGAAATGGAGAATGCGACTGACAGTGAGAGCATGCAGTGAACTATGCATGGATCACAATTGTATTGAAGCACCTCAGAGTACCATTTGGTCTGTGTCGATGACTTGAATACCATTGCACTGTCTGTAATGACCGTGTTCAAATGTCTGTAATTTCCAGTGATTGTATTGAAGCTCCTCATGTTCTCTGTGGAAACCTGGAATCTGATTGCACATTTTGTAACGGCCGCTTTGAAACGTTTTGCAATGTTCTTTCAGATATTTTATGAATAAAGCCTATCATTAACAATGTAATAATAGAGTATAAATAGAGCATATATCTGTTGGAAGACATTGAGGTCGTTCTGTGAAAGCGTGTTTTGCACGCGCATATATCTCAATCGGTAGAGCGTCAAACATTCAACCTGAGAGGCCAGGGTTCAAGTTCCTTTTCCCGAGTTGAATGTCTAAAGCTGCTCTCAGATGAGGAAGGGATTGGAAATGAGCTTTCTGGTTTGTGTTCAGTTTCCAAATCGTCTCGTTTGCCGCAATTTCCTTTGGTTCAAACATTTTTTTTTCAGAATGTAGTTATACATTTCCAGCTAGACTTTTTTATTTTAAAAAATCTGCTTCCTGCCTTGGCTCTTGATTGGCCTAGATATTCTCATTCTTCGGGCCAGAGAAAAAGTTTCTGTTGTATGATGGGTGTTATTTTGTTTAAATGTTTTTGGGAATATGGTGGAATACTGTAAGGAAGGTTTTGTATATATTTGTGTGTGTGTGTGTGTGTGTGTGTGTGTGTGTGTGTGTTTGTGTGGGTGGTTGCGTGTGTGCGCGTATGTAAAGGTGTTAGTTTCATGCATTTGTCATGAGAGGTTGGATTTGCAAGTAAATCGGCTGGATTTCAAATATACTTTATGAGGTAAGTGGACTCTTGGTTTTTCAGCTGCGAACTTCCAAAGGGAGGTTTAGGAGTGACAAGGGACTTTTAGAACTTGCAAAGGTTTCTCAGGTAAAGATGGGGAAGATATATTAAATTATTTTCACACAAAGTAGAGGCATTAGGAGAAGATAGATTTTAATATTTGGAGAATTAGGATTTCCTATTTAGTAGACAGGCATTTTAAACAACGAAGCCATGGCTCTGACAGCACTGAGACACTTCTAAATCTAATCTTATTACTTGCATTCGTGAAATTTTCTACACGCATTATTTGGAATTATTGACACATGGTGAGGACTTTCTAACAGTTCGAATGCAATGACGCAGTTTATACAGCTAAGTTATTAAAAATCCCAGTGGAAAACTTTAAACTACTATACATTATAGTCATAATATTTCATAACCTATATTTTAAAGTGGTATGTTTAGAGGCAACACTTAATTCAGTGACCAGGCCACGAGCTCTCAAGAGGTTTTTATATTAAACTCAATGAAACTACTTATTAAGTTGCAGCACATTAAACACATCCACATGGCTGCATATTAATACTGTCATAAATTTTAACAAATTCCCAAACTAATCTCTGTTAAGGCAAGGGCAACCCATAAGCTTTAAGCAGGCACCAGATAAAGCATTTTTACCTTACAAATTCAAAATACAGGCTTTGATCTTATATTATCTGTGCCCTGCACACACAAGACTGCTGTCTGTTATAGCCAGCACATCTCATTGAATGTAAATTCTCATTGCATCACCAGCCGCTTTGAACTCCACCCCTTCTAGAAATAAATCCCCTTTCATAGCACCAATTTTAGCACTAATATAAACATTTTGCTTGGTCTCTGCTAGCTAGATGCCATATTACACTACCGTTCTTGAACGCTCCATTCAACAAAATGCAAATGCTTTCTAATTCTCTTATATCTCAAAACTAGTAAACATCGAAACATCCAGACTATCCGGCTTTAAGTCAATTCAGACAGACCCACAGGCTCACACTGTATTTTTTTTATCTAATAACATACATTAAAAGCTTAATGACATGAATCATTGAAAAAATCGACCGAGCCTTAACACGAAAAGTATTCAAATCAGCGCTAACAGGACAGAGCATGAGCAGTACCGCCAATTGCATACATTTCAAATTCGCACACCGGTATCATATCTAATGACACATTTCCGTGTTGACGAAATCGCACCCTACTGCACCAGTTCACACCCCTCAACGCCCCGTCACCCGACATCATATTCTCCATCAACTGTGCCTGTCCGCCTGACACTCGGCCAATGAAAGACCGGAGAGGTGACGTGTAAAGTCACCCTCCCTCGCCACAAATGACGCCTGACGCGCTGAGCATCTCGATAATTTCTCTTTTTTATTGTACATTACATAGAGCTAAGAAGAATCAAAGTGGATTGAAGCACATAACAATTTAAAGCGCTTGAGAGGATGCACTTTTTACACGAATAAAGCTCGCGGGAAACGTACCAAACATTCCACAAAAAGAAGCTGGAGTTGCATTTTCAGTTGCAGAAAATGACGTCATTTACACCGAATCCGCATTCTTGCTTTCAAAGTGGATGACATCACACTTTCCCACCGCCAAGAACAAATGGGATCATTTTCTTATCCCTAAATCCATCCCCGCAATTTGGAACCTCCCGCTCTCGTTCCTGCAACTCAAAGCGGGCTCTTTAATTAACATGGTTTTCAACATATTTAGCACCGTTGTAGTAGCTAGGAGGAAGGAAGAGTGGTGACATCACAGGACATTGTGAAATAACGAGTAAGTTGGTGCCAGTGAGAAGATTGATGAAGAAGAAGTCGGCCTGCGGGTGTTGGAAATGTTCTGCAGAAGGCGGATTTGTTTGAAATGGCATGAAAAGTCAAAGAGTTGGAGAATGGAATTCCTGTTGTGAGACATCGAAGAACGCTTTGTCAACACACCTGCTTGAGTCCCGGTTAGTTCATGTGGTCGAGTATCTGACTTTTAATCTGAGGATCCAAGGTTCAAGTCCCTATTCGGGTGAAGCTGTTTATCCTGTGAACATCAAGTCTGTCTGAAACTGGCAAACGTAAACGGCGCTCATTTTGAATGGGGGTATACAGTGTGTGCTTTGCCAGGATTCTGTTATATCCATGTGTTTTCCCCTCTGAAGAAGAGTCAAAGGGACTGAAAATGTTAGCTCTGTTTCTCTCTCCACTGATGCTACCAGACCTGCCGAACTTATCCTGCATTTTCTGTTTACTACTGAAACGAAAGCCTGCATCTCGTAATTGCTATAATGTATTATGACAGTTGTTTCAACTTTTCCTCTGGGATTTGAACAACTCAGCATTTACCATCGGCTGTGTCATAATAATTGAGCAAAGTTACGGCCACCCGTAAGACCCTGAAAAACAAATATTTCCCGCCGAGTTTTCTTCCTGACCCTAACTAATTCAGAAGTAGCTTCAGAGTCAAACTCTTTACAGCTTGTCTCAGTTTGATTAGCTTCAATGGTTTTCTCTCTCTTTCAGAAAGTTGTTCAATATTTCCTGCTCGCGCTTTTTCTTACTGCTTTTAGACTTGGCTTTTGATTGGCCGAGATATTCCCATTCTTCAGGCTCGTGGAAACGGAGGTTTCTCGCTATTTAACCTTTATTACACTAAAGAGGCAGCAATAGGTCCAAACATTATCCGTCTGAGGCCAACAGAAAGAAGCATTATGCAAATTGTGCTCCTCATTAACCCATTAAAATGCGGAATGGTGCTGCTGAATCTGCAATTCTTCCACCACAGGCGAATACAATGCAGGTGTTGCTCTGATGATTGTCTGTAAGAATATCAGAAACAGAGGCAGGAGAAGCATCCACTGGCCTTCAGGACTGTTCCAACTTTTAATATGGTCATGGCTCATCTTGTCTGTAAGTGTCACCTTCCTGAACTGTCCGCATGTCCCTTTGTTATGACAGGACACAGAGCAATATCCTAATCTGTCCTGAATAGCATCAGTGCAGTTCCCCCGTGTCTAGAATTCCAAACCTACAAAAGGCCTTGAATGAAGAGATTTTGGAAGGTTAGTTGATGAAAGCACTGGCTTTCAGAGTCTCAGAAAAAGGCGTCGGCCATTATCACCGAGACGAGGAAAATATTTTCATTCAAAGTCTTGTGAACCTTCTGAATTCTAGACAGGGGAGAACTGCGCATGCTCGCTGATTACAATGGAGACTGAGGTCGATATTTCAGAGCCAAAGGGGAAGAGGACAGTTCAGGAAGGGGACATTGAGGTAGGAGATGCACGATGACCATATTAAATGTTGGAGCATCCCTGAAGGGCAGCAGATGCTGCTCATGCTCCTGTTTCTGAAATTCTTACACACACGGATGTGAACCACAAACAGGTTTACAATGACCTCGGAGCTGAGGGAGAGCAAATTCCGATTTTTAGTCGATTAATCGGGAGTATAATTTGCAAACTGCGGGCTCCGATTGTCTGGAATGTGTTAAAATGAAGAGCAGACTGATGAAGATGTCTTTGGTGTTAAAGTTGTGAAATGGGGAGAAACTTATTCAGCCTGTCCTGTAGAGCATAAATGCCTGGACCATTCAAGGCTCCAGTCAGGGCGCAGTGTGTACAAAAATATCTCGCCGTGAATTTACAAGGAATTGGCAGAAATAAATCAACCGTAACAACACTTCAACACCCTTCAACCGACATTTTAAAGGATGCCCAAAACCTGTACTCTGAGGTATCAGATGCTTAAATGCCCATCTTACAAGGGAGGTGGACTACCATCTGAACTGTGACTTGAAGCCTGGACCCTCAGATTAAAAGGCTGATGTTCTACTGACTGAGCTATCCAGGATTGATGGGACAGGTACGCAATCTTCTGCATTCTGGGTATGGGAGAACTGCGGATGCACCCTGATGCTCCCTCCACCCCACCCCACCCCACCCCCCCCACCAAACACCCCCCACCCCCACACCCCCCGCCCCGTCGATTTGTGACTTCCTGCTGTCATTCCTGGAACTGAATGTCCCTCCTGAAGTAACCTCAGCCTTCAAAACATTGAGGGGCTCAGTGCAGGATTTTTGGGAGCTGGTGGTCTCGTGATACTGTGACCAGACTGGTCATCCAGCGGCCCAGGTAATCGACTTGGGGACCCGAGTTCATCATATGTTGGAAATTCAGGTCAATAAATACCTGGAATTAAAAATCTAATCATGACCATCAAACCAGCGTCATGAAACCAATTTGGTGCGCTTATGCCCTTTCGGGAAGCAAACTGTTGTCCTCACCTGGTTTGTCCGACATGTGGCTCCCATGAGAAATGTGGTTGACTCTGAGAAATGCTCCCTGACCACAGGTGGGCTATAAATGCCGAATTAGCCAGTGGCAGCCAACATTTATCTAACAAATGCAATAAACACTTGCCACATCACACGCTGCCACGGTGACATATCGTAGCAGTTGGTGTCAGCGAGTCGACTGAAGAAAGAGAGGACAAGGGGAGGGAGTGGGGCTGTGGGTGCTGGAAATGTCCTGTGGAGGGCGGGTTTGTAAGAAATGGAGAATGTGACTCAGAGTGAAAGCATGCAGTGAATGATTAATGTATCAAAATTGTATTGAAGCACCTCAGAGTGCACTTTGGTCTATGTCGATGACTTGAATACCAATCCACTGTCTGTAATGACGGTGTTGAAATGTCTGTAATGTTCATTGATTGTATTGAAGCTCCTCATGTTCTCTGTGGAAATCTGGAAACTGATTGCATTTTTTGTAATTATCGCTTTGAAATGTTTTGCATGTTATGTCAGATGTTTTATGAATAAAGCCTATCATTAACAATGTAACTAACAGAGTATAAATGATATGAAGCATATATCTGTTGGAAGACATTGAAGATCACTGTGTGAAAGCGTGTTTTGCAATCCCATATATCTCAAACGGTAGAGCGTCATACATTCAACCTGAGAGGCCAGAGTTCAAGTTCCTTTTCCTGTTTTAATGTGTAAAGCTGCCCTCAGATGAGGAAGAGATTGGGAATGAGCATTCTGGTTTGTGTTCAGTTTCCAAATCATCTCGCTTTGCCGCAATTTCCTTTGGTTCAATCTTATTTTTTTTTTCAGAATATAGTTATACATTTCCAGCTAGACTTTTTCCCTTTTTTAAAAATGCTTCCTGACTTGGCTCTTGATAGGCCTAGATATTCTCATTCTTTGGGTCGTAGAAAAAAGTTTCTGTTGTGATGATGGGTGTTAATTTGTTTAGATATTTTTGGGAATATGGTGGTATTCTGTAAGGAAGGTTGTGTATCTATGTTTGTGTGTGTGTGTGTGTGTGTGTTTGTAAAGGTGTTACTTTCATGCAGTTGTCATGAGAGGTTCTGGTGAAGTTGGATTTACAAGTAAATCGGCTGGATTTAAAATATACTTTATGAGGTAAGTGGAGACTTGGTTTTTCAGCTGCTGACTTTCAAAGAGAAATTTAGAAGTGAGAAGGGACTTTTAAAACTTGCAAAGGTTTCTCAGGTAAAAATGGGGAAGATATATTAAATTATTTTCACACAAATTAGAGGCATTAGCAGAACATAGATTTTAATATTTGGAGAATTAGGATTTCCTGCTTAGTAGACAGGCATTTTAACCAACTAAGTCATTGGCTCTGACAGCACTGAGACACTTCTAAATCCAAACTTATTACTTGCATTAATGAATTTTTCTACACACATTATTTGGAATTATTGACACATGTTGAGGACTTTCTAACAGTTCGAATGCTATGACCTACTTGATACAGCTGAGTTATTTAAAATCCCAGAGGAAAACTTTAAACTACTATATATTATAGTCAGAAGATATCATAAACTATTCTTTAAAGTGGTATGTTTGAGAGACAACTCTTAATTCAGTGACCAGGCCACCAGCTCTCCAGAGGTTTTTATATTGAACTCAATGAAACTACTTATTAAGTTGCAACACATTAAACACATCCTCATGGCGACATATTAATACTGTCATAACTTTCAACAAATTCCCAAACTAATCTCTATTAAGGCAAGAGCAACACATACGCTTTTAGCAGGCACCAGGTAAAGCATTTTCACCTTACAAATTCAAAATACAGACTTTCATCTTATATTGCCTCTGCCCTGCACACACAAGATTCCTGCCTGTTCTAGCCTCTGTTATGGTCTCTGCTAGCTAGATGCCATATTTTACTCCCGTTCTTGATTGCTCCATTCAACATAATGCAAATGCTCTCTAATTCTCTTATATCTCAAAACTAGTAAACATCGAAACATCCAGACTATCTGGCTTTAAGGCAATTGAGACAGACCCACAGGCTCACACTGTATTTTTTGTTAAATCCAATAATACACATTAATAGCTTTATGACACGAATCATTGAAAACAACGTCCGAGCCCATACACGAAAACTATTCCATTCAGCGACTACAGGACAGAGCATGCGCAGTGCCGCAAATTGGATACCTTTCAAAATCGCACACGGATATCCTTTTTAATGGCACATTTCCGTATTGACCAAATCGCGCCCTGCTGCACCAGTTCACACCCCTCAACGCCCTGTCACTCGACGTCATATTCTCCACCACCTGTGCCTGTCCGTCTGACACTCGGCCAATGAAAGGCCGGAGAGGTGACGCGTAAAGTCACCCTCTCTCGCCACAAATTACGCCTGTCGCGCTGAGCATCTCGATAATTTCTCTTTTTTATTGTACATTACATAGAGCTAAGAAGAATGAAAGGTGAATGAAGCACATAACAATTTAAAGCGCTTGAGAGGATGCACTTTTTACACGAATAAAGCTCGCTGGAAATGTACCAAACATTCCACAAAATTAAGCAGGAGTTGGATTTTCGACTGCAGAATATGACGTCATTTACACCGAATCCGCATTCTTGCTTTCAAAGTGGATGACATTACACTTTCCCACCGCCAAGAACAAATGGGATCGTTTTCTTATCCCTAAATTCATCTCCGTCAATTTGGAACCTCCCGCTGTCATCCCTGCAACTCAATGCAGGCTCTTTAATTAAAATTATCTTCAACATGTTTAGGACCCGGTATAGAAACTAGAAGGAAGGAAGAGTGGTCACATCACACGACATTGTGAAATAACGCGTACTTGATGGCAGGCAGCTGATTGATGAAGAGGAAGCCAAGTGAGGGAGTCGGCCTGCGGTTGTTGGAAATGTTCTGCAGACGGCGGATTTGTTTGAAATGGAATGAAAAGTCAAAGAATGGGAGACTGAAATTCCTGTTGTGAGACAGTGAAGAGCGCCGTGTCTGAGTAGTCTTGTGAACCTTCTGAATTCTAGACAGGGGAGAACTGCACATGCTCGCTGAATACAATGGAGACTGAGGTCGATATTTCAGAGCCAATGGGCATGAGGAAAGCTCAGGAAGGGAATATTAAGATAGGAGATGAACTTTGACGATATTAAATGTTGGAGCAGTCCTGAAGGGGCAGCAAATGCTGCTCATGCTCCTGTTTCTGAAATTCTTACAGACACGAATCAGAACAACAAACAGGTTTACAATGACCTCGGAGCGGAGGGAGAGAAAATTCCCATTGTTAGTCGATTAATCGAGAATATAACTTGCAAACTGTGGGCTCCGATTGTGTGGAATGTGTTAAAATGAAGAGCAGACTGATGGAGATGACTTTGGTATTAAAGTTGTGAAATGGGGACAAACTTATTCAGCCTGTCCTGTCGAACAGAAAGCTCTGGACCAATCAAGGCTCCAGTCAGGGCGCAGTGTGTTCAAAAACACCTCGCTATAAATTTACAAGGAATTGGCAGAAATAAATCAACCGTAGCAACACTTTGACACCCTTCAACCGACAATTTAAAGGATGCCACTAATCTGTACTTTGAGGGAAGATGATCGTGGAGTAATCAGATGCTTAAATTTCCATCTTTCAAGTGAGATGGACTCACGCCCGAACAGGGACTTGAACCCTGGACCCTCAGATTAAAAGTCTGATGCTCTACCGACTGAGCTATCCGGGCTTCATGCAGGAGTCACTCAATCTTCTAAATTCTGGGCACGGGAGAACTGCGGATGCTCGCTGATTATATTCAAGTCAGTGCGGCTATTTCCCGGGGTTCTGTCAGATCAGAGGGATATGGAGACTGATGAAGAAGGTGCAATTGAGACAGAGGATGATTGATGAAGATATTGAATGTAGGAGCAGTCCTGAAGGCCAGGAGAGGCTACTCCTGCTCCCATTTCTGATATTCTCAGAGACACTCATCAGAGCAACAAGCGGGATGATGTTGAGCTGGGGTGGAAGAAGTGCAGATTCAGCAGCAGCTTTCCGCTTTGTAATCGGTTAATTCGCCCGACAGTTTGCAAATCGCGGCCTCCTGTTGTCTCCAGTATATTAAAATGAAGAGTATGCTGTCGGAGATATCCACAGTGTTAAGCAGGTAAAATATGGAAAAATTATTTAAGCTTGTTAAAATCTGGGGTCGCCCATTTTCAGAGAAGAGGAGAATAGTTTTCTGTCTGAGGTTTGTGCAACTTTGGAAATCTCTGCCTCCGAAGACGCTCGGGGTAGGAGATCAATGAATATTTTTAAGGCGGAGGGAGATAGGTTGTTGTATAAAAGCAAAACACTGCGGATGTTGGAAATCTGAATCAAAAACAGAAAATGCTGGAAAAGTTCGGCAGGTCTAACAGCATGTGTGGAGAGAAAAACAGGCTTAAAGTTTCAAGTCCATTTGACTCTTCTTCAGAGTAGATAGATTCATGTTAGGAAGGGAATGAATGGTTCCGGGGAGTTGGGAGGGGAGATGGGATTGTGGAACTCAAAACACAAACAAATCAGAGCCATGATCGTATTGAATGGGGGCCGAGGCTCAAGGGGCAGAATAATCTCCCTCTGCTCCTATTTCGTATGTCCTGAAGAATGGGAAGATCTCGGTCAATCAATGGCCAAGTCAGGATGCATTTTTATCTGTCAGAAGGGCTCGTCGGAAATAATCAACACAGTTCTCAAAAAAATGGTTCCGGAGTATGAGGTGGGTGAAGTGGATCAAGCATTGGTAAGTGATCATTCAGAGGGCAACGATTGTGGTCTCTTAAGTTTTAGGTTGGCAACGGAAGGAGACAAAGAGCAATGGAAAGTGTGATTAGACCACTGGGGGAATGCCATCTGATATGTGGTAAGAATGGGTCTGGCCCAGATATATAGGAAACAACAATCAGCTGTCCTAATGGTAACACAACAATGGTCTGCATTTAAAGATGAGATACTCCAAGTGCAATCAAGGCACATTCCCAACAAAGCGAAAGGCAGGTAAAATAAACACAGAGATTTCTAAATGTGAATGTGTTAGAGATTGAGAGGAAGCAGAAATAGTATGCTAACATCTGTTGTCAGGTAGATACTGTGACCAGGAATCGGGCTGAATATTGAAGTTTCAAAGGGGAACTGAAAAAGCAAATACGAGAAGCAAACAGAGAGTATGAGAAGTGACTGACAGCTAACACAAAATGGAATCCAAAGGTCCATTGCAGGCATAATAACAGGAAACGGGTGGCTAAAGGATGAGTGGGGTCGATTTGGTGATTTGTCCATGGAAGCAGGGTCACGGCTAACAGGCATTCAATGAATACTTTGCATCTGTCTTTAGCAAAGGGGAAGATGTTGCCCAGGTCTTGTTAATGAGGGGGTATTTAAAACACTTGAAGTGTTTGACATTTGAAAAGAGGAGGCATGGAGAGCCCTGTCAGTACTTAAAGTTCATAATGAAAAAGGATAGGATCAGTTGTATCCAAGGGTAATGAAGGAAGTGAGAGTGGAAATTGCAGAGGCACTGGTCTGAATTTTGCAATCTCTGTGTAGTGGTGCCAAAGGACTTGAGAATAATAAATGCTACCCATGTTTTTCAAAAACAGGCACGAAGATCAGCCCAGCATTTACAGGTCAGTCAGTTTAACCGCGGCTGTGTGGAGGTTTTAGAAATGATAATTCAAGACAACATGAAGGGTCACTTGGGCAAATGTGGGTTAATTGAGGAAACCAACAAAGATGTGTTTAGGACAAAACTAAATTGTTTAAACAAATTGTCTGACTGTTTCGATAAGGGTAATGCTGTTGATGTAGTCTACATGAACCAAAGGAATGTATTTTTACAAAGTGGTGCACAATAGACTTGTGAGCAAAGTCAGAGCTCATGGAATAAGAGGAACAGTTGCAACATTGATATGAAATTGTCTGAGTGACAGGAAACAAAGAGCATTTGTTTGTTTTCTGGAGGAAGATTTACATTAGAATTACCTAGGCATGGGTGTCAGGACCCCTGCTCTTCCGCAATATATGAAAAAGATCTAGACCTTTTTTGTGCAGGGCCCAATTTCAAAATGTGAAGATGATGCCACATTTGGAAAAATGGTGAACCTTGAGGAGAATATTGTAGCAAATCAATAGGATGTGGACAGTTTGGCGTAAGGCCCACATGTCTGTCCTTGGCTTGCTGCATTGTTCCAGTGAAGCCCAACGCAAACTGGAGGAACAACACCTCATCTTCCGACTAGGCACCTTACAGCCTTCCGAACTGAATATTGAATTCAACAACTTTCGGTCGTGAGCTCCCTCCCCCATCCCCACCCCCTTTCTGTTTCCCCCTTCCTTTTTTTTCCAATAAATTATAAAGATTTTCCTTTTCCCACCTATTTCCATTATATATATAAAAAAAACACCCCCACTAGAACTATACATTGAGTGCCCTACCATCCATTCTTAATTAGCACATTCGGTTAGATAATATCACCAACTTTAACTTTAACACCTATGTGTTCTATTGTACCATTGTCGTTGACATCTTTTGATGATCTGCTTCTATCACTGCTTGTTTGTCCACACAACCACACCCCCCACCCACTCTCTCTATCTCTCCACCCCCCACACACACATCTTAAACCAGCTTATATTTCAACTCTTTCTTGGACTCGAAATCAAGTTCTGTTGAAGGGTCATGAGGACTCGAAACGTCAACTCTTTTCTTCTCTGCCGATGCTGCCAGACCTGCTGAGTTTTTCCAGGTAATTCTGCTTTTGTTTTGGCGTAAGGGGCGGACAAGTGGCAGGTGAAATTTAGTTGAGAGAAGTGTGAAGTGATTCCTTTTGATCAGAATGATGGACAGAAGCAATATAAAACAAAGGGTATAATTCTGCATGGTTTGCAGGAGTAGAGGGACCTGGCTGTATATGTGATGCGATCTAGATATGGCAGGGGGATTGAAAAAGTGGTTAATAAAGTGCAAAGCATCCTGAGGTTTATCAGTCGGGGATAGTGTAGGAAGGCAAGGATGTTAGTCATATTGTCACTGCATGACTAATTCAGAGACCCAGGGTAAAGCTCCAGGGAATCCGGGTTCCAATCCCACCAGGACAGATGGTGGAATTTGAATTAAAGAAAAACAAACTGGAATTTAAAGTCTAATGTTGACCATGAAACTATTGTAAATTGTTGTAAAAACCCCCTTGATTCATTAATGTCCTTGAGGGCTCTGCTGTCCTTACCTGGTCAGGCCTTCATATGACTCCAAATTGTGGTTCACTCTTAAATGCCCTCTGAACAAGAGCAATTAAGGATGGGCAATAAATGCTGGCCCAGCTAGCAACGCCCACATCCCATGAATGAATGCAAAATAAAAACCTGTATAAAACACCAGTTTGGCCTCATTGTGCCCAGTTCTGGGCAGTATACTTTAGGAAGGATATGAAGGTATCAGAGAGAGAGTGCAGAAAAAGATTCACAAGAATGGTTCCAGGGATGAAGAACCTGGGTTACGTAGAAAGATTGGAAATATTAGGACTGTTCTGCTTGGGGAAGAGAATGGTGAAAGATTACATAGAGGCATTCGAAATCCTGAGGTTTCTGGATAGAGAAGAGAGGGGGAAACTGTTCCCATTGGTGGAAGGACCAAAAACCAGAGGGCACCGATTTAAGACATTTGGCAAAAGAAGCAACGGGTGACACAAAGAGAAGTTTTTCATGCAGCGAGTGGTGAGGATTTGGAATGCACTTCCTAGGATTGTGGTGAAGGCAGACTCAATTGAGGCTTTCAAAGGGGATGGCTGTGAATTGTTCATTGAGAGGGTCCACAAAGCCACAACTGGCTGAATGGGATAGAAGGATAGTCCAGGGTGGTGCAACCAAGATAGAGATGAGCCATTAGCTTATTTAATGTTGGAGCAGCCTTGAAGGCTGACGGAGGTTACACCCACTCCTATTTTTTATATTCTTACAAACACGAATCAGAGCAACAGGCACGATTATATATGCCTAGGATGGAAGGAATGCAGCTTCACCAGCAGGATTCTGGTCTTCAGTAGGTTAACTTAGGAGGACAATTTGCAGAATTCAGGTCTCTATTCCTTCAAGTATAAGAAAGTGAAGAGTAGTCAGTCCGAAGTTTCTAGGTTGAACACTAATACCTGATGGTCCTGTATTTCCAAATCGATTAATTGCCCTGCAATATGTCATCACCACAACTTAGAGCATGACACAGAATTCACCTTTTTCCTGTCACGGCGGGTGACGTCACACTTTCCCCGCCACCAAGAACAAATGACGTCGTGGTCCTCACCCGCAATTGGACCCAGCCCCCTCACCCCCCCACCCCAATTCCACCCCCCCCCCCCCCACCCCGTCCATTTGTAACTTCGCGCTGTCATTCCTGGAACTGAACGTCGCTCCTGCACTAACCTCAGCCTTCAAAACATTGAGGGGCTCAGTGCAGGATTTTGGCGAGCAGGTGGTCTCGTGGTACTGTGGCCAGACTGGTCATCCAGCGGCCCAGGTTATCGATTTGGGGACCCGAGTTCATCAGATGTTGCATTTTAATTTCAATAAATACCTGGAATTAAAAATCTAATGATGACTATCAAACCGGTGTCACGAAACCCAATTGGTGCGCTGATGCCCTTTCGGGAAGGAAACCTGCTGTCCTCAGCTGGTTTGTCCGACACGTGGCTCCCATGAGAAATGTGGGTGACTCTTAAAAATGATCCCTGACCACAGGTGGGCTATAAATGCCGAACTAGCCAGAGGCAGCCAACATTTAACTAACAAATGCAATAAACAGTTGCCACATCACACCCTGCCACGGTGACATATCGTAGCAGTTGGTGTCAGCAAGTTGACTGATGAAAGAGAGGACAAGGGGACGGAGTGGGGCTGCGGGTGCTGGAAATGTCCTGTGGAGGGCGGGTTTGATAGAAATGGAGAATGCGACTCACAGTGGAAGCATGCAGTGAATCATACATGGATCACAATTGTATTGAAGCACCTCAGCGTGCAATTTGGTCTATGTCGATGACTTGAAAACCATTGCACTGTCTGTAATGACCGTATTGAAATGTCTGTAATGTCCATTGATTGTATTGAAGCTCCTCATGTTCTCTGTGGAAACCTGGAATCTGATTGCACATTTTGTAATGGCCTCTTTGAAACGATTTGTAATGTTCTTTCAGATATTTTATGAATAAAGCCTATCATTAACAATATAAGTAATAAAGTATAAAAGAAATGAAGCATATATCTGTTGGAAGACATTGACGTCAGCTGTGTGAAAGCATGTTTTGCAATGCCATATATCTCAATCGGTATAGCGTCAAACATTCAACCTGAGAAGCCAGGGTTCAAGTTCTTTTTCCTGTGTTGAATGTGTAAAGCTGCCCTCAGATGAGGAAGAGATTGGTAATGAGCATTCTGGTATGTGTTCAGTATCCAATTCGTCTCACTTTGCCGCATTTTCCTTTGGTTGAAACATACTTTTTTTTCACAATGTAGCTTTACATTTCCAGCTAGACTTTTTATTTTTTAAAAAACGCTTCCTGAATTGGCTCTTGATTGGCCTAGAGATTCCCATTCTTCGGGCCAGAGAAAAAAGTATCTGTTGTGATGATGGGTGTTATTTTGTATAAATGTTTCTGGGAATAAGGTGCTATTCTATGAGGAAGGTTGTGCATCTATGTGTATCTGTGTGTTTATCTGTGTGTGTGTCTGTGTGTGTATGTAAAGGAGTTAGTTTCATGCATTTGTCATGAGAGGTTCATGGTGAAGTTGGATTTGCAAGTAAATCGGCTGGATTTAAAATATACTTTATGAGGTAAGTGGAGACTTGGTTTTTTCAGCTGCTGACATTCAAAGGGAAGTTTAGAAGTGACAAGGGACTTTTAAAACTTGCAAAGGTTTCTCAGGTCAAGATGGGGAAGATAAATTAAATTTTCTTCACACAAAGTAGAGGCATTAGGAGAACATAGATTTTAATATTTGGAGAGTTAGGATTTCCTATTTAGTAGGCAGGCATTTTAACCTAAGTCACGGCTCAGAAGCACTGAGACAATTCTAAATCCAAACTTATTACTTGCATTAATGAATATTTCTACACGCATTATTTGGAATTATTGACACATGGTGAGGACTTTCTAACAGTTCGAATGCTATGACCTAGTTGATATAGCTGAGTTATTTAAAATCCCAGAGGAAAACTTTAAACTACTATATATTATAGTCATAATATATCATAACCTATTCTTTAAAGTTGTATGTTTGAGAGGCAACTCTTAATTCAGTGACCAGGCCACCAGCTCTCCAGAGGTTTTTTATATTAAACTCAATGAAACTACTTATTAAGTTGCAGCACATTAAACACATCCACATGGCTACATATTAATACTGTCATAACTTTTAACAAATTCCCAAACTAATCTCTATTAAGGGAATAGCAACCCATAAGCTTTAAGCAGGCACCAGGTAAAGCATTTTCACCTTACAAATTCAAAATACAGTCTTTGATCTTATATTGCCTCTGCGCTGCACTCACAAGACTGCTGCCTGTTATAGCCAGCACATCTCATTTAATGTAAATTCTCATTGCATCACCAGCCGCTTTGAACTCCACCCCCTCTAAAAATAAATCCCCTTTCATAGCACCAATTTTATTACTAATATAAACATTTTGCTTGGTCTCTGCTAGCTTGATGCCATATTTTACTCCCGTTCTTGAACGCTCCATTCAACAAAATACAAATGATGTCTAATTCTCTTATATCTCAAAACTAGTAAACATCGAAAAATCCAGACTATCTGGCTTTAAGCCATTTGAGACAGACCCACAGGCTCACACTGTAGTTTTTGTTAAATCCAATAGCATACATTAATAGCTTCATGACACGAATGATTGAAAACAGCGTCCGAGCCCATACACGACAACTATTCAATTCAGCGCCTAAGGGACAGAGCATGCGAAGTGCCGCAAATTGAATACCTTTCAAAATCCCTGACGGGTATCATTTTTAATGGCACATTTCCGTGTTGACGAAATCGCGCCCTGCTGCATCAGTTGACACCGCTCAACGCCCTGTCACTCGACGTCATATTCTCCACCCCCTGTGCCTGTCCGTCTGACACTCAGCCAATGAACGGCCGGAGAGGTAATGGGTAAAGTCACCCTCTCTCGCCACAAATTACGCCTGACGCGCTGAGCATCTCGATAATTTCTCTTTTTTATTGTACATTACATACAGGTAAGAATAATGAAAGGTGATTGAAGCACATAACAATTTAAAGCGCTTGGGAGGATGCACTTTTTACACGAATAAAGCTCGCTGGAAATCCACCAAACATTCCACAAGAAGAAGCTGGAGTTGGATTTTTGGCTGCGGAAAATGACGTCATTTACACTGAATCCGCATTCTTGCTTTCAAAGTGGATGACATCACACTTTCCCACCGCCAAGAACAAATGGGATCGTTTTCTTATCCCTAAATTCACCTCCATCAATTTGGAACCTCCCGCTGTCATTCCTGCAACTCAATGCGGGCTCTTTAACTAACATTGCCTTCAAAATATTTAGGACCCGGTGAAGAAATTTGTAGGAAGGAAGAGTGATCACATCACAGGACATTGTGAAATAACGCGTTCTTGGTGGCAGTGAGAAGATTGATGAAGAGGAAGCCAAGTGAGAGAGTCGGCCTGCGGTTGTTGGAAATGCTCTGCAGACGGCGGATTTGTTTGAAATGGAATGAAAAGTCAAAGAATGGGAGACTAAAATTCCTGTTGTGAGACATTGAAGAGCGCCTTGTCAAAGCACCCGCTGGAACCCCGGGTGGTTCAGTTTGTAGAGCGTCAGACTTTTAATCTGAGGGTCCTGTGTTCAAGTCCCTGTTCGGGTGACGCTGTTTAACCTGTGAACCTCAAATCTGTGTGAAAGGATCAAACCTAAACGGCGCTCATTTTGAATTGGGGTGTCCAGTGTGTGCTTTGCCGGGATTCTGTTATACCTCTGTGCTTTCCCCCCTGAAGAAGTGTCAAAGGGTCTCAAAACGTTAGCTCTGTTTCCCTCTCCACTGATGCTACCAGACCTGCTGAGTTTTTCCTGCATTTTCTGTTTACTACTGAAACGAAAGCCTGCATCTCATTATTGCAATAATGTATTATTACAGTTGTTTCAACATTTCCTCTGGCATTTGAACAACTCAGAATTTACCATCGGCTGTGTCATTATAATTGAGCAAAGTTACGGCCATCCGTGAGACCCTGAAAAGCAAATATTTCCCGCCGAGTTTTCTTCCTGACCCTAACTCATTCAGAAGTGGCTTCAGAGTCAAACTCTTTACAGCTTGTCTCGGTTTGAGTAGTTCCAATGGTTTTCTCTCTCTTTCAGAATGTTGTTAGACATTTCCCGCTCGCGATTTTTCTTACTGCTTTTAGACTTGGCTCTTGATTGGCCGAGATCTTCCCATTCTTCAGGCTCGGGGAAAGGGACCTTTCTCGGTACTTAACCTTTATTACACTAAAGAGACAGCGACAGGTGCAATCATCATCCGTCTGAGGCCAACAGGAAGAAGCATTATGCAAATTGTGCTCCTAATTAACCCATTGAAAAGCGGAATGGTGCTGCTGAATCTGCAATTCTTCCACCCCAGGTCAATACAATCCTGGCGTTGCTCTGATGATTGTAAGAATATCAGAAACAGAGGCAGGAGAAGCATGCACTGGCATTCAGGATTGTTCCAAAGTTTAACATGGTCACGTCTGATTTTGTCAGTAAATGTCATCTTCCTCATGTCCCTTTGTTCTGACAGGACACAGAGAAATATCCAAATCTGTCCTGAGCAGAATCAGTGCAGTTCCCCCGTGTCTAGAATTCAAAATCTGCAAAACCCCTTGAATGAAGAGGTTTTGGAAGGTAAGTTGATGAAAGGACAGTCGCTGGGGACTGTGGCACCGGCTGTCAGATTCTTACAACAGGGCGTCGGCCATTATCACCGAGACGAGCAAAATGTTTTCATCCAAAGTCATGTGAACCTTCTGAATTCTAGACAGGGGAGAACTGCGTATGCTCGCTGATTATAATCGAGACTGAGGTCGATATTTCAGAGCAAATGGACACGAGGACAGTTCAGGAAGTGGACATTAAGATAGGAGATGCACCATGACCTTATTAATTGTTGGAGCAGCGCTGAAGGGGCAGCAGATGCTGCTCCTGCTCCTGTGTCTGAAATTCTTACAGACACGGATCAGAACATCAAACAGGTTTACAATGACCTCGGAGCGGAGGGAGAGAAAATTCCGATTCTTACTGGATTAATCGAGAATATAATTTGCAAACTGCGGGCTCCGATTGTCTGGAATGTGTTAAAATGAAGAGCAGACTGATGGAGATGTCTTTGGTGTTAAAGTTGTGAAATGGGGAGAAACCTATTCAAAACAAAAACAGAAACAGAATTACCTGGAAAAACTCAGCATGTCTGGCAGCATCGGCGGAGAAGAAAAGAGTTGACGTTTCGAGTCCTCATGACCCTTCGACAGAACTTGAGTTCGACTCCAAGTAAGAGTTGAAATATAAGCTGGTTTAAGGTGTGTGTGGGGTGGGGGGGGGGGGGGGGGACAGAGAGAGAGAGAGGGGTGGTTTGGTGGTGTGGTTGTAGGGACAAAGAAGCAGTGATAGAAGCAGATCATCAAAAGATGTCAACAACAATAGTACAAAAGAACACATAGGTGTTAAAGTTAAAGTTGGGGATATTATCTAAACGAATGTGCTAATTAAGAATGGATGGTAGGGCACTCAAGGTACAGCTCTAGTGGGGGTGGGGAGAGCATAAAAGATGTAAAAAGAAAAAAAAAATATAATGGAAATAGGTGGGAAAAGGAAAATCTATAAAATTTATTGGAAAAAAAAAGAAAAGGAAGGAGGAAACAGAAAGGGGGTGGGGATGGGGGAGGGAGCTCACGACCTAAAGTTGTTGAATTCAATATTCAGTCCAGATGGCTGTAAAGTGCCTAGTCGGAAGATGCGGTGTTGTTCCTCCAGTTTACATTGGGCTTCACTGGAACAATGCAGCAAGCCAAGGACAGACATGTGGGCAAGAGAGCAGGGTGGAGTGTTAAAATGGCAAGCGACAGGGAGGTTTGGGTCATTCTTGCGGACAGACCACAGGTGTTCTGCAAAGTGGTCGCCCAGTTTACGTTTGGTCTCTCCAATGTAGAGGAGACCACATTGGGAGCAACGAATGCAGTAGACTAAGTTGGGGGAAATGCAAGTGAAATGCTGCTTCACTTGAAAGGAGTGTTTGGGTCCTTGGACGGTGAGGAGAGAGGAAGTGAAGGGGCAGGTTTTGCATCTTTTGCGTGGGCATGGGGTGGTGCCACAGGAGGGGGTTGAGAAGTGGACCTGGGTGTCCCGGAGGGAGCGATCCCTATGGAATGCCGATAGGGGGGGTGAAGGGAAGATGTGTTTGGTGGTGGCATCATGCAGGAGTTGACGGAAATGGCGGAGGAAGATCCTTTGAATGCGGAGGCTGGTGGGGTGATAAGTGAGGACAAGGGGGACCCTATCATGTTTCTGGGAGGGAGGAGAAGGCATGAGGGCGGATGAGCGGGAGATGGGCCGGACACGGTTGAGGGCCCTGTCAACGACCGTGGGTGGAAAACCTTGGTTAAGGAAGAAGGAGGACATGTCAGAGGAACTGTTTTTGAAGGTAGCATCATCGGAACAGATGCGACGGAGGCGAAGGAACTGAGAGTATGGGATGGAATCCTTACAGGAAGCGGGGAGTGAGGAGCTGTAGTCAAGATAGCTGTGGGAGTCAGTGGGTTTGTAATGGATACTGGTGGACAGTCTATCACCAGAGATTGAGACAGAGAGGTCAAGGAAGGGAAGGGAAGTGTCAGAGATGGACCACGTGAAAATGATGCAGGGGTGGAGATTGGAAGCAAAATTAATAAATTTTTCCAAGTCCTGATGAGAGAATGAAGTGGCACCGAAGTAATCATCGATGTACCAGAGAAAGAGTTGTGGAAGGGGGCCGGAGTAGGACTGGAACAAGGAATGTTCCACATACCCCATAAAGAGACAGGCATAGCTTGGGCCCATGCGGGTACCCATCGCCACACCTTTTATTTGGAGGAAGTGAGAGGAGTTGAAGGAGAAATTGTTCAGCGTGGGAACAAGTTCAGCCAGACGGAGGAGAGTAGTGGTGGATGGGGATTGTTCAGGCCTCTGTTTGAGGAAGAAGCTAAGGGCCCTCAGACCATCCAGGTGGGGGATGGAGGTGTAGAAGGATTGGACGTCCATGGTGAAGAGGAAGCGGTTGGGGCCAGGGAACTGGAAATTGTTGATGTGACGTAAGGTGTCAGAGGAATCACGGAAGTAGGTGGGAAGGGACTGAACAAGGGGAGAGAGAAGGGAGTCAAGATAATGAGAAATGAATTCTGTGGGGTAGGAGCAAGCTGAGACAATCGGTCTACTGGGGCAGTTCTGTTTGAGGATTTTGGGTAGGAGATAGAAGCGGGCCGTCCGAGGTTGGGCGACTATCAGGTTGGAAGCTGTGGGAGAGAGATCCCCCGAGGAGATGAGGTCAGTGACAGTCCTGGAAACAATGGCTTGATGCTCAGTGGTGGGGTCATGGTCCAGGGAGAGGTAGGAGGAAATGTCTGCGAGTTGACGCTTAGCCTCCGTGAGGTAGAGGTCAGTGCGCCAGACAACAACAATACCAGCCTTGTCTGCGGGTTTGATGTCAACGTCAGGGTTGGACCTGAGAGAACGGAGTGCATTAAGTTCAGAGAGAGACAGGTTAGAATGCGTGAGAGGAGCAGAGAAATTGAGACGACTAATGTCGCGCCGACAGTTCTCAATGAAATGATCAAGAGAAGGTACGAATCCAGAAGGAGGGGACCAGGTGGCGGGAGAATATTGGAGATGGGTAAAAGGATCCGTTGAACTGGGAGAGGACTCCTGCCCAAAGAAGTGAGCCCGGAGACGAAGACGGTGGAAGAAGAGTTCAACATCATGCCGAGCCCGAAATTCATTGAGGTGAGGGCGTAAGGGTATGAAACTAAGTCCTTTGCTGAGCACTGAACGTTCAGCATCGGAGAGGGGAAGGTCAGGGGGTATAGTGAATACACGGCTGGGGTTGGGATTGGAAGATGGGGTGGGGACGGAGGGACAGGCCGGGGTGGAGGGTCCTAGATGGGTCTTGGTGTCGATGAGTTGTTGGAGCTTGCGTTCCTTAGCACTTGAGAGAAAGAGAAAAAGTTTCTTGTTGAGGTGTCGGATGAGCCGAAGGAGAAAATGAAACTGGGGGCACGCGCAGCTTTGAAAAAGGGTACGGCGGTGCTGCTGGAGGGAGAGGTCGAGTGTGTTCATATGGCGGCGCATGGCACTGAGTGTGGATTTCAGAATGTGACAGGAACAGCAGTCCGAGAAACGTTTTATGTCCCGGAGATACCTGTAATCCTGGGTGGCTTCGAAACATGAGGGGTGGAATTTCAGTTGAAATCCATGTGGGGTAAGTCGGAGATGGAGACAGTCACTGAGAAAGGAGATGTCGCTGTGAAAGCGGGTTTTAGTAAACACCTTGTCAAACACCAGGAGGGAAATGGAAAGCAAGGAAGGTGAGCAGGGCAAAAGAGAGGAACGGAAATCTTGTCGCAGCAAAGAACAGAACTTCTTCAAGGAGGTAGGCATTTCTTGAAGAGCAGTGGCAGTCAATTAAACACAGAGATAAAAACAAAAAAAAAAACTGTGGATGCTGGAAATCCAAAACAAAAACAAAAACAGAATTACCTGGAAAAACGCAGCAGGTCTGGCAGCATCGGCGGAGAAGAAAAGAGTTGACGTTTTGAGTCCTCATGACCCTTCGACAGAACTTGAGTTCGAGTCCAAGAAAGAGTTGAAATATAAGCTGGTTTAAGGTGTGTGTGTGGGGGGCGGAGAGAGAGAGAGAAAGAGGGGTGGAGTGGGGGTGTGGTTGTAGGGACAAACAAGCAGTGATAGAAGCAGATCATCAAAAGATGTCAACAACAATAGTACAAAAGAACACATAGGTGTTAAAGTTAAAGTTGGTGATATTATCTGAACGAATGTGCTAATTAAGAATGGATGGTAGGGCACTCAAGGTATAGCTCTATAGTGGGGGTGGGGAGAGCATAAAAGATGTTAATTTTTTTTTATAATGGAAATAGGTAGGAAAAGGAAAATCTATAAAATTTATTGTAAAAAAAAGAAAAGGAAGGGGGAAACAGAAAGGGGGTGGGGATAGGGGAGGGAGCTCACGACCTAAAGTTGTTGAATTCAATATTCAGTCCGGAAGGCTGTAAAGTGCCTAGTCGGAAGATGAGGTGTTGTTCCTCCAGTTTACGTTGGGCTTCACTGGAACAATGCAGCAAGCCAAGGACAGACATGTGGGCAAGAGAGCAGGGTGGAGGTTAAAATGGCAAGCGACAGGGAGGTTTAGGTCATTCTTGCGGACAGACCGCAGGTGTTCTGCAAAGCGGTCGCCCAGTTTACGTTTGGTCTCTCCAATGTAGAAACTTATTCAACCTGTCCTGTAGAACAGAAAGATCTGGACCAATCAAGGCTCCAGTCAGGGCGCAGGGTTTTCCAAAATATCTCGCTGTAAATTTACAAGGAATTGGCAGAAATAAATCAACCGTAGAAACACTACGACACCCTTCAACTGACATTTTAAAGGATGCCCCAAACCTGTACTTTGAGGCAAGATGATCTTGGAGGCATCAGCTGCATATATTTCCGTCTTTCAACTGAGATGGAGTACCGCCCGAACAGGGACTTGAACCTTGGACCCTCAGATTAAAAGTCCGATGCTCTACCGACTGAGCTATCCGGGCTTCATGCAGGAGTCACTCAATCTTCTATATTCTGGGCACCGGAGAACTGCGGATGCTCGCTGATTATATTCAAGTCAGTGCGGCTATTTCCCTGTGTTCTGTCAGATCAGAGGGATAAGGAGACTGATGAAGGAGGTACAATTGAGACAGAGGATGATTGATGAAGATATTGAATGTAGGAGCAGTCCTGAAGGCCAGGAGAGGCTACTCCTGCTCCCATTTCTGATATTCTCAGAGACACTCATCAGAGCAACAAGCGGGATGATGTTGAGCTGGGGTGGAAGAAGTGCAGATTCAGCAGCAGCTTTCAGCTTTGTAATCGGTTAATTCGCCGGACAGTTTGCAAATCGCGGCCTCCTGTTGTCTCCAGTATATTAAAATGAAGAGTAGGCTGTCGGAGATATCCACAGTGTTAAACAGGTAAAATATGGAAAAATTATTTAAGCTTGTTAAAATCTGGGGTCGCCCATTTTCAGAGAAGAGGAGAATAGTTTTCTGTCTGAGGTTTGTGCAACTTTGGAAATCTCTGCCTCCGAAGACGCTCGGGGTAGGAGATCAATGAATATTTTTAAGGCGGAGGGAGATAGGTTGTTGTATAAAAGCGAAACACTCCGGATTTTGGAAATCTGAATCAAAAACAGAAAATGCTGGAAAAGTTCGGCAGGTCTAACAGCATGTGTGGAGAGAAAAACAGGCTTAAAGTTTCAAGTCCATTTGACTCCTCTTCAGAGTAGATAGATTCATGTTAGGAAGGGAATCAATGGTTCCGGGGAGTTGGGAGGGGAGATGGGATTGTGGAACTCAAAACACAAACAAATCAGAGCCATGATCGTATTGAATGGGGGCCGAGGCTCAAGGGGCAGAATAATCTCCCTCTGCTCCTATTTCGAATGTCCTGAAGAATGGGAAGATCTCGGCCAATCAATGGCCAAGTCAGGATGCATTTTTATCTCTCAGAAGGGCTCGCCGGAAATAATCAACACAGTCCTCAAAAAAATGGTTCCGGAGTATGAGGTGGGTGAAGTGGATCAAGCATTGGTAAGTGATCATTCATGGGGCAACGATTGTGGTCTCTTAAGTTTTAGGTTGGCAACGGAAGGAGACAAAGAGCAATGGAAAGTGTGAATAGACCACTGGGGGAATGCCATCCGATATGTGGTAAGAATGGGTCTGGCCCAGATATATAGGAAACAACAATCAGCTGTCCTAATGGTAACACAACAATGGTCTGCATTTAAAGATGAGATACTCCAAGTGCAATCAAGGCACATTCCCAACAAAGCGAAAGGCAGGTAAAATAAACACAGAGATTTCTAAATGTGAATGTGTTAGAGATTGAGAGTAAGCAGAAATAGTGTGCTAACGTCTGTTGTCAGGTAGATACTGTGACCAGGAATCGGGCTGAATATTGAAGTTTCAAAGGGGAACTGAAAAAGCAAATACGAGAAGCAAACAGAGAGTATGAGAAGTGACTGGCAGCTAACACAAAATGGAATCCAAAGGTCCATTGCAGGCATAATAACAGGAAACGGGTGGCTAAAGGACGAGTGGGGTCGATTTGGTGATTTGTACATGGAAGCAGGGTCACGGCTAACAGGCATTCAATGAATACTTTGCATCTGTCTTTAGCAAAGGGGAAGATGTTGCCCAGGTCTTGTTAATGAGGGGGTATTTAAAACACTTGAAGTGTTTGACATTTGAAAAGAGGAGGCATGGAGAGCCCTGTCAGTACTTAAAGTTCATAATGAAAAAGGATAGGATCAGTTGTATCCAAGGGTAATGAAGGAAGTGAGAGTGGAAATTGCAGAGGCACTGGTCTGAATTTTGCAATCTCTGTGTAGTGGTGCCAAAGGACTTGAGAATAATAAATGCTACCCATGTTTTTCAAAAACAGGCACGAAGATCAGCCCAGCATTTACAGGTCAGTCAGTTTAACCTCTGCTGTGTGGAGGTTTTAGAAATGATAATTCAAGACAACATGAAGGGTCACTTGGGCAAATGTGGGTTAATTGAGGAAACCAACAAAGATGTGTTTAGGACAAAACTAAATTGTTTAAACAAATTGTCTGACTGTTTCGATAAGGGTAATGCTGATGATGTAGTCTACATGAACCAAAGGAATGTATTTTTACAAAGTGGTGCACAATAGACTTGTGAGCAAAGTCAGAGCCCATGGAATAAGAGGAACAGTTGCAACATTGATATGAAATTGTCTGAGTGACAGGAAACAAAAAGCATTTGTTTGTTTTCTGGAGGAAGATTTACATTAGAATTACCTAGGCATGGGTGTCAGGACCCCTGCTCTTCCGCAATATATGAAAAAGATCTAGACCTTTTTTGTGCAGGGCCCAATTTCAAAATGTGAAGATGATGCCACATTTGGAAAAATGGTGAACCTTGAGGAGAATATTGTAGCACTTCAATAGGATGCGGACAGTTTGGCGTAAGGCCCACATGTCTGTCCTTGGCTTGCTGCATTGTTCCAGTGAAGCCCAACGCAAACTGGAAGATCAACACTTAATCTTCCGACTAGGCACCTTACAGCCTTCCGGTCTGAATATTGAATTCAACAACTTTCGGTCGTGAGCTCCCTCCCCTATCCGCATCTGTTTCCCCCTTCCTTTTTTTTCCAATAAATTATAAACATTTTCCTTTTCCCACCTATTTCCATTATATATATAAAAAAACACACCCCCACTAGAGCTATACCTTGAGTGCCCTACCATCCATTCTTAATTAGCACATTCGTTTAGATAATATCACCAACTTTAACTTTAACACCTATGTGTTCTATTGTACCATTGTCGTTGACATCTTTTGATGATCTGCTTCTATCACTGCTTGTTTGTCCCTACAACCACACCCCCCACCCACTCTCTCTATCTCTCCGCCGCCCACATACACACCATAAACCAGCTTATATTTCAACTCTTTCTTGGACTCGAAATCACGTTCTGTCGAAGGGTCATGAGGACTCGAAACGTCAACTCTTTTCTTCTCTGCCGATGCTGCCAGACCTGCTGAGTTTTTCCAGGTAATTCTGCTTTTGTTTTGGCGTAAGGGGCGGACAAGTGGCAGGTGAAATTTAGTTGAGAGAAGTGTGAAGTGATTCCTTTTGATCAGAATGATGGACAGAAGCAATTTAAAACAAAGGGTATAATTCTGCAGTGTTTGCAGGAGTAGAGGGACCTGGCTGTATATGTGATGCGATCTAGATATGGCAGGGGGATTGAGAAAGTGGTTAATAAAGTGCAAAGCATCCTGAGGTTTATCAGTCGGGGATAGTGTAGGAAGGCAAGGATGTTAGTCATATTGTCACTGCATGACTAATTCAGAGACCCAGGGTAAAGCTCCAGGGAATCCGGGTTCCAATCCCACCAGGACAGATGGTGGAATTTGAATTAAAGAAAAACAAACTGGAATTTAAAGTCTAATGTTGACCATGAAACTATTGTAAATTGTTGTAAAAACCCCCTTGATTCATTAATGTAATGAGGGCTCTGCTGTCCTTACCTGGTCTGGCCTTCATATGACTCCAGATTGTGGTTCTCTTAAATGCCCTCTGAACAAGAGCAATTAAGGATGGGCAATAAATGCTGGCCCAGCTAGCAACGCCCACATCCCATGAATGAATGCAAAATAAAAACCTGTATAAAACACCAGTTTGGCCTCATTGTGCCCAGTTCTGGGCAGTATACTTTAGGAAGGATATGAAGGTATCAGAGAGAGAGTGCAGAAAAAGATTCACAAGAATGGATCCAGGGATGAAGAACCTGGGTTACGTAGAAAGATTGGAAATATTAGGACTGCTCTGCTTGGGGAAGAGAATGGTGAAAGATTACATAGAGGCATTCGAAATCCTGAGGTTTCTGGATAGAGAAGAGAGGGGGAAACTGTTCCCATTGGTGGAAGGACCAAAAACCAGAGGGCACCGATTTAAGACATTTGGCAAAAGAAGCAACGGGTGACACAAAGAGAAGTTTTTCATGCAGCGAGTGGTGAGGATTTGGAATGCACTTCCTAGGATTGTGGTGAAGGCAGACTCAATTGAGGCTTTCAAAGGGGATGGCTGTGAATTGTTCATTGAGAGGGTCCACAAAGCCACAACTGGCTGAATGGGATAGAAGGATAGCCCAGGGTGGTGCAACCAAGATAGAGATGAGCCATTAGCTTATTTAATGTTGGAGCAGCCTTGAAGGCTGACGGAGGTTACACCCACTCCTATTTTTTATATTCATACAAACACAAATCAGAGCAACAGGCACGATTATATAGGCCTAGGATGGAAGGAATGCAGCTTCACCAGCAGGATTCTGGGCTTCAGTAGGTTAACTTAGGAGGACAATTTGCAGAATTCAGGTCTCTATTCCTTCAAGTATAAGAAAGTGAAGAGTAGTCAGACCGAAGTTTCTAGGTTGAACACTAATACCTGATGGTCCTGTATTTCCAAATCGATTAATTGCCCTGCAATATGTCATCACCACAACTTAGAGCGTGACACAGAATTCGCCTTCTTCCTGTCACGGCGGGTGACGTCACACTTTCCCCGCCACCAAGAACAAATGACGTCGTGGTCCTCACCCGCAATTGGACCCAGCCCCCTCACCCCCCCACCCCAATTCCACCCCCCCCCCCCCCCTCCCACCCCGTCCATTTGTAACTTCGCGCTGTCATTCCTGGAACTGAACGTCGCTCCTGCACTAACCTCAGCCTTCAAAACATTGAGGGGCTCAGTGCAGGATTTTGGCGAGCAGGTGGTCTCGTGGTACTGTGGCCAGACTGGTCATCCAGCGGCCCAGGTTATCGATTTGGGGACCCGAGTTCATCAGATGTTGCATTTTAATTTCAGTAAATACCTGGAATTAAAAATCTAATGATGACTATCAAACCGGTGTCACGAAACCCAATTGGTGCGCTGTCCTCAGCTGTCCTCAGCTGGTTTGTCCGACACGTGGCTCCCATGAGAAATGTGGGTGACTCTTAAAAATGATCCCTGACCACAGGTGGGCTATAAATGCCGAACTAGCCAGAGGCAGCCAACATTTAACTAACAAATGCAATAAACAGTTGCCACATCACACCCTGCCACGGTGACATATCGTAGCAGTTGGTGTCAGCAAGTTGACTGATGAAAGAGAGGACAAGGGGACGGAGTGGGGCTGCGGGTGCTGGAAATGTCCTGTGGAGGGCGGATTTGATAGAAATGGAGAATGCGACTCACAGTGGAAGCATGCAGTGAATCATACATGGATCACAATTGTATTGAAGCACCTCAGCGTGCAATTTGGTCTATGTCGATGACTTGAAAACCATTGCACTGTCTGTAATGACCGTGTTGAAATGTCTGTAATGTCCATTGATTGTATTGAAGCTCCTCATGTTCTCTGTGGAAACCTGGAATCTGATTGCATATTTTGTAATGGCCTCTTTGAAACGATTTGTAATGTTCTTTCAGATATTTTATGAATAAAGCCTATCATTAACAATATAAGTAATAAAGTATAAAAGAAATGAAGCATATATCTGTTGGAAGACATTGACGACCGCTGTGTGAAAGCGTGTTTTGCAATGCCATATATCTCAATCGGTATAGCGTCAAACATTCAACCTGAGAAGCCAGGGTTCAAGTTCCTTTTCCTGTGTTGAATGTGTAAAGCTGCCCTCAGATGAGGAAGAGATTGGTAATGAGCATTCTGGTATGTGTTCAGTATCCAATTCGTCTCACTTTGCCGCATTTTCCTTTGGTTGAAACATACTTTTTTTTCACAATGTAGCTTTACATTTCCAGCTAGACTTTTTATTTTTTAAAAAACGCTTCCTGAATTGGCTCTTGATTGGCCTAGATTTTCCCATTCTTCGGACCAGAGAAAAAAGTATCTGTTGTGATGATGGGTGTTATTTTGTATAAATGTTTCTGGGAATAAGGTGCTATTCTATGAGGAAGGTTGTGCATCTATGTGTATCTGTGTGTTTATCTGTGTGTGTGTCTGTGTGTGTGTGTATGTAAAGGAGTTAGTTTCATGCATTTGTCATGAGAGGTTCATGGTGAAGTTGGATTTGCAAGTAAATCGGCTGGATTTAAAATATACTTTATGAGGTAAGTGGAGACTTGGTTTTTTCAGCTGCTGACATTCAAAGGGAAGTTTAGAAGTGACAAGGGACTTTTAAAACTTGCAAAGGTTTCTCAGGTAAAGATGGGGAAGATATATTAAATTTTCTTCACACAAAGTAGAGGCATTAGGAGAACATAGATTTTAATATTTGGAGAGTTAGGATTTCCTATTTAGTAGGCAGGCATTTTAACCTAAGTCACGGCTCAGAAGCACTGAGACAATTCTAAATCCAAACTTATTACTTGCATTAATGAATATTTCTACACGCATTATTTGGAATTATTGACACATGGTGAGGACTTTCTAACAGTTCGAATGCTATGACCTAGTTAATATAGCTGAGTTATTTAAAATCCCAGAGGAAAACTTTAAACTACTATATATTATAGTCATAATATATCATAACTTATTCTTTAAAGTTGTATGTTTGAGAGGCAACTCTTAATTCAGTGACCAGGCCACCAGCTCTCCAGAGGTTTTTTATATTAAACTCAATGAAACTACTTATTAAGTTGCAGCACATTAAACACATCCACATGGCTACATATTAATACTGTCATAACTTTTAACAAATTCCCAAACTAATCTCTATTAAGGGAATAGCAACCCATAAGCTTTAAGCAGGCACCAGGTAAAGCATTTTCACCTTACAAATTCAAAATACAGTCTTTGATCTTATATTGCCTCTGCGCTGCACTCACAAGACTGCTGCCTGTTATAGCCAGCACATCTCATTTAATGTAAATTCTCATTGCATCACAAGCCTCTTTGAAATTCACCCCCTCTAAAAATAAATCCCCTTTCATAGCACCAATTTTATTACTAATATAAACATTTTGCTTGGTCTCTGCTAGCTTGATGCCATATTTTACTCCCGTTCTTGAACGCTCCATTCAACAAAATACAAATGATGTCTAATTCTCTTATATCTCAAAACTAGTAAACATCGAAAAATCCAGACTATCTGGCTTTAAGCCATTTGAGACAGACCCACAGGCTCACACTGTAGTTTTTGTTAAATCCAATAGCATACATTAATAGCTTCATGACACGAATGATTGAAAACAGCGTCCGAGCCCATACACGACAACTATTCAATTCAGCGCCTAAGGGACAGAGCATGCGAAGTGCCGCAAATTGATACCTTTCAAAATCCCTGACGGATATCATTTTTAATGGCACATTTCCGTGTTGACGAAATCGCGCCCTGCTGCATCAGTTGACACCCCTCAACGCCCTGTCACTCGACGTCATATTCTCCACCCCCTGTGCCTGTCCGTCTGACACTCAGCCAATGAACGGCCGGAGAGGTAACGGGTAAAGTCACCCTCTCTCGCCACAAATTACGCCTGACGCGCTGAGCATATCGATAATTTCTCTTTTTTATTGTACATTACATAGAGGTAAGAATAATGAAAGGTGATTGAAGCACATAACAATTTAAAGCGCTTGAGAGGATGCACTTTTTACACGAATAAAGCTCGCTGGAAATCCACCAAACATTCCACAAGAAGAAGCTGGAGTTGGATTTTTGGCTGCAGAAAATGACGTCATTTACACTGAATCCGCATTCTTGCTTTCAAAGTGGATGACATCACACTTTCCCACCGCCAAGAACAAATGGGATCCTTTTCTTATCCCTAAATTCACCTCCGTCAATTTGGAACCTCCCGCTGTCATTCCTGCAACTCAATGCGGGCTCTTTAACTAACATTGTCTTCAAAATATTTAGGACCCGGTGAAGAAATTTGTAGGAAGGAAGAGTGATCACATCACAGGACATTGTGAAATAACGAGTACTTGGTGGCAGTGAGAAGATTGATGAAGAGGAAGCCAAGTGAGAGAGTCGGCCTGCGGTTGTTGGAAATGTTCTGCAGACGGCGGATTTGTTTGAAATGGAATGAAAAGTCAAAGAATGGGAGACTGAAATTCCTGTTGTGAGACATTGTCAAGAGCGCCTTGTCAGAACACCCGCCGGAACCGCGGGTAGCTCAGTGGTAGAGCATCAGACTTTTAATCTGAGGGTCCAGTGTTCAAGTCCCTGTTCGGGTGATGCTGTTTAACCTGTGAACCTCAAATCTGTGTGAAAGGATCAAACCTAAACAGCGCTCATTTTGAATGGGGGTGTCCAGTGTGTGCTTTGCCAGGACTCTGTTATACCTCTGTGCTTTCCCCCCTGAAGAAGTGTCAAAGGGTCTCAAAACGTTAGCTCTGTTTCCCTCTCCACTGATGCTACCAGACCTGCTGAGTTTTTCCTGCATTTTCTGTTTACTACTGAAACGAAAGCCTGAATCTCATTAATTGCAATAATGTATTATTACAGTTGTTTCAACTTTTCCTCTGGCATTTGAACAACTCAGAATTTACCATCGGCTGTGTCATAATAATTGAGCAAAGTTACGGCCATCCGTGAGACCCTGAAAAGCAAATATTTCCCGCCGAGTTTTCTTCCTGACCCTAACTCATTCAGAAGTGGCTTCAGAGTCAAACTCTTCACAGCTTGTCTCGGTTTGAGTAGTTCCAATGGTTTTCTCTCTCTTTCAGAATGTTGTTAGACATTTCCCGCTCGCGATTTTTCTTACTGCTATTAAATTGGCTCTTGATTGGCCGAGATATTCCCATTCTTCAGGCTCGGGGAAAGGGACCTTTCTCGGTACTTAACCTTTATTACACTAAAGAGACAGCGACAGGTGCAATCATCATCCGTCTGAGGCCAACAGGAAGAAGCATTATGCAAATTGTGCTCCTAATTAACCCATTGAAAAGCGGAATGGTGCTGCTGAATCTGCAATTCTTCCACCCCAGGTCAATACAATCCTGGCGTTGCTCTCATGATTGTAAGAATATCAGAAACAGAGGCAGGAGAAGCATGCACTGGCATTCAGGATTGTTCCAACGTTTAACATGGTCACGTCTGATTTTGTCTGTAAATGTCATCTTCCTCATGTCCCTTTGTTCTGACAGGACACAGAGAAATATCCAAATCTGTCCTGAATAGAATCACTGCAGTTCCCTGTGTCTAGAATTCAAAACCTGCAAAAGCCCTTGAAAGAAGAGATTTTGGAAGGTAAGTTGATGAAAGGACAGTCGCTGGGGACTGTCGCACTGGCTGTCAGAGTGTTATAACAGGGCGTCGACCATTATCACCAACACGAGCAAAGTTTTCTTCATCCAAACTCTTGTGAACCTTCTGAATTCTAGACAGGGGAGAACTGCACATGCACGCTGATTATTATCGAGACTGAGGCCGATATTTCAGAGCAAATGGACACGAGGACAGTTCAGGAAGTGGACATTAAGATAGGAGATGCACCATGACCTTATTAAATGTTGGAGCAGCGCTGAAAGGGCAGCAGATGCTGCTCCTGCTCCTGTGTCTGAAATTCTTACAGACACGGATCAGAACATCAAACAGGTTTACAATGACCTCGGAGCGGAGGGAGAGAAAATTCCGATTCTTAGTGGATTAATCGAGAACATAATTTGCAAACTGCGGGCTCCGATTGTCTGGAATGTGTTAAAATGAAGAGCAGACTGATGGAGATGTCTTTGGTGTTAAAGTTGTGAAATGGGGAGAAACCTATTCAAAACAAAAACAGAAACAGAATTACGTGGAAAAACTCAGCATGTCTGGCAGCATCGGCGGAGAAGAAAAGAGTTGACATTTCGAGTCCTCATGACCCTTCGACAGAACTTGAGTTCGAGTCCAAGAAAGAGTTGAAATATAAGCTGGTTTAAGGTGTGTGTGTGGGGGGCGGAGAGAGAGAGAGGGGTGGAGTGGGGGTGTGGTTGTAGGGACAAACAAGCAGTGATAGAAGCAGATCATCAAAAGATGTCAACAACAATAGTACAATAGAACACATAGGTGTTAAAGTTAAAGTTGGTGATATTATCTAAACGAATGTGCTAATTAAGAATGGATGGTAGGGCACTCAAGGTATAGCTCAAGTGGGGGTGGGGAGAGCATAAAAGATGTAAAAAGAAAAAAAAAATTATAATGGAAATAGGTGGGAAAAAGAAAATCTATAAAATTTATTGGAAAAAAAAAGAAAAGGAAGGGGGAAACAGAAAGGGGGTGGGGATGGGGGAGGGAGCTCACGACCTAAAGTTGTTGAATTCAATATTTAGTCCAGATGGCTGTAAAGTGCCTAGTCGGAAGATGAGGTGTTGTTCCTCCAGTTTACGTTGGGCTTCACTGGAACAATGCAGCAAGCCAAGGACAGACATGTGGGCAAGAGAGCAGGGTGGAGTGTTAAAATGGCAAGCGACAGGGAGGTTTGGGTCATTCTTGCGGACAGACCACAGGTCTTCTGCAAAGTGGTCGCCCAGTTTACGTTTGGTCTCTCCAATGTAGAGGAGACCACATTGGGAGCAACGAATGCAGTAGACTAAGTTGGGGGAAATGCAAGTGAAATGCTGCTTCACTTGAAAGGAGTGTTTGGGTCCTTGGACGGTGAGGAGAGAGGAAGTGAAGGGGCAGGTGTTGCATCTTTTGCGTGGGCATGGGGTGGTGCCACAGGAAGGGGTTGAGGAGTGGGTGGTGATGGAGGAGTGGACCAGGGTGTCCCAGAGGGAGCGATCCCTATGGAATGCCGATAGGGGGGGTGAAGGGAAGATGTGTTTGCTGGTGGCATCATGCTGGAGTTGACGGAAATGGCGGAGGATGATCCTTTGAATGCGGAGGCTGGTGGGGTGATAAGTGAGGACAAGGGGGACCCTATCATGTTTCTGGGAGGGAGGAGAAGGCGTGAGGGCGGATGCGTGGGAGATGGGCCGGACACGGTTGAGGGCCCTGTCAACGACCGTGGGTGGAAAACCTTGGTTAAGGAAGAAGGAGGACATGTCAGAGGAACTGTTTTTGAAGGTAGCATCATCAGAACAGATGCGACGGAGGCGAAGGAACTGAGAGAATGGGATGGAGTCCTTACAGGAAGCGGGGAGTGAGGAGCTGTAGTCGAGATAGCTGTGGGAGTCGGTGGGTTTGTAATGGATACTGGTGGACAGTCTATCACCAGAGATTGAGACAGAGAGGTCAAGGAAGGGAAGGGAAGTGTCAGAGATGGACCACGTGAAAATGATGGAGGGGTGGAGATTGGAAGCAACATTAATAAATTTTTCCAAGTCCTGATGAGAGCATGAAGCAGCACCGAAGTAATCATCGATGTACCAGAGAAAGAGTTGTGGAAGGGGGCCGGAGTAGGACTGGAACAAGGAATGTTCCATATACCCCATAAAGAGACAGGCATAGCTGGGGCCCATGCGGGTACCCATAGCCAAACCTTTTATTTGGAGGAAGTGAGAGGAGTTGAAGGAGAAATTGTTCAGCGTGAGAACAAGTTCAGCCAGACGGAGGAGAGTAGTGGTGGATGGGGATTGTTCGGGCCTCTGTTCGAGGAAGAAGCTAAGGGCCCTCAGACCATCCAGGTGGGGGATGGAGGTGTAGAAGGATTGGACGTCCCTGGTGAAGAGGAAGCGGTTGGGGCCAGGGAACTGGAAATTGTTCATGTGACGTAAGGTGTCAGAGGAATCACGGAAGTAGGTGGGAAGGGACTGGACAAGGGGAGAGAGAAGGGAGTCAAGATAACGAGAAATGAGTTCTGTGGGGTAGGAGCAAGCTGAGACAATCGGTCTACCGGGGCAGTTCTGTTTGTGGATTTTGGGTAGGAGATAGAAGCGGGCCGTCCGAGGTTGGGCGACTCTCAGGTTGGAAGCTGTGGGAGCGAGATCCCCAGAGGAGATGAGGTCAGTCACAGTCCTGGAAACAATGGCTTGATGCTCAGTGGTGGGGTCATGGTCCAGGGAGAGGTAGGAGGAAGTGTCTGCGAGTTGACGCTCAGCCTCTGTGAGGTAGAGGTCAGTGCGCCAGACAACAACAATACCACCCTTGTCCGCGGGTTTGATGACAATGTCAGGGTTGGACCTGAGAGAACGGAGTGCAGTAAGTTCAGAGAGAGACAGGTTAGAATGCGTGAGAGGAGCAGAGAAATTGAGACGACTAATGTCGCGCCGACAATTCTCAATGAAATGATCAAGAGAAGGTAAGAATCCAGAGGGAGGGGACCAGGTCGAGGGAGAATATTGGAGATGGGTAAAAGGATCCGTTGAACTGGGAGAGGACTCCTGCCCAAAGAAGTGAGCCCGGAGACGAAGACGGTGGAAGAAGAGTTCAACATCATGCCGAGCCCGAAATTCATTGAGGTGAGGGCGTAAGGGTATGAAACTAAGTCCTTTGCTGAGCACTGAACGTTCAGCATCAGAGATGGGAAGGTCAGGGGGCATAGTGAATACACGGCTGGGTTTGGGATTGGAAGATGGGGTGGGGACGGAGGGACAGGCCGGGGTGGAGGGTCCTAGATGGGTGTTGGTGTCGATGAGTTGTTGGAGCTTGCGTTCCTTAGCACTTGAGAGAAAGAGAAAAAGTTTCTTGTTGAGGCGTCGGATGAGCCGAAGGATAAAATGAAACTGGGGGCACGCGCAGCTTTGAAAAAGGGTACGGCGGTGCTGCTGGAGGGAGAGGTCGAGTGTATTCATATGGCGGCGCATGGCACTGAGTGTGGCTTTCAGAATGTGACAGGAACAGCAGTCCGAGAAACGTTTTATGTCCCGGAGATACCTGTAATCCTGGGTGGGTTCAAAACATGAGGGGTGGAATTTCAGTTGAAATCCACGTGGGATAAGTCAGAGATGGAGTCAGTCACTGAGAAAGGAGATGTGGCTGTGAAAGCGGGTTTTAGTAAACACCTTGTCAAACACCAGGAGGGAAATGGAAAGCAAGGAAGGTGAGCAGGGCAAAAGAGAGGAACGGAAATCTTGTCGCAGAAAAGAACAGAACTTCTTCAAGGAGGTAGGCATTTCTTGAAGAGCAGTGGCAGTCAATTAAACACAGAGATAAAAACAAAAAAAACTGCGGATGCTGGAAATCCAAAACAAAAACAAAAACAGAATTACCTGGAAAAACTCAGCAGGTCTGGCAGCATCGGCGGAGAAGAAAAGAGTTGACGTTTTGAGTCCTCATGACCCTTCGACAGAACTTGAGTTCGAGTCCAAGAAAGAGTTGAAATATAAGCTGGTTGAAGGTCTGTGTGTGTGTGTGTGGGGGGGTGGGGGGGGGCGGAGAGATAGAGAGAGAGAGAGAGGTGGGGGGGTGTGTGGTTGTAGGGGCAAACAAGCAGTGATAGAAGCAGATCATCAAAAGATGTCAGCGACAATGGTACAATAGAACACATAGGTGTTAAAGTTAAAGTTGGTGATATTATCTAAACGAATGTGCTAATTAAGAATGGATGGTAGGGCACTCAAGGTATAGGTCTAGTGGGGGTGGGGAGAGCATAAAAGATGTTAATTTTTTTTATAATGGAAATAGGTGGGAAAAGGAAAATCTATAAAATTTATTGGAAAAAAAAGAAAAAGAAGGGGGCAACAGAAAGGACGTGCAGATGGGGGAGGGAGCTCAAGATCTAAAGTTGTTGAATTCAATATTCAGTCCGGAAGGCTGTAAAGTGCCTAGTCGGAAGATGAGGTGTTGTTCCTCCAGTTTACGTTGGGCTTCACTGGAACAATGCAGCAAGCCAAGGACAGACATGTGGGCAAGAGAGCAGGGTGGAGTTTTAAAATGGCAAACGACAGGGAGGTTTGGGTCTTTCTTGCGGACAGACCGCAGGTGTTCTGCAAAGCGGTCGCCCAGTTTACGTTTGGTCTCTCCAATGTAGAAACTTATTCAACCTGTCCTGTAGAACAGAAAGATCTGGACCAATCAAGGCTCCAGTCAGGGCGCAGGGTGTTCCAAAATATCTCGCTGTAAATTTACAAGGAATTGGCAGAAATAAATCAACCGTAGCAACCCTTCAACCGACATTTTAAAGGATGCCCCAAACCTGTACTTTGAGGAAAGATGATCTTGGAGGAATCAGCTGCATATATTTCCGTCTTTCAACTAAGATGGACTCACGCCCGAACAGGGACTTGAACCCTGGACCCTCAGATTAAAAGTCTGATGCTCTACTGACTGAGCTATCCGGGCTTCATGCAGGAGTCACTCAATCTTCTAAATTCTGGGCACGGGAGAACTGCGGATGCTCGCTGATTATATTCAAGTCAGTGCGGCTATTTCCCGGTGTTCTGTCAGATCAGAGAGATAAGGAGACTGATGAAGAAGGTACAATTGAGACAGAGGATGATTGATGAAGATATTGAATGTAGGAGCAGTCCTGAAGGCCAGGAGAGGCTACTCCTGCTCCCATTTCTGATATTCTCAGAGACACTCATCAGAGCAACAAGCGGGATGATGTTGAGCTGGGGTGGAAGGAGTGCAGATTCAGGAGCAGCTTTCCGCTTTGTAATCGGTTAATTCGCCGGACAGTTTGCAAATCGCGGCCTCCTGTTGTCTCCAGTATGTTAAAATGAAGAGTAGGCTGTCGGAGATATCCACAGTGTTAAACAGGTAAAATATGGAAAAATTATTTCAGCTTGTTAAAATCTGGGGTCGCCCATTTTCAGAGAAGAGGAGAATAGTTTTCTGACTGAGGTTTGTGCAACTTTGGAAATCTCTGCCTCCGAAGACGCTCGGGGTAGGAGATCAATGAATATTTTTAAGGCGGAGGGAGATAGGTTGTTGTATAAAAGCGAAACACTCCGGATTTTGGAAATCTGAATCAAAAACAGAAAATGCTGGAAAAGTTCGGCAGGTCTAACAGCATCTGTGGAGAGAAAAACAGGCTTAAAGTTTCAAGTCCATTTGACTCTTCTTCAGAGTAGATAGATTCATGTTAGGAAGGGAATCAATGGTTCCGGGGAGTTGGGAGGGGAGATGGGATTGTGGATCTCAAAACTCAAACAGATCAGAGCCATGATCGTATTGAATGGGGGCCGAGGCTCAAGGGGCAGAATAATCTCCCTCTGCTCCTATTTCGTATGTCCTGAAGAATGGGAAGATCTCGGCCAATCAATGGCCAAGTCAGGACGCATTTTTATCTGTCAGAAGGGCTCGCCGGAAATAATCAACAGAGTTATCAAAAAAATGGTTCCGGAGTATGAGGTGGGTGAAGTGGATCAAGCATTGGTAAGTGATCATTCAGAGGGCAACGATTGTGGTCTCTTAAGTTTTAGGTTGGCAACGGAAGGAGACAAAGAGCAATGGAAAGTGTGATTAGACCACTGGGGGAATGCCATCTGATATGTGGTAAGAATGGGTCTGGCCCAGATATATAGGAAACAACAATCAGCTGTCCTAATGGTAACACAATAATGGTCTGCATTTAAAGATGAGATACTCCAAGTGCAATCAAGGCACATTCCCAACAAAGCGAAAGGCAGGTAAAATAAACACAGAGATTTCTAAATGTGAATGTGTTGGAGATTGAGAGTAAGCAGAAATAGTGTGCTAACGTCTGTTGTCAGGTAGATACTGTGACCAGGAATCGGGCTGAATATTGAAGTTTCAAAGGGGAACTGAAAAAGCAAATACGAGAAGCAAACAGAGAGTATGAGAAGTGACTGACAGCTAACACAAAATGGAATCCAAAGGTCCACTGTAGGCATAATAACAGGAAACGGGTGGCTAAAGGACGAGTGGGGTCGATTTGGTGATTTGTACATGGAAGCAGGGTCACGGCTAACAGGCATTCAATGAATACTTTGCATCTGTCTTTAGCAAAGGGGAAGATGTTGCCCAGGTCTTGTTAATGAGGGGGTATTTAAAACACTTGAAGTGTTTGACATTTGAAAAGAGGAGGCATGGAGAGCCCTGTCAGTACTTAAAATTCATAATGAAAAAGGATAGGATCAGTTGTATCCAAGGGTAATGAAGGAAGTGAGAGTGGAAATTGCAGAGGCACTGGTCTGAATTTTGCAATCTCTGTGTAGTGGTGCCAAAGGACTTGAGAATAATAAATGCTACCCATGTTTTTCAAAAACAGGCACAAAGATCAGCCCAGCATTTACAGGTCAGTCAGTTTAACCTCTGCTGTGTGGAGGTTTTAGAAATGATAATTCAAGACAACATGAAGGGTCACTTGGGCAAATGTGGGTTAATTGAGGAAACCAACAAAGATTTGTTTCGGACAAAACTAAATTGTTTAAACAAATTGTCGGACTGTTTCGATAAGGGTAATGCTGTTGATGTAGTCTACATGAACCAAAGGAATGTATTTTTACAAAGTGGTGCACAATAGACTTGTGAGCAAAGTCAGAACCCATGGAATAAGAGGAACAGTTGCAACATTGATATGAAATTGTCTGAGTGACAGGAAACAAAGAGCATTTGTTTGTTTTCTGGAGGAAGATTTACATTAGAATTACCTAGGCATGGGTGTCAGGACCCCTGCTCTTCCGCAATATATGAAAAAGATCTAGACCTTTTTTGTGCAGGGCCCAATTTCAAAATGTGAAGATGCTGCCACATTTGGAAAAATGGTGAACCTTGAGGAGAATATTGTAGCACTTCAATAGGATGTGGACAGTTTGGCGTAAGGCCCACATGTCTGTCCTTGGCGTGCTGCATTGTTCCAGTGAAGCCCAACGCAAACTGGAGGAACAACACCTCATCTTCCGACTAGGCACCTGACAGCCTTCCGAACTGAATATTGAATTCAACAACTTTAGGTCGTGAGCTCCCTCCCCCATCCCCACCCCCTTTCTGTTTCCCCCTTCCTTTTTTTTCCAATAAATTATAAAGATTTTCCTTTTCCCACCTATTTCCATTATATATATAAAAAAACACCCCCACTAGAGCTATACCTTGAGTGCCCTACCATCCATTCTTAATTAGCACATTCGTTTAGATAATATCACCAACTTTAACTTTAACACCTATGTGTTCTATTGTACCATTGTCGTTGACATCTTTTGATGATCTGCTTCTATCACTGCTTGTTTGTCCACACAACCACACCCCCCACCCACTCTCTCTATCTCTCCGCCCCCCACACACACACCTTAAACCAGCTTATATTTCAACTCTTTCTTGGACTCGAAATCAAGTTCTGTCGAAGGGTCATGAGGACTCGAAACGTCAACTCTTTTCTTCTCTGCCGATGCTGCCAGACCTGCTGAGTTTTTCCAGGTAATTCTGCTTTTGTTTTGGCGTAAAGGGCGGACAAGTGGCAGGTGAAATTTAGTTGAGAGAAGTGTGAAGTGATTCCTTTTGATCAGAATGATGGACAGAAGCAATATAAAACAAAGGGTATAATTCTGCAGGGTTTGCAGGAGTAGAGGGACCTGGCTGTATATGTGATGCGATCTAGATATGGCAGGGGGATTGAGAAAGTGGTTAATAAAGTGCAAAGCATCCTGAGGTTTATCAGTCGGGGATAGTGTAGGAAGGCAAGGATGTTAGTCATATTGTCACTGCATGACTAATTCAGAGACCCAGGGTAAAGCTCCAGGGAATCCGGGTTCCAATCCCACCAGGACAGATGGTGGAATTTGAATTAAAGAAAAACAAACTGGAATTTAAAGTCTAATGTTGACCATGAAACTATTGTAAATTGTTGTAAAAACCCCCTTGATTCATTAATGTCCTTGAGGGCTCTGCTGTCCTTACCTGGTCAGGCCTTCATATGACTCCAGATTGTGGTTCACTCTTAAATGCCCTCTGAACAAGAGCAATTCAGGATGGGCAATAAATGCTGGCCCAGCTAGCAACGCCCACATCCCATGAATGAATGCAAAATAAAAACCTGTATAAAACACCAGTTTGGCCTCATTGTGCCCAGTTCTGGGCAGTATACTTTAGGAAGGATATGAAGGTATCAGAGAGAGAGTGCAGAAAAAGATTCACAAGAATGGTTCCAGGGATGAAGAACCTGGGTTACGTAGAAAGATTGGAAATATTAGGACTGTTCTGCTTGGGGAAGAGAATGGTGAAAGATTACATAGAGGCATTCGAAATCCTGAGGTTTCTGGATAGAGAAGAGAGGGGGAAACTGTTCCCATTGGTGGAAGGACCAAAAACCAGAGGGCACCGATTTAAGACATTTGGCAAAAGAAGCAACGGGTGACACAAAGAGAAGTTTTTCATGCAGCGAGTGGTGAGGATTTGGAATGCACTTCCTAGGATTGTGGTGAAGGCAGACTCAATTGAGGCTTTCAAAGGGGATGGCTGTGAATTGTTCATTGAGAGGGTCCACAAAGCCACAACTGGCTGAATGGGATAGAAGGATAGTCCAGGGTGGTGCAACCAAGATAGAGATGAGCCATTAGCTTATTTAATGTTGGAGCAGCCTTGAAGGCTGACAGAGGTTACACCCACTCCTATTTTTTATATTCTTACAAACACGAATCAGAGCAACAGGCACGATTATATAGGCCTAGGATGGAAGGAATGCAGATTCACCAGCAGGATTCTGGGCTTCAGTAGGTTAACCTAGGAGTACAATTTGCAGAATTCAGGTCTCTATTCCTTCAAGTATAAGAAAGTGAAGAGTAGTCTGACCGAAGTTTCTAGGTTGAACACTAATACCTGATGGTCCTGTATTTCCAAATCGATTAATTGCCCTGCAATATGTCATCTCCATAACTTAGAGCATGACACAGAATTCGCCTTCTTCCTGTCACAGCGGGTGACGTCACACTTTCCCCGCCACCAAGAACAAATGACGTCCTGGTCCTCACCCGCAATTGGACCCAGCCCCCTCACCCCCCCACCCCAATTCCCGCCCCCACCCCCCCCCCCCCCACCCCCACCCCCCCCCCCCTCCCACCCCGTCCATTTGTAACTTCGCGCTGTCATTCCTGGAACTGAATGTCGCTCCTGCACTAACCTCAGCCTTCAAAACATTGAGGGGCTCAGTGCAGGATTTTGGCGAGCAGGTGGTCTCGTGGTACTGTGGCCAGACTGGTCATCCAGCGGCCCAGGTTATCGATTTGGGGACCCGAGTTCATCAGATGTTGCATTTTAATTTCAATAAATACCTGGAATTAAAAATCTAATGATGACTATCAAACCGGTGTCACGAAACCCAATTGGTGCGCTGATGCCCTTTCGGGAAGGAAACCTGCTGTCCTCAGCTGGTTTGTCCGACACGTGGCTCCCATGAGAAATGTGGGTGACTCTTAAAAATGCTCCCTGACCACAGGTGGGCTATAAATGCCGAACTAGCCAGAGGCAGCCAACATTTAACTAACAAATGCAATAAACACTTGCCACATCACACCCTGCCACGGTGACATATCGTAGCAGGTGGTGTCAGCAAGTTGACTGATGAAAGAGAGGACCAGGGGACGGAGTGGGGCTGCGGGTGCTGGAAATGTCCTGTGGAGGGCGGGTTTGATAGAAATGGAGAATGCGACTCACAGTGGAAGCATGCAGTGAATCATACATGGATCACAATTGTATTGAAGCACCTCAGCGTGCAATTTGGTCTATGTCGATGACTTGAAAACCATTGCACTGTCTGTAATGACCGTGTTGAAATGTCTGTAATGTCCATTGATTGTATTGAAGCTCCTCATGTTCTCTGTGGAAACCTGGAATCTGATTGCACATATTGTAATGGCCTCTTTGAAACGATTTGTAATGTTCTTTCAGATATTTTATGAATAAAGCCTATCATTAACAATATAAGTAACAAAGTATAAAAGAAATGAAGCATATATCTGTTGGAAGACATTGACGACCGCTGTGTGAAAGCATGTTTTGCAATGCCATATATCTCAATCGGTAGAGCGTCAAACATTCAACCTGAGAAGCCAGGGTTCAAGTTCCTTTTCCTGTGTTGAATGTGTAAAGCTGCCCTCAGATGAGGAAGAGATTGGTAATGAGCATTCTGGTATGTGTTCAGCATCCAATTCGTCTCACTTTGCCGCATTTTCCTTTGGTTGAAACATACTTTTTTTTCACAATGTAGCTTTACATTTCCAGCTAGACTTTTTATTTTTTAAAAAACGCTTCCTGAATTGGCTCTTGATTGGCCTAGATATTCCCATTCTTCGGACCAGAGAAAAAAGTATCTGTTGTGATGATGGGTGTTATTTTGTATAAATGTTTCTGGGAATAAGGTGCTATTCTATGAGGAAGGTCGTGCATCTATGTGTATCTGTGTGTTTATCTGTGTGTGTGTCTGTGTGTGTATGTAAAGGAGTTAGTTTCATGCATTTGTCATGAGAGGTTCATGGTGAAGTTGGATTTGCAAGTAAATCGGCTGGATTTAAAATATACTTTATGAGGTAAGTGGAGACTTGGTTTTTTCAGCTGCTGACATTCAAAGGGAAGTTTAGAAGTGACAAGGGACTTTTAAAACTTGCAAAGGTTTCTCAGGTAAAGATGGGGAAGATAAATTAAATTTTCTTCACGCAAAGTAGAGGCATTAGGAGAACATAGATTTTAATATTTGGAGAGTTAGGATTTCCTATTTAGTAGGCAGGCATTTTAACCTAAGTCACGGCTCAGAAGCACTGAGACAATTCTAAATCCAAACTTATTACTTGCATTAATGAATATTTCTACACGCATTATTTGGAATTATTGACACATGATGAGGACTTTCTAACAGTTCGAATGCTATGACCTAGTTGATATAGCTGAGTTATTTAAAATCCCAGAGGAAAACTTTAAACTACTATATATTATAGTCATAATATATCATAACCTATTCTTTAAAGTTGTATGTTTGAGAGGCAACTCTTAATTCAGTGACCAGGCCACCAGCTCTCCAGAGGTTTTTTATATTAAACTCAATGAAACTACTTATTAAGTTGCAGCACATTAAACACATCCACATGGCTACATATTAATACTGTCATAACTTTTAACAAATTCCCAAACTAATCTCTATTAAGGGAATAGCAACCCATAAGCTTTAAGCAGGCACCAGGTAAAGCATTTTCACCTTACAAATTCAAAATACAGTCTTTGATCTTATATTGCCTCTGCGCTGCACTCACAAGACTGCTGCCTGTTATAGCAAGCACATCTCATTTAATGTAAATTCTCATTGCATCACCAGCCGCTTTGAAGTCCACCCCCTCTAAAAATAAATCCCCTTTCATAGCACCAATTTTATTACTAATATAAACATTTTGCTTGGTCTCTGCTAGCTTGATGCCATATTTTACTCCCGTTCTTGAACGCTCCATTCAACAAAATACAAATGATTTCTAATTCTCTTCTATCTCAAAACTAGTAAACATCGAAAAATCCAGACTATCTGGCTTTAAGCCATTTGAGACAGACCCACAGGCTCACACTGTAGTTTTTGTTAAATCCAATAGCATACATTAATAGCTTCATGACACGAATGATTGAAAACAGCGTCCGAGCCCATACACGACAACTATTCAATTCAGCGCCTAAGGGACAGAGCATGCGAAGTGCCGCAAATTGAATACCTTTCAAAATCCCTGACGGGTATCATTTTTAATGGCACATTTCCGTGTTGACGAAATCGCGCCCTGCTGCATCAGTTGACACCCCTCAACGCTCTGTCACTCGACGTCATATTCTCCACCCCCTGTGCCTGTCCGTCTGACACTCAGCCAATGAACGGCCGGAGAGGTAATGGGTAAAGTCACCCTCTCTCGCCACAAATTACGCCTGACGCGCTGAGCTTCTCGATAATTTCTCTTTTTTATTGTACATTACATAGAGGTAAGAATAATGAAAGGTGATTGAAGCACATAACAATTTAAAGCGCTTGAGAGGATGCACTTTTTACACGAATAAAGCTCGCTGGAAATCCACCAAACATTCCACAAGAAGAAGCTGGAGTTGGATTTTTGGCTGCAGAAAATGACGTCATTTACACTGAATCCGCATTCTTGCTTTCAAAGTGGATGACATCACACTTTCCCACCGCCAAGAACAAATGGGATCGTTTTCTTATCCCTAAATTCACCTCCGTCAATTTGGAACCTCCCGCTGTCATTCCTGCAACTCAATGCGGGCTCTTTAACTAACATTGTCTTCAAAATATTTAGGACCCGGTGAAGAAATTTGTAGGAAGGAAGAGTGATCACATCACAGGACATTGTGAAATAACGCGTACTTGGTGGCAGTGAGAAGATTGATGAAGAGGAAGCCAAGTGAGAGAGTCGGCCTGCGGTTGTTGGAAATGTTCTGCAGACGGCGGATTTGTTTGAAATGGAATGAAACATCAAAGAATGGGAGACTGAAATTCCTGTTGTGAGACATTGAAGAGCGCCTTGTCAAGACACCCGCCGGAACCGCGGTAGCTCAGTGGTAGAGCGTCAGACTTTTAATCTGAGGGTCCAGTGTTCGAGTCCCTGTTCGGGTGACGCTGTTTAACCTGTGAACCTCAAATCTGTGTGAAAGGATCAAACCTAAACGGCGCTCATTTTGAATTGGGGTGTCCAGTGTGTGCTTTGCCGGGATTCTGTTATACCTATGTGTTTTCCCCTCTGAAGAAGTGTCAAAGGGTCTCAAAACGTTAGCTCTGTTTCCCTCTCCACTGATGCTACCAGACCTGCTGAGTTTTTCCTGCATTTTCTGTTTACTACTGAAACGAAAGCCTGCATCTCATTATTGCAATAATGTATTATTACAGTTCTTTCAACTTTTCCTCTGGCATTTGAACAACTCAGAATTTACCATCGGCTGTGTCATAATAATTGAGCAAAGTTACGGCCACCCGTGAGACCCTGAAAAGCAAATATTTCCCGCCGAGTTTTCTTCCTGACCCTAACTCATTCAGAAGTGCCTTCAGAGTCAAACTCTTTACAGCTTGTCTCGGTTTGAGTAGTTCCAATGGTTTTCTCTCTCTTTCAGAATGTTGTTAGACATTTCCCGCTAGCGTTTTCTCTTACTGCTTTTAGACTTGGCTCTTGATTGGCCGAGATATTCCCATTCTTCAGGCTCGGGGAAAGGGACCTTTCTCGGTATTTAACCTTTATTACACTAAAGAGACAGCGACAGGTGCAATCATCATCCGTCTGAGGTCAACAGGAAGAAGCATTATGCAAATTGTGCTCCTAATTAACCCATTGAAAAGCGGAATGGTTCTCCTGAATCTGCAATTCTTTCACCCCAGCTCAATACAATCCTGGCTTTGCTCTGATGATTGTAAGAATATCAGAAACAGAGGCAGGAGAAGCATGCACTGGCATTCAGGATTGTTCCAACGTTTAACATGGTCACGTCTGATTTTGTCTGTAAATGTCATCTTCCTCATATCCCTTTGTTCTGACAGGACACAGAGAAATATCCAAATCTGTCCTGAATAGAATCAGTGCAGTTCCCCTGTGTCTAGAATTCAAAATCTGCAAAACGCCTTGAAAGAAGAGATTTTGGAAGGTAAGTTGACGAAAGGACAGTCGCTGGGGACTGTGGCACTGGCTGTCAGATTCTTACAACAGGGCGTCGGCCATTATCACCGAGACGAGCAAAATGTTTTCATCCAAAGTCATGTGAACCTTCTGAATTCTAGACAGGGGAGAACTGCGTATGCTCGCTGATTATAATTGAGACTGAGGTCGATATTTCAGAGCAAATGGACACGAGGACAGTTCAGGAAGTGGACATTAAGATAGGAGATGCACCATGACCTTATTAAATGTTGGAGCAGCGCTGAAGGGGCAGCAGATGCTGCTCCTGCTCCTGTGTCTCAAATTCTTACAGACACGGATCAGAACATCAAACAGGTTTACAATGACCTCGGAGCGGAGGGAGAGAAAATTCCGATTCTTAGTGGATTAATCGAGAACATAATTTGCAAACTGCGGGCTCCGATTGTCTGGAATGTGTTAAAATGAAGAGCAGACTGATGGAGATGTCTTTGGTGTTAAAGTTGTGAAATGGGGAGAAACCTATTCAAAACAAAAACAGAAACAGAATTACCTGGAAAAACTCAGCATGTCTGGCAGCATCGGCGGAGAAGAAAAGAGTTGACATTTCGAGTCCTCATGACCCTTCGACAGAACTTGAGTTCGAGTCCAAGAAAGAGTTGAAATATAAGCTGGTTTAAGGTGTGTGTGTGGGGGGCGGAGAGAGAGAGAGGGGTGGAGTGGGGGTGTGGTTGTAGGGACAAACAAGCAGTGATAGAAGCAGATCATCAAAAGATGTCAACAACAATAGTACAAAAGAACACATAGGTGTTAAAGTTAAAGTTGGTGATATTATCTAAACGAATGTGCTAATTAAGAATGGATGGTAGGGCACTCAAGGTATAGCTCAAGTGGGGGTGGGGAGAGCATAAAAGATGTAAAAAGAAAAAAAAATTATAATGGAAATAGGTGGGAAAAAGAAAATCTATAAAATTTATTGGAAAAAAAAAGAAAAGGAAGGGGGAAACAGAAAGCGGGTGGGGATGGGGGAGGGAGCTCACGACCTAAAGTTGTTGAATTCAATATTTAGTCCAGATGGCTGTAAAGTGCCTAGTCGGAAGATGAGGTGTTGTTCCTCCAGTTTACGTTGGGCTTCACTGGAACAATGCAGCAAGCCAAGGACAGACATGTGGGCAAGAGAGCAGGGTGGAGTGTTAAAATGGCAAGCGACAAGGAGGTTTGGGTCATTCTTGCGGACAGACCACAGGTGTTCTGCAAAGTGGTCGCCCAGTTTACGTTTGGTCTCTCCAATGTAGAGGAGACCACATTGGGAGCAACGAATGTAGTAGACTAAGTTGGGGGAAATGCAAGTGAAATGCTGCTTCACTTGAAAGGAGTGTTTGGGTCCTTGGACGGTGAGGAGAGAGGATGTGAAGGGGCAGTGTGGTGCATCTTTTGCGTGGGCATGGGGTGGTGCCACAGGAGGGGGTTGAGGAGTGGGTGGTGATGGAGGAGTGGACCAGGGTGTCCCAGAGGGAGCGATCCCTATGGAATGCCGATAGGGGGGGTGAAGGGAAGATGTGTTTGGTGGTGGCATCATGCTGGAGTTGACGGAAATGGCGGAGGATGATCCTTTGAATGCGGAGGCTGGAGGGGTGATAAGTGAGGACAAGGGGGACCCTATCATGTTTCTGGGAGGGAGGAGAAGGCGTGAGGGCGGATGCGCGGGAGATGGGCCGGACACGGTTGAGGGCCCTGTCTACGACCGTGGGTGGAAAACCTTGGTTAAGGAAGAAGGAGGACATGTCAGAGGAACTGTTTTTGAAGGTAGCATCATCAGAACAGATGCGACGGAGGCGAAGGAACTGAGAGAATGGAAGCGGGGAGTGAGGAGCTGTAGTCGAGATAGCTGTGGGAGTTGGTGGGTTTGTAATGGATACTGGTGGACAGTCTATCACCAGAGATTGAGACAGAGAGGTCAAGGAAGGGAAGGGAAGTGTCAGGGATGGACCACGTGAAAATGATGGAGGGGTGGAGATTGGAAGCAAAATTAATAAATTTTTCCAAGTCCTGATGAGAGCATGAAGTGGCACCGAAGTAATCATCGATGTACCAGAGAAGGAGTTGTGGAAGGGGGCCGGAGTAAGACTGGAACAAGGAATGTTCCACATACCCCATAAAGAGACAGGCATAGCTGGGGCCCATGCGGTTACCCATAGCCAAACCTTTTATTTGGAGGAAGTGAGAGGAGTTGAAGGAGAAATTGTTCAGCGTGATAACAAGTTCAGCCAGACGGAGGAGAGTAGTGGTGGATGGGGATTGTTCGGGCCTCTGTTCGAGGAAGAAGCTAAGGGCCCTCAGACCATCCAGGTGGGGGATGGAGGTGTAGAAGGATTGGACATCCATGGTGAAGAGGAAGCGGTTGGGGCCAGGGAACTGGAAATTGTTCATGTGACGTAAGGTGTCAGAGGAATCACGGAAGTAGGTGGGAAGGGACTGGACAAGGGGAGAGAGAAGGGAGTCAAGATAACGAGAAATGAGTTCTGTGGGGTAGGAGCAAGCTGAGACAATCGGTCTACCGGGGCAGTTCTGTTTGTGGATTTTGGGTAGGAGATAGAAGCAGGCCGTCCGAGGTTGGGCGACTATCAGGTTGGAAGCTGTGGGAGGGAGATCCCCAGAGGAGATGAGGTCAGTGACAGTCCTGGAAACAATGGCTTGATGCTCAGTGATGGGGTCATGGTCCAGGGAGAGGTAGGAGGAAGTGTCTGTGAGTTGACGCTCAGCCTCCGTGAGGTAGAGGTCAGTGCGCCAGACAACAACAATACCACCCTTGTCCACGGTTTTGATGACAATCTCAGGGTTGGACCTGAGAGAACGGAGTGCAGTAAGTTCAGAGAGAGACAGGTTAGAATGCGTGAGAGGAGCAGAGAAATTGAGACGACTAATGTCGCGCCGACAGTTCTCAATGAAATGATCAAGAGAAGGTAAGAATCCAGAGGGAGGGGACCAGGTCGAGGGAGAATATTGGAGATGGGTAAAAGGATCCGTTGAACTGGGAGAGGACTCCTGCCCAAAGAAGTGAGCCTGGAGACGAAGACGGTGGAAGAAGAGTTCAACATCATGCCGAGCCCGAAATTCATTGAGGTGAGGGCGTAAGGGTATGAAACTAAGTCCTTTGCTGAGCACTGAACGTTCAGCATCGGAGAGGGGAAGGTCAGGGGGTATAGTGAATACACGGCTGGGGTTGGGATTGGAAGATGGGGTGGGGACGGAGGGACAGGCCGGGGTGGAGGGTCCTAGATGGGTGTTGGTGTCGATGAGTTGTTGGAGCTTGCGTTCCTTACCACTTGAGAGAAAGAGAAAAAGTTTCTTGTTGAGGCGTCGGATGAGCCGAAGGATAAAATGAAACTGGGGGCACGCGCAGCTTTGAAAAAGGGTACGGCGGTGCTGCTGGAGGGAGAGGTCAAGTGTGTCCATATGGCGGGGCATGGCACTGAGTGTGGCTTTCAGAATGTGACAGGAACAGCAGTCCGAGAAACGTTTTATGTCCCGGAGATACTTGTAATCCTGGGTGGGTTCAGAACATGAGGGGTGGAATTTCAGTTGAAATCCACGTGGGGTAAGTCAGAGATGGAGTCAGTCACTGAGAAAGGAGATGTGGCTGTGAAAGCGGGTTTTAGTAAACACCTTGTCAAACACCAGGAGGGAAATGGAAAGCAAGGAAGGTGAGCAGGGCAAAAGAGAGGAACGGAAATCTTGTCGCAGAGAGGAACAGAACTTCTTCAAGGAGGTAGGCATTTCTTGAAGAGCAGTGGCAGTCAATTAAACACAGAGATAAAAACAAAAAAAACTGTGGATGCTGGAAATCCAAAACAAAAACAAAAACAGAATTACCTGGAAAAACTCAGCAGGTCTGGCAGCATCGGCGGAGAAGAAAAGAGTTGACGTTTTGAGTCCTCATGACCCTTCGACAGAACTTGAGTTCGAGTCCAAGAAAGAGTTGAAATATAAGCTGGTTTAAGGTGTGTGTGTGTGTGTTGGGGGGGGGGGGGGAGAGATAGAGACAGAGAGAGGTGGGGGGGTGTGTGGTTGTAGGGGCAAACAAGCAGTGATAGAAGCAGATCATCAAAAGATGTCAGTGACAATGGTACAATAGAACACATAGGTGTTAAAGTTAAAGTTGGTGATATTATCTAAACGAATGTGCTAATTAAGAATAGATGGTAGGGCACTCAAGGTATAGGTCTAGTGGGGGTGGGGAGAGCATAAAAGATGTTATTTTTTTTTATAATGGAAATAGGTGGGAAAAGGAAAATCTATAAAATTTATTGGAAAAAAAAGAAAAGGAAGGGGGAAACAGAAAGGGGGTCCGGATGGGGGAGTGGGCTCAAGACCTAATGTTGTTGAATTCAATATTCAGTCCGGAAGGCTGTAAAGTGCCTAGTCGGAAGATGAGGTGTTGTTCCTCCAGTTTACGTTGGGCTTCACTGGAACAATGCAGCAAGCCAAGGACAGACATGTGGGCAAGAGAGCAGGGTGGAGTGTTAAAATGGCAAACGACAGGGAGGTTTGGGTCTTTCTTGCGGGCAGACCGCAGGTGTTCTGCAAAGCGGTCGCCCAGTTTACGTTTGGTCTCTCCAATGTAGAAACTTATTCAACCTGTCCTGTAGAACAGAAAGATCTGGACCAATCAAGGCTCCAGTCAGGGCGCAGGGTGTTCCAAAATATCTCGCTGTAAATTTACAAGGAATTGGCAGAAATAAATCAACCGTAGCAACCCTTCAACCGACATTTTAAAGGATGCCCCAAACCTGTACTTTGAGGAAAGATGATCTTGGAGGAATCAGCTGCATATATTTCCGTCTTTCAACTGAGATGGAGTACCGCCCGAACAGGGACTTGAACCCTGGACCCTCAGATTAAAAGTCTGATGCTCTACCGACTGAGCTATCCGGGCTTCATGCAGGAGTCACTCAATCTTCTAAATTCTGGGCACGGGAGAACTGCGGATGCTCGCTGATTATATTCAAGTCAGTGCGGCTATTTCCCCGGGTTGTGTTCAGATCAGAGGGATATGGAGACTGATGAAGAAGGTGCAATTGAGACAGAGGATGATTGATGAAGATATTGAATGTAGGAGCAGTCCTGAAGGCCAGGAGAGGCTACTCCTGCTCCCATTTCTGATATTCTCAGAGACACTCATCAGAGCAACAAGCGGGATGATGTTGAGCTGGGGTGGAAGGAGTGCAGATTCAGCAGGAGCTTTCCGCTTTGTAATGTGGCTATTCGCCGGACAGTTTGCAAATCGAGGCCTCCTGTAGTCTCCAGTATATTAAAATGAAGAGTATGCTGTCGGAGATATCCACAGTGTTAAGCAGGTTAAACATCGAAAAACTATTTCAGCTTGTTAAAATCTGGGGTCGCCCATTTCAGAGAAGAGGAGAATATTTTTCTGTCTGAGGTTTGTGTAACTTTGGAAATCTCTGCCTCAGAAGACGCTCGGGGTACGGGATCAATGAATATTTTTAAGGCGGAGGAGATAGGTTGTTGTATAAAAGCAAAACACTGCGGATGTTGGAAACCTGAAACAAAAACAGAAAATGCTGGAAAAGCTCAGCAGGTCTAACAGCATCTGTGGAGAGAAAAACTGGAGTTAACGTTTCGAGTCCGTATGACTACTTCAGGGTAGATAGATTCATGTTAGGAAGGGAATCAATGGGTCCGGGGAGTTGGGAGGGGAGATGGGATTGTGGAACTCAAAACACAAACAAATCAGAGCCATGATCGTATTGAATGGGGGCCGAGGCTCAAGGGGCAGAATAATCTCCCTCTGCTCCTATTTCGTATGTCCTGAAGAATGGGAAGATCTCGGCCAATCAATGGCCAAGTCAGGATGCACTTTCATCTGGCAGAAGGGCTCGATGGGAATAATCAACACAGTTCTCAAAAAATAGTTCCGGAGTATGAGGTGGGTGAAGTGGATCAAGCATTGGTAAGTCATCATTCAGGGGGGAACGATTGTGGTCTCTTAAGTTTTAGGTTGGCAACGGAAGGAGACAAAGAGCAATGGAAAGTGTGATTAGACCACTGGTGGAATGCCATCTGATATGTGGTAAGAATGGGTCTGGCCCAGATAAATAGGAAATAACAATCAGCTGTCCTAATGGTAACACAACAATGTTCTGCATTTAAAGATGAGATACTCCAAGTGCAATCAAGGCACATTCCCAACAAAGGGAAAAGCAGGAAAAATAAACACAGAGATTTCTGAATGTGAATGTGTTAGAGATTGAGAGTAAGCAGAAATAGTGTGCTAACGTCTGTTGTCAGGTAGATACTGTGACCAGGAATCGGGCTGAATATTGAAGTTTCAAAGGGGAACTGAAAAAGCAAATACGAGAAGCAAACAGAGAGTATGAGAAGTGACTGACAGCTAACACAAAATGGAATTCCGCAGTTTTTTTTGGTTTTTTTTGTTTTTTTGTTTTTAACAAAATGGAATCCAAAGGTCCACTGTAGGCATAATAACAGGAAATGGGTGGTTAAAGGACGAGTGGGGTCGATTTGGTGATTTGTCCATGGAAACAGGGCCACAGCTAACAGGCATTCAATGAATATTTTGCATCTGTCTTTAGCAAAGGTGAAGATGTTGCCCAGGTCTTGTTAATGAGGGGGTATTTAAAACACTTGAAGTGTTTGACATTTGAAAAGAGGAGGCATGGAGAGACAGTCAGTACATAAAGTTCATAATGAAAAAGGATAGGATCAGTTGTATCCAAGGGTAGTGAAGGAAGTGAGAGTGGAAATTGCAGAGGCACTGGTCTGAATTTTGCAATCTCTGTGTAGTGGTGCCATAGTACTTGAGAATAACAAATGCTACCCATGTTTTTCAAAAACAGGCACGAAGATCAGCCCAGCATTTACAGGTCAGTCAGTTTAACCTCTGCTGTGTGGAGGTTTTAGAAATGATAATTCAAGACAACATGAAGGGTCACTTGGGCAAATGTGGGTTAATTGAGGAAACCAACAAAGATTTGTTTGTTTAAGACAAAACTAAATTGTTTAAACAAATTGTCTGACTTTTTCGATAAGGGTAATGCTGTTGATGTAGTCTACATGCACCAAAGGAATGTATTTTTACAAAGTGGTGCACAATAGACTTGTGAGCGAAGTCAGAGCCCATGGAATAAGAGGAACAGTTGCAACATTGATATGAAATTGTCTGAGTGACAGGAAACAAAGAGCAGTGACGAACATTGGTTTGCTTTCTGGAGGAAGATTTACATTAGAATTACCTAGGCATGGGTGTCAGGAGCCCTGCTATTCCGCAATATATGAAGAAGATCTAGAGCTTTTTGTGCAGGGCCCAATTTCAAAATGTGAAGATGATGCCACGTTTGTAAATATGGTGAACCATGAGGAGAATATTTCAGCCCTTCAAGAGGATGTGGAAAGGTTGGCGTAAGGGGCAGACAAGTTTCAGGTGAAATTTAGTTGAGAGAAGTGTGAAGTGATTCCTTTTGATCAGAATGATGGAGAGAAGCAATATAAAACAAAGGGTATAATTCTGCAGGGTTTGCAGGAGTAGAGGGACCTGGCTGTATATGTGATGAGATCTAGATATGGTAGGGGGATTGAGAAAGTGGTTAATAAAGTGCAAAGCATCCTGAGTTTTATCAGTCGTGGCATAGTGTAGGAAGGCAAGGGGGTTAGCCGTGTTGTCGCTGCATGAGTAATCCAGAGACACAGGGTAAAGCTCCAGGGAATCTGGGTTCCAATCCCACCATGGCAGATGGTGGAATTTGAATTAACGAAAAACAAACTGGAATTTAAAGTCTAATGTTGACCATGAAACCATTGTAAATTGTTGTAAAAACCCATTTGATTCACTAATGTCCTTTAGGGCTCTGCTGTCCTTACCTGGTCTGGTTTTCATACGACTCCAGATTGTGGTTAACTCTTAAATGGCTTCTGAACAAGAGCAATTAAGGATGGGCAATAAATGCTGGCCTAGCTAGCAACGCCCACATCCCATGAATGAATGCAAAATAAAAACCTGTATAAAACACCAGTTTGGCCTCATTGTGTCCAGTTCTGGGCAGTATACTTTAGGAAGGATGTGAAGGCCTGAGAGTGAGAATGCAGATAAAGATTCACAAGAATGGTTCCAGGGATGAGGAACCAGGGTTACGTAGAAAGATTGGAAATGCTAGGACTGTTCTGCTTGGGGAAGAGAATGGTGAAAGATTACGTAGAGGCATTCGAAATCCTGAGGGGTCTAGGTAGAGAAGATAGGGGGAAACTGTTCCCATTGGTGGAAGGACCAAAAACCAGAGGGCACCGATTTAAGACATTTGGCAAAAGAAGCAACGGGTGACACAAAGAGAAGTTTTTTTTTTATGCAGCGAATGGTGAGGATTTGGAATGCACTTCCTGGGATTGTGCTGAAGGCAGAGTCAATTGAGGCTTTCAAAGGGGATGGCAGTGAATTGTTCATTGAGAGGGGTCCACAAAGTCACAACTGGCTGAATGGGATAGAAGGATAGTCCAGGGAATTGCAACCAAGATAAAGATGAGCCATTAGCTTATTTAATGTTGGAGCAGCCTTGAAGGCTGACGGAGGTTACACCCACTCCTATTTCTTATATTCTTACAGACACGAATTAGAGCAACAGGCACGATTATATATGCCTAGGATGGAAGGAATGCAGATTCACCAGCAGGATTCTGTGCTTCAGTAGGTTAATTTAGGAGTACAATTTGCAGAATTCAGGTCTCTATTCCTTCAAGTATAACAAAGTGAAGAGTAGTCTGACCGAAGTTTCTAGGTTGAAATGAACGGTTCTGATAAGTACAAAGAAATGATTTCCCAGGGCTTGAAAGAAAAGTGTATTCTTGACAATACATCTGGGCCAACAAAAAGCATAGTCAGGGAGGAGTTTTCACATAATGGTTAGCGAGATAGAGTCGTAGAGTTGGAGAGGTCAACAGCACAGAAAAAGGCCCTTCGGGCCAATCGAGTCTGCACGAGTCAAACAAGTATCTATCTATTCTAAACCCATTTCCCAGCACTGGGCCCATAGCCTTGTAAGCCATGGCATTGCAAGTGCACATCCAAATGATTCTTAAATGTTATGAGCGTTTCTGCCTCTACCACCCTTTCAGGCAGTGAATTCCTGATTCCCACCACCCTCCGGGTGAAAAAGTTGTTCCAGACATCCCCTCTAAACCTCCTGCCCCTTACCTTAAATCTCTGCCCCCCAGTTATTGATCCCTCCACCAAGGGGAAACGTTCCTTCCTGTCTACCCTATCTATGCCCTTCATAATTTTATACACCTCAATCATGTCCTCCATGAATCTCCTCTCCTCCAGGGAAAATAACCCCAGTCTATCCAATCTCTTCTCATAACTTAAACTCTCCAGCCCGGTCAACATCCTGATAAATCTACCCTGTGCTCTCTCTAGCGCAATCACATCCTTCTGATTATGCAGATTCTGGAACTGCACACAATACTAAGTGTGACCTTTCCTTTTCCAGCATAACCTCCCTGCTCTTATATTCCATGCCTCAGCTAGTAATGCCATATGCCTTCATCGCGGCCTTATCTATCTGTCATGCAGCCTTAAGGGACCGGTGGACATGTACACCAAGATCCTTCTGATCCTCGGTAGTTCCCAGGGTCCTACCATCATCGTGTATTAAATTCCATTTGCCACTGATGAGCCCATCTGACCAGCCTGTCTATTATCTTCCTCTAGTCTAAGGCTATCCTCACTATTTACCATCCCACCAATTTTCATGTCATCAGCGAGCATACTGACCAACCCTCCTACATTCAAGTCTAAATCATTTATATATACCACAAACAGCAAGGAACCCAACTCCGATCCCTGTGGAAACCCACTGGACACAGGCATCCAGCCACAAAAACACCCCTCGACCATCCCCCTCTGTTTCCTGCCACTCAGCCAATTCTGGATCCAATTTGCCAAATTGCTTTGGATCCCATGCGTCCTTACCTTCATTATCAGTCTCCCATGCAGGACCTTATCGAAAGCCTTGCTGACATCCAAGTAGACCACGCCAAATGCATTGCCCTCATCTCCACACCTGGTCACCTCTTCGAAAAATTCAATTAAATTGGTCAGACATGACCCCCCCTTTAACAAAACCAGGCTGACTGTCCTTGATTCATCCCTGCTTCTCCAAGTGTAGATTAATTATGTCCCTCAGAATTGCTTCCAATGATTTCCCCATCACTGAGGTTAGACTGACTGGCCTGTAGTTCCCTGGTTTATCCCTTCCTCCCTTCTTGTGTAATGGCAGCACATTGGCTGTCCTCCAGTCCTCTGGTGCCTCTCCTGTGGCCAGAGAGGTATTGAAAATTATTGTCAGCATCCCTACTATCTCCTCCCTTGCCTCACTCAACAACTTGGGATACATTTCATCCGGGCCTGGAGGTTTAACCACTCTTACGCCTGCCAGACCACTTAGAACCTCCTCCCTTTCTAAGCTAATTTATTTAATTATATCACAGACATTCTGCCTGATTTCCATACCCACATCATCCCTCTCACTTGTGAACACCAACAAAAAGTAATCATTTAGAACCCTACCTACGTCTTCCGGCTCCATACACAAATTACAACTATGGTCCTTAATGAGCCTGATTATTTCCTTAGTTATCCTCTTACTCTTAATGTACTTGTAAAATAACTGGATTTTTCTTTATTTTACTTGCCAATGCTTTTTCATGCCGCCTTTTTGCTCTCCTAATTTCCTTTTTAATATCCCCCTTACACTTTCTGTACTCCTCCTGGTCTTCCGCTGTTTTGAACCCTCGGTATCTGACATAAGCCTCCCTTTTTCTCTTTATCCAATCCTGTATATCCATCGACATCCAGGGTTCCCTGGATTTATTGGTTCCACCCTTTATCTTTAATGGAATATGTTGGCCCTGTACTCTCCCTATTTCCTTCTTGAATGAGTCCCACTGCTCTGTCACAGATTTACCTAAAAGTAGCTGCTCCCAGTCCCTCTGGCCAAATCATATCTGATCTTATTAAAACCGGCCTTCCCCCAAGTTAGATTTCTGCTGATTTCTGGTGCATTCTTGTCCTTTTCCATAACAACCTTGAATCTAACAGGGATATGATCACTATCTACAAAATGCTCCCCCACTGATGCCTCTACCACTGCCTGGTTTCATTCCCTAAATTTAAATCCAGTACTGTCCCCTCTCTTGTAGGACCTTCTATGTACTGGCTTAAAAAGCTCTCCTGGATGCATTTTAAGATATCTGCTCCCTCTAAACCTATCACACTATGACCAACCCAGTTAATATTGGGGAAGTTGAAATTCCCCACTACTACTACCCTATTATTTTTACACTTCTCTGAAATTTGCCTACATATCTGCTCTTCTATTTCTCTCTGACTGTTTGGGGGTCTATAGTACTCCGAGAAATATGATGGCTCCTTTTTTGCTTTTCAGTTCTATCCATATGGCTTCATTTGAGGAGCCTTCTAAGATGTCATTCCTCCTTACTGCTGTAATTGATTCCTTGATCAATATTGCGATAACCCCTCCTCTTTTACCTTCTTCCCTGTCTCGCCTGAAGACCCTATCTCCTGGAATATTGAGCTGCCAATCCTGCCCCTCTCTCAACCATGTCTGTGTGACAGCAATGACATAATACTACCATGTGTTAATTTATGCCCTCAACTCATCTGCCTTATTCGTCAGACTCCTTGCATTAAAATACCAACCAACCTTGCCAAACTCCCTTGTGCCTTAACTGGCCTATAATTTCTCTGCCTTCCAGACTCACTTGCTCTTTCTTCTAATTTTGGCTGTGCATCTCCCCTCTCAGGATCCCATCCCCCTTCCAAGTTAGTTTAGACCCTCCCCAACAGCACTAGCAAACCTCCCCCCAAGGATGTTGGTGCCATTCCAGATCAGGTACAACACATCTGCCTTGTACAGGTCCCACCACCCCCAGAAATGGTCCCAATGTCTGAGACATCTGAAGCCCTCCCTCCTGCATCATCTCTCCAGCCACGCATTCATCTGGACTAACCTCCTATTTCTATACTCACTAGAGCGGGCACTGGAATTAATCCAGAGATTACTACCTTTGAGGTACTGTTTTTTAACCTGTTTCCTCACTCCCTAAATTCTGCTTGCAGGACCTCAACCCTCTTTCTACCTATGTCGTTGGTACCAATATATACCAAGATCTCTGTTAGTTTGCCCTCCCCATTTAGAATGCCCTGCAACCATTCAGTGACATCCTTGACCCTGGCACCTGGGAGGCAACATACCATCCTGGAGTCACACCTACAGCTGCAGAAACACCTGCCTGCCCCCTTCCAATTGAGTCTCCTAGCACTATTGTTCTTCCCCTCCTTTTCCTTCCGCCCTACTCCCACCCTGTGCAGCTGAGCCACTCACAGTGTCATGAGCGTGGCTGCACTCCCCAGAGGAAGTGTCACTCTCACTGTTTTCCAACACAGTAAAACGGTTCTCGAGCGAGATGCACCCTGGTGATTTCCTGACTACCTGCCTGACATCTTTCATCTAACTGATGGTCACCCATTCCATCTCTATCTGCACTTCCATAAGCTGTGGGGTGACCACGTCTAAAAACATGCTAACCACGAAACTCTCAGACTCACAGATGTATGTCAGTGCCTCCAGCTGCCTGCAAGCTCTGAAACTTGGAGCTCAAGTAGCTGCTGCTGGTGGCACATTCTACACACGTGGTTTGTCAGGACGCAATTTACTTTAGACCTGGTAATGAGTAATGAAACAAGATTAATTAATGACCTCTTTGTAAAGGATCCCATAGGCAAGAGTGATCATAATAAGTTATATTTTCTCTCTTCAGTTTGAAAATGAGAAATCTGGGTTAGAAACTTGTGTCTTAAACTTGAATACAAGGGTGTGAAGACAAGGCTGGCTAAAGTGGGATTGGAAAATAAGTTAAAAAGTAAGATTCTAGAAAAGCAGTGGCAAACATTTAATGAGATATTTCATAACTCTCAACAAAGATATATTCCACTAAGAAAGAATGGCTACCAAAGGGATGCACCACTCATGGGGCAGAATATTACAGCCCAATTTCGGCCATTGACGTCAGTGTGAACATAAAATTCTGCCTGGATAACTAAATAAGTTAAGTATGGCATCAAATTACAAGAAAATATTTAAAATTTTGGAAAGATTAGTGGTAGGCCAGAAGATTGGGACTATTTCAGAAACCAGCAAAGGATAACTCTCAAAACTCTTAAACTGGAGGATAAATTCTATCATGTTATGATCACTCTTGCCAAGGGAACCTTTACTATGAGATCATTAATCAACTCTGTCTCATTACACATTACCAGGTCTAAAATAGCCTGTTCCTTAATCATTTCCAGAATGGATTCTTCTCAGAGATTGTTCCAAATACACTCTATGAACTCCAGGATTCTGATACAGACAGGAATGAGAGAGAACTGCTAAAATCAATGTTCCCTTCCCCTATAATTCATAATTACTTTTTTTTTAAAGGAAGAAGCGTACATTTCTTAACCCCTAAATGTGGACAGTTGAAAACTAGCATGAAGCCTTCCATGGCTTTACTAAAAAAAAACAGAAAGAGAAATTGGGGTATGAGAGAAAATGAGAAATCACTATATAAAAATAGAAAGTAAAAACTTCTACAAGCATATAAAAAAGGAAATGAGTAGTGAAAGTGAGTGTTGGTCCCCTAAAGGGTGAGACTAGTGAATCAGTAACGGGAAACAACTCAGTGGCAGAGACTTTGAACAAGTATTTTGTACCTGTCTTCAGACTAGAAGACACAAAATGCATCCCAGGAATAGTAGAAAAGCAGGGGCAAAAACAGAGGGAGGAACTTAAAACAATCTCGATTACAAGAGAAGGTGTATTAGGGAATCTAAACACTGATAAGTCATCATGGTCCTGATGGACTGTATCCTAGAGACTTAAAGGAAGTGGCTGCAGAGATTTTGGATACATTGCTTGTAATCTTCCAAAATTCCCTACAATCCAGAAATGTCCCGGTGGGGTTGGAAATCCACCAAAGCAAAACTACCATTCAAGAAAGGAGGAAGACAGAAATGAGGAAACCATAGGCCAGTTAGTCTATCATCTGTCATAGGGAAATGCTAGAATCCATTCATAAGTGGGTAGTAGCATTTAGAAAATCATAACACAATCAAGCAGAGCCAAAATGGATATGAGAAAGGGAAATCATGCTTGAAAATTTTATTGGAGTTATTTAAAGATGTAACAATTGGCAGGGTGGATATTGGGAAACAAGTAGATGTAGTGTATTTAGATTTCCAAAAGGCTTTTGAAAAGGTGCCGCATTAAAATGTTACTGAACAACATAAGAGCTCATGGGGTTGGGGCGTGGGTGATATATTAGCATGGATAGAAGACTGGCTAGCTGGCAGGAAAGTGTTGAGGTAAATGTTTCATTTTCACATTGGCAAAATGTAGTTAGATGAATGCCACAGGGATTAGTGCTGGGGCCTCAACTATTTATAAACTATGTCAATGATTAGGATGAAGGAACCAACTGTATGGTAGCCAAATTTGCTGATGTTACAAAGATAGGTAGGAAAGTAAGTTGCCAGGAGGGTACAAAGAATCTGCAAAGGGGTATCAATAGGTTAAATGAGTGGGTCAATAATTGTCAGCTGGAGGATAATGTGAGGAAACGTGAGGTTGCCCACTTTGGCAGGAAGAATAAGAAAGCAAACTATTATTTAAATTGAGAGAGACTGAAGAATGCTTCAGTACAGAAGCATCTGGGTGTCCTGTACATGAATCACAAAAAGGTAGCATGCAGGTACAGCTTGTAATTCGGAAGGTACGTGGAATGTAGGTCTTTATTGTTAGGAGGTCCCTCATGGCAGACTGGCCAAGAGAGTAAGAGCCCATGGGATTCAAGGCAAAATGGCATGTTGGATCCAAAATTGGTTGAGAGGCAGGAAACAGAGAGTGATGGTAGAGGGATCTTTCTGTGATTGGAAGTCTGTTTCCAGTGGGGTTCTGCAGGGCTCAGTGCTGGGGCCCTTGCTGTTTGCGGTGTACATAAATGATTTGGGCTTAAATATGGGGGCATGCTCAAGAACTTCACAGCTGACATGAAAATTGGTAGGATGGCAAACAGCGAGGAGGATAGCCGTAAACTGCAGGAGGATATCAATGGACTGGTCAGGTGAGCAGAGCAGTGGCAAATGGAATTCAACCCAGAAAAGTGTGAGGTAATGCACTTGGGGAGAGCAAACAATGCAAACAAGGCAACACTATGAATGGTAGGACCCTGGAAAGTAGTGAAGATCACAGGGACCTTGGTGTGCATATCCACAGATCCCTGAAGGTAACAGGGCAGGTAGATAAGACTGTTAAGAACACATGTGGGATGCTTGCCTTTATTAGCCGAGGCATAGAATACAAGAACAGGGAGGTTATGTTGGAACTGTATAAAATGCTGGTTTGGCCACAACTGGAGTACTGTGTGCTGTTCTGCTCATCACATTATAGGAAGGATGTGATTGCATTGAAGAGGATGCAGGGGAGATTTGCCAGGATGCTGCCTGGGCTGTAGGGTCTGAGCTATGAGGAAAGATTGGATAGGCTGGGGTTGTTTTCCTTGGTGCAGCAAAGGTTGAGAGGGGACCTGATATAAGTGTATAAGATTATGCGGGGCATAGATAGGGTGGATAGGAAGGCACTTTTTCCATTAGTGGAGGGTTCAATAACCAGGGGGCATAGATTTAAGTTAAGAGGTAGAAGACTAAGAGGAGAGTTGAGGAGAAATTTTTTCACTCAGAGGGTAGTGGGAGTCTGGAACTCACTGCCTGAAAGGGTGGTTGAGTCAGAAACTCTCATAACATTTAAGAAGTGTTTAGATATTCACTTACATTGCCATAGCCTCTAGGGCTATGGGCCAAGCACTGGAAAATGGGATTAGTGTAGTCAGACCTCTGTTGACCGGTGCAGTCATGATGGGCTGAATGGCCTCCTTCTGTGCTGTAATTGTCTATGAGCCTATGAGATTGTAATATAAAAGCAGGGAAGTCTAGTTGCAACTGTAGAGGACACTGGTGAGAGCATACCTGGAGTACCATATACAATTCTAATCTCCTCACTGAAGGAGGGATGTACTCTACATTTCGAGAAGGTGATTGCTGGGATGATAATGTTTTCTATGAAGGAAGATTTGGCCTGTACTCATTGGAGTTGAGAAAAGTGAGAGGTGATCTTACTGAAAGATATAAGATTCTGAGGATGGGGGGAGGAATGCTTGACAGGGTAAATGTTGAGAGGATGTTTCCTTTCACGGGGGTTTTCTAGAACCAGGGGACAAGGTTTAAAAATGAGGGGTCTCCCATTTAAGATGCGGATGGGAAGGAATTTCTTCTCACAGAGGGCTGTTTGGAATCCTCTTCCACAGAGACCAGTTGGGGGCTGGGTCATTGAACCTATTCAAGGCTGAGTTTAGTGGTAATGTCACTTAGCTCATTATCCAGAGGCCCAGGCTAATGCTCTGGGGACATGGGTCCATGTGTTCAAGTCCCACCATGGAGGCTGATGGGATGACAATTCCATCGGCTATTATGGAATTGCAAACTAGTTTTAGTACAGGCGGCCAAAAAGCTGCCATTGATTGTTGTAAAAGCTAACTTGGTTTGCAAGTATCCCTCAGGGAAGGAAATCTGCCATCCTTACCCAGTTTGGCCCGCATGTGGCTCCAGGGGAAGTCCAGACATCAACCACATTGCTGACCTCAGCAGCAATGTGGTTGGCTCTTAACTGCCCCCTGAAATGGCCTGGCAAGCCAGGGGCATTTGGGGATGGGCAACAAATGCTGGCCTTGCCTGTGATGCCCAGACCCCATGAAAGAATAAATAAAACAAAACACAACTACCCCCCCCCCCCTTCACCCCCATGACCCGCACCCAACCCCCAACCCCCACCAAATGCTGCTTTTATCTGGAATTGACTCTCTTCATGCCCAGGGTTTATTTTTCGCGACGGGCGAATGAAGCTTTCCAGTTTTGGGGTGCCGTGTGATGTGTAGCAGGACCAGTTCAAACCGGTGACACTTTGGCGCAAGGCAGCGCGAGCAATTCACTGTAAATATTAACCGTTTGCCGTGGTGGGATTTGGACCCCGCGTCCCCAGGACATTAGCCTGGGCCTCTCGATTACGAGCTGAATGACGTTACCAGAACACCGCCATCCGGTGTCACAAAAGCTCAAGCGGTGGGGGTGGAGGGGGGGGGAGGGTAGGTGTAAGGCCATTTGGCCCATCGATCTTGCTCTGCCGTTCACGGCTGATCCGATTGTGGCCTTAACTCCACCTTCCTGCCTGTTGAAGAGCCTTCACCCTCCCAAGCTTAAAGTGTGATTATTACCAACACACATCAGGGAACCAAAGGACAACAGGAACTCAGAGAACCTTATTTGCTGAGTCTCTGAATATCCTTGTCATCAATTAATGCAGGGTGAGGGTGGGGGTGGGGAGGGGTGAGGTGGGGGAGGGGCTATTTTACGTTAGCTGAAACCCCTCTATCACTGCAACATGGTCATTCTCAACTGGTAGCTGCAGGGGAACTGCAAGGAATGAGATAAAAATCACCATTGCAAGTTGTTTATAGTTAAACTATATTTTCCCGTGACTGACCCTAGGATATTATAGACCTATGGATAACAGCTGTTATTACTTCATGTGCTGTGAAAAATCTGAATTAAAGTGGTCACAGCCAGGCATTGCTCCCCTACCTGTCAAGTGGAACAGACCAATTCACCTCCAGCTGGCCTGTTCTACGGTGAACCAATCCATCTTTCATTGAGGAGGGGGATATTCTATTTGAAATCTCAAATATGCATCCAGGTTATACACTTTTGGAGAACACAAATTTTATATATTTAAATTATTATCAATACAACTTTGAAACGGTGTAAAGAATTTCAAGGTGATAAGCGTATGAAGCGATTGCAGCATAAACTAATCAAAGAGCACCCCTATCCCTTGAGATGGCGGGGTCCGCAGTCAGGGACTGTTCCATTGTCCGCCATGGGAAAGAGAGGGGGGGAAGGGGGAGGAGTCCGACGGGCCTATACTTAAATTGCGCAGGTAATGCGGAAAGCGGGCTGCTGCCGCATGAGGGACAATTTAGATAGTACAACAACAATCACAGGTAAAAGCTCTGTGTTGCGCATTGTCAGATAGGTGAGTCAGCCTTGATGAAGAACAAGAATCCCCCCCATATCTCTCAGGGCGACGCCGGAATGGTCGTGTCGCTGGGCGGGGCCGACCAGCGCGCAGCCCCACCCCCCACCCAAGGCAGGGGGTGATTGACAGAGCGGGTCCCTGCCTGAGTCATTGGGCAGGAGGCGGCGGCAGTGGAGGAGGTGCGATTTGAGGTGGGGGACGAGGACGTCAGGGCCCGCCCCTTACCCGAGGCTGCGGCCTTTCACAGCGGGGACAGAGAGACAGAGAGAGAGAGAGCGCGTGTTTGCGGAAAGAGGTCGAGTAAAATTAGAGCGGAGCGGGGCGGTTGGTGGAAGAGGTTGTGGGGGGAAAGGGGGGAGGGGTAGACCCTCCACCTGCCTCAGTCTCACACACCTGTTGCTGGGGGCAACCTCCCTGGCTGACCTTTCACCCCAGTGACCTTTCACCTCCCTCCTCCACTTGTCCTGTTTGGGAGGTGTTGAAAGGGAGAGGGAGGGGGAGGAGGAGGGAGAAAGTGGTAAACTTTCAAACAGAGTTCACTTTCTCTTTTTACTCAAGGGGGGGAGGAGGGGAGGGGGGGGAGGGGGGAGGGGAGGGGAGGGGGAGGGAAAATCCTGGCACTGGAGGGGGAATTCCAAGATAAAGGCAAAATAGCTATCCTATCCTGTTTCCCTGGAAATAATCCTGTGCGGCAAAAGGAAGTGAATCCCGGTTATTTTTTTCTTTGTCTTTATTTTTTGAGGCCATCCAGGATTTTTAGAGAGGAGAGGAGGGAGAGAGGAGAGGAGGGAGGAGAGGAAGAGGAGGGGGAGGTGGGAGGAGAGGAGGGGGAGGTGGGAGAGGAAGGAGGAGAGGAGGGGGGAGTTTTTAGTTTTGTCTTCATCTTACAGTCAAAGGAAGTGAAACCTGATTTTGTTTTGTTTTTTTTTTCCCCCACTTTTTTTTCCAGATGTTACCCTGGATTCGGATGGAGGGGATCTGAATCTTTTGTGGCAGCCCTGGATTGGCGGGTGGGGGAGCAGAATCTTGATTCATCCGATTACCCTGGGCCTGGAGGGATTGAATCCTGATTTCCACCCCCCCCCCCCCCCTCCCCATCACGTCCTTCTTTTGGATTCAGAAGCGAGGGAATCGTGATTTCCAAGGTTATCCTGGATTTGGAAGGAAGAGAACCTGATTTTTCGAGATTAACCTGGATTCAGTGGGAAGGGAATCCCGATTTCGTTTGGAGACAATCCGGATTTTGTGACAGTGATTCTGGATTTGTGAGGGAATCCTGGATTCCTAGAGTCCAGATTTCTAGAGGGCGAAACAGTGACGCTTTGGACATTTCTCTCGGATTTTCTTTCGTTTTGAAAAAGAATTAAGGCTTCCCGGTTGGTAACAATGTGTGGGGACGGAGTTGGATGAGTGACTGAGCTGTTGGGGTTCATTTTAAAACACACACACAGCGGTTTATGTTGCTGCATCGTTTCGCTGGTAAATCCCTGAACTTATTCACACGAGCGGGAGCCAGAGGGCCCCATTTCTGAGCTGCATCCTCTCTCCTCCGTCCAGCGAAGGTTTGACGACTGAAGGTGGCTTCTCCCTATCCCAGATTGCCTTCTGGATCACCGTGCCTTACCCCTGCAATATTCACCAGGTCCGCAGGCTCGCCTGCGTTGAAAGGAGTTGGGCTGTGTCCTCTGGGATTTAACATTGAGGATTAGGAGCCTATTTTTTTTAGGGAGCAGGGAGGGGGAAGAAATCGTGGCCTCACCTTTGTGGGATCGGTCTTGACACGTCGGTGAGGGAGCCGGGCAGAGACGCAGCAAAGCGGCGAGACTGTGGAGTTGGACTGACAACAGGTACAATTCCCCTGAATCCACCCCCCCCCCCCCCGACCCCCCAACCCCAGAGACCCCAGCCAAGAGGCTTAGGGCCAGCTCTTACCGTGCCAGCGCAGATGGAGTGCTGCACTGTTAGGAGGCGCTGTCTTTCAGACGAGACATAAAACCGAGGTCCCGCAGCCTCTCGTGGTCGTAAAAGTAAAATAACAAACCTAACGGGCATCATTTTGAAGAAGAGCAAAAGGGTTCCGTGTGCTGGGACTCAACATTTATCCCTCAGTCAACATCACTGAAACAGATCAGCTGGCCAATGTGTGGGATCTTGCTGTGCACAATTTGGCCAGTGTGTTTCCTACATTACGACAGTAACAACACTTCCAAAAGTGGCTGTAAAGCGCTACGGGACATCCCGAGATTGTGAGAGGCGTTGGACAAGTGAAAAGTCCGGCTTCTCGCGGAATGATCCGGCACGGGAAAGGGCAGATCGGCCCATCTTTTCCAAAGAACTATTCCACTAAGTGCCACTAACCCCTGCTCTTCATCACCAATCCCAGCTTCTCCAATCCCTCCATTTGTAAAGCCAGGGATCCCTTGCTCCTCCACCCCCCCCCCCCCCCCATCAGATCAGTGAACTTGAGCACTAGGCCGGGTTGGAGCCTGGGCCTTTCCTGCTGTGTGTGTGTGGGTGGATAGGACTCGATGTCCATCGCAGCTCGGTGCTTTAGCTCTGGAAATGTTCAAGAGTCAGAGGTTGTCTTTTAACAGATCTGCTTGCACCAGGGTCAGAACATGTGAAAGCTGCGATGGAGAGATTACTCCTAATCTCCCCCCAAGTCACAAACAAAACGTTTGCAAATTGGACAGTTTTGGATGAAGCCCTTGAAACCAGGGTAAATGTTTCTGCTTTTTGTATCCTACTGCTAAATTCTAATTGTCAGGGTTGCTCAGTGATGTGTATGTACAGCTCCACTGGGGGAACACTTGCATTTATACAGCCCCTTCTGTGATATTGGCAAAACATTTCAGAGCCAAGAAGAGTCACATGGACTGGAAGTGTTCTCTGTTTCTCTCTGCTGAGTTTTTCCAGCATTTTCTGTTTCTGTTTCAGAGCCACTGAGGTTCTCCCCTAGTCTGGTCACAGTTGTAATGTAGGAAAGGTGGCAGGCAATTAGCACAGTGCAGACCTCCACAGGAACAAAAACAGAAAATGCTGGAAAAACTTAGCAGGTCTAGCAGCGTCTGTGGGGAGAAAAACAGTTAACGTTTCGAGTCCATATGACTCTTCGGAGCTAAAGGGAAGTAAAGATGTGATGGAATTTATACTGTTTAAGGTGAGTGGAGCAGGTGAGGCTGGATAACTCCACCCGGCTTAAACAGTATAAATTTCAGCACGTTTTTACTTCTCTTTAGCTCCGAAGGAGAGACATACAAACTCGAAATATTCGCTGTTTTTTCTCTCCACAGATGTTCCGAGACCTGCTGATTTTTTTTTACCCAACATTTTCTGTTATTGTTACAAATTTTCAGCATCAGTATTTTGCTTTCATCCACAGACAGGAATCTGATAACGACCAGATAATCTGTTTATCTAATGACGTTAATTGAGTGACCTTGATTTGTCCCAAGACACCGGGAAAACTCCCCTGCTCTTGTTCGAAATAGCGTTAGTGGGATCTTTCGCATCCAGATGAGAGTGCAGACATAGCCATGGTTTGAAGTCTTGATGCAAAATACAGCACCTCTGACATTGCAGCTCTGCCTCAGTACTGACCCTCGGGCGGCGCAGCGCCCCCTCGGCACTGACCCTCGGGTGGCGCAGCGCTGACCCTCGGGCACCCCCTCATCTAGCGTGAGTGTCAGACTGGATAATGGATCCTGAGCGGATGTGCAGCAAATCTTGAATTCGCGAGCTTCTGATTAGAACGATGGGGAGTTAGTGCCCCCACTCACTGAGGTGTGAGTAGCAGCTAATGGGCTGACGGAGCAGAGCGGCCGAGCTAGTGTTTGACTTCCCTCCTTGTGTCCCCTCTTCCTTCCAGATCCCAATGGAAGCTCTCCTGTCAGTGTCTCTGATGAACAAGCTGAGGGGTTTGAGCCAGGAACAGCTCCAGGATGTCCTGAACAGCCAGGAGAAGCTAGAGAGTTTGGTGTTGGACAGCGAGGAGGTGAGAGAATCGATCTGCTTATTTAGATGAAACTAATTCCCAATTGGGCAAGGCTGATATCTTATCCCATGACCTGCCATTGTCCGCTTGATGCCACGCTGGTAACCCAGTCCCTCATATCCAAGAACCAGATGTTTTTAGAATGGGGCAGGCATCAATTTTAATTGAGCAGAATGAGCAATGTCATTCTGCTGAAAGAAAATGAATGTGTGCCACATTCCTAATCCACCTCGGTTGAGCTCCCTCTGAAACCAGTGTAACGCCTACAGCCTGTGTGGTGGAGGTGTTCCCAGAATAGACCAGGGGAATTCCAGGATTGTGACTCAGCGCTGATGAAGGAATGGTTGATACATCTCCATGACGTGCCTGGGTGTGTGTGTCTGTGTGTGTGTACAGAGGTGACCTTATTGAAACATATCAGATGTTGAGGGAATTTGATAGGGTAGATGGATGTTTTCACTTGTGGGAGAGACTGGAACCAGGCGACACAGTGTAAAGAGGAGATGGGGAGAAATGTTTTCCCCTCAAACGGTCGTCATTATGTGTAATTCTCTTCCCCAGAGAGCAGTGGAGGCTGGCTCTTTGAATTTATTCAAGGCTGAGTTAGGCAAATTGTTGATAGACGAGGGAGTCAAGAAAAGGGTATGGGGCAGAGCAGGCAAGGAAGCGATCATAACCAGATCACCCATGATGGTGAAGCAGGCTTTCTCTCTCGCTCGGGCTCTCTCTCTTGCGCTCGGCCTCTCTCTCTTGCGCTCGGGCTCTCTCTCTCGCGCTCGGGCTCTCTCTCTCGCGCTCGGGCTCTCTCTCTCACGCTCGGGCTCTCTCTCTCGTGCTCGGGCTCTCTCTCGCGCGCTCGGGCTCTCTCTCGCGCGCTCGGGCTCTCTCTCTCGCGCTCGGGCTCTCTCTCTCGCGCTCGGGCTCTCTCTCTCGCGCTCGGGCTCTCTCTCTCGCGCTCGGGCTCTCTCTCTCGCGCACGGGCTCTCTCTCTCGCGCACGGGCTCTCTCTCTCGCGCACGGGCTCTCTCTCTCGCGCACGGGCTCTCTCTCTCGCGCACGGGCTCTCTCTCTCGCGCACGGGCTCTCTCTCGCGCACGGGCTCTCTCTCTCGCGCACGGGCTCTCTCTCTCGCGCTCGCTCGGGCTCTCTCTCTCTCTCGCTCGGGCTCTTTCTCTCTCTCTCTCGCTCGGGCTCTCTCTCTCTCTCTCGCTCGGGCTCTCTCTCGCTCGGGCTCTCTCTCTCTCTCTCGCTCGGGGCTCTCTCTCTCTCTCTCTCTCACTCTGGGCTCACTTAATACATGAAGCAACAGCCGTGTTGATGTGACGCTGACACTGGAGCCCAAGGCTTAAATGACGTGGATGAGTCACACACACACACACAGGGCTCTGCATCTCGTGGCTTAGCAAAATTAACGGCTGATCCAAGCCAAGAGTTTAAGACGATTACCGGATTTATTCGGGTAACCTGTTGGCTGGCATTGGAGGGTGTGGGCTGATTTACAAGGACTCTAGGACCAGAGAAGTGGAGGTAGGCCAAACAAGAGAGATGTAAGGAAGCACTCCTTTATATAAAAGAGTGCTAGAAATATTGAACTCTCAGTCCACCTCAGCCCCTTCAAAAAGCTGTAGATGGGTAATTCCACTGAGCTCTTGAGATTGAGATTGATTTTTTCTTTTTAGGGGGTGTTGAGGGATCTCGCAAAGATGGGGGTCAATGCAGATGAGGTATAGTGTAACCAAAATACTGGAGAACAGCAGAGTGAATTCAAAGGGCTGAATGGCCTCCTCTTCCTGCACAACAGAGTAGAGTTGTTGCATGGCCTCCTCCTGTTCCTGTCTGACAGGCTCGAGGAGGGGGCTGAATGGGGCCTCCTCCTGTTCCTGTGTAACAGGCTTGAGGAGGGGGCTGAATGGGGCCTCCTCCTGTTCCTGTGTAACAGGCTCGAGGAGGGGGCTGAATGGGGCCTCCTCCTGTTCCTGTGTAACAGGCTCGAGGAGGGGGCTGAATGGGGCCTCCTCCTGTTCCTGTGTAACAGGCTCGAGGAGGGGCTGAATGGGGCCTCCTCCTGTTTCTGTGTAACATGCTCGAGGGGGCTGAATTGTATATGTGTTCGAGGTTGCAGGGGCAGAATCACATGGGGAACTGAAGGCCCTCGGTAACCTGGCAATGCTGAGCCTGATGAGCTAATGCACTGTGGCCCTCTGGTCTGGCCTGGGGCACTCTTTTGTTCTGTGTGGTTATGCAAATACCCGGAGACACACAGAGAGAGAGAGAGAGCAGAGGCTGCAATACAAATACCTGAAGGGAGAGCTGGAGACGGCGGTGAGAAGCTGTATTTCAGGTTTGATCAGGAAGAGAGGATTAGCAATTAGCAGTCGTATTTATTTCAGACATGGAGCACAGCCAGAGGGTCAGCACTGAGTGAGTGCTGCCCTGGCGGAGGCTCAGTACTGAGGCCGCGCCCCCCCCCCCCCCCCCTATCAGGGTGCGCCCTGTGCTGTTGGAGGGTCACCTTCCTCCCCAGGGTGATGCTGGAAGGTTGTTTCTCCCCTGCACTCCCCCCACCCCCCCACCGAAAACCCCCGAGGGCGCGCAGGTCTGGATTGAACCCCACCTTTCTCTCTCTCTCTCTGCTCTCCATGTTTACGGGGCGCCTCGAAAGGGTTCACTGAACGCCCTGCCCCCCACCCCCCTCCTCCCCCCACCAATCAAGCCGCAGAAGCGAAATATAAAATCGACGCAGTTGGAAAAGAAAGGCAAGCTGTTTACACGCGGGGGTGTTTGGAAAAAAAAACACAAGCTTTCCCCAGCCGTTCATCTGAGGAACGTTTGAGGACTCTGGGTCTATATTCGATGGAGTTTAGAAGGATGAGGGGGGATCTGATTGAAACTTACAGAATACTGAAAGGCCTGGATAGAGTGGACGTGGGGAAGATGTTTCCACTCGTAGGAGAGACTAGGACCTGAGGGCACAGCCTCAGAGTAAAGGGAAGACCTTTTAGAACAGAGATGAGGAGAAACGTCTTGAGCCAGAGAGTGGTGAATCTGTGGAATTCATTGCCACAGAAGGCTGTGGAGGCCAGGTCATTGAGTGTATTTAAGACCGAGATAGATAGGTTCTGGATTGGTAAGGGGATCAAAGGTTACGGGGATCAAAGGTTACGGGGAGAAGGTGGGAGAACGGGGTTGAGAAACTTATCAGCAATGATGGAATGGCGGAGCAGATGTGATGGGCCGAATGGCCTAATTTCTGCTCCTATGTCTTATGGTTCAGAAGGTCGCGTCCAACGATTTGCCAAATGGCAAACACGACCGTCTCCGGGATGCGGGAACCGCCTGCCTCTCGGGGGAGCGAGGCACCAAGCGAAGAGGCGGCAAAGGGATTTGCCGAGTTGCTGGAAGATCAGATTTGGCCGCCCGACAGTCCAATCCCGCCGGATCGTCCCGTCCACGAAGCCCGGCGCGCGCCCAAAATTTCTCGGTCTCTGCTTCATGGCGGGATGGACCCAGCGGCGGGATTGGTGCCTTTCCTCGCTGTTCGATCTGTTTGACTCTCGGCGGGGAGGGGAGGGGATGATCGGCGCTTGCAGCAATGGTCGGTGGCAAGGTTTTGGTGCTGCTCCGACGAGACCTTATCGAGGTTAAAGTGCATCACCGGCCGCGCGAAACTTTTTAAAGTCGGAGCGAACAAAGGGAGACTAGGCAGGGCGCTTCTGAGATGCTGCGGCCTCCTGCCTTAGGGGCTTGAGTCTCGAGAATGAGTAATGGGAGAGAGAGGGAAACGGCAAGAGACTTTGAACCGGTATTTTGCACCTGTCATCGCCGTGAAAGGATACCGGTCGAATACAATCGCGGGGCAACAAAAACAATGGGAGGCAGGATAGCTTCATCATTATCACCAGAGAAAATGCACTAGGAAGATTAATGGGCCTCAAGGCAAAGCCGCCTCCTTGACCTGCTGTCCTGTCACCCAGGGCATTAAAAGTGGCTGCAGGGATAATACGTGCATTGGTTCCCAGCTTCCGAAATTCTGGAAAGGTTCCAGTGGGTCGGAAAACCGCAGATGTAACACACCCATTCGAGAAAGGGGGGAGACTGAAAGCAGGAAGCCACGTACCCCGGTTAGGTTAATATCTGCCAGTCTCCTATTCTCCCCAGCCCACTTTCTCCACGCCGCCCCCCCCCCCCCCCCCCCACCACTCCTCCTCCCCGTTCTCACTCTCCAGCTTCCCCCCCTCACCCCTTTTCCCGCTCACGCACCCTACCCTGTCCCAGTCCCACATTCACTCACTCCCTCCCTCCACCGCCCCCATTCTCGCACCCGCCCTTCCTCCCCATTCTCGCTGTCTCATTCCCTTCCTCGTCCTGTTGTCACTCTCTCGCTTCCTCCCACCCCCTGTTCCCGTGCTCACGCTCCCTCCCTCTCCCGCTTCTCGGTCCCTCGCTCCCTCCCTCTCCCGCTTCTCGGTCCCTCCCTCGTGCTCTCGCCCTCCCGTTCTTGCTCGCCTCGCTCCCTCCCTCCCCCAGTTCCTGCTCCCTCGCACCCTCTCCCTCCCGTTCTTGCTCTCTCCCTCCCTCCCCCCATTTTTGCTCTCGGGCCCGCTCCCTCCCCCTGTCTGGCCCTAACTCTCCGCTGTGTACTGTACATGTACGTGAGCGGGTTCTGAGACAAACACCTAGGCTGTTCAGTAACAGATTAGGTCTGGGTAATGCCTTCAGTTACTGATCTCCAAACTGAGGTTTGAGCTGGGGTTCCAGCATTCTGAAACCTGCAAATTCTGCCACCTAGAAGGACAAGGGCAGCAGACACATGGGGAACAGCGCCACCTGGAAGTTCCCCTCTAAGCCGCTCACCATCCTGACTTGGAAATATATCGGCCATTCCTTCACTGTCGCTCAGTCAAAATCCTGGAACTCCCTCCCTAACTGCACTGTGGGTGTACCTACACCACATGGACTTCAGTGGTTCAAGAAGGCAGCTCACCACCACCTTCTCAAGGGCAATTAGGGATGGGCAGTAAATAACAGCATTGCCAGTGATGCCCCCTCCCTCGCCACTGTCATGATCAGCCCACCATCTCTCACTGCATGGGGATCTTCCGGACTTGGCCCTTCTCACCTCCAGCATCCCATTCCTTGTCTCCCTCCACACTCGGGCCTCATCACCCCTGTCAGGGTGCTGTACCATCATCCCCCTCACTGGGGCCTTGGAGGGCTTCATGGTCTCCCTCCACACTGGAGCCCATGATCACCTCCATCATGGGGCTCCATGGTGTATCTCTCTTCAATAGGGACCCTGATCACCGCCATCATAGGGCACCATGGTGTATCTCTCTTCAATGGGGACCCTGATCACCTCCATCATGGGGCACCATGACCTTCCTCCACACTGGGGGACCCTGACCACCTCCATCATGGGACCCCATGCTCTCCCCACTCACTGGGGGACCCTGACCACCTCCATCATGGGACCCCATGCTCTCCCCACTCACTGGGGGACCCTGACCACCTCCATCATGGGGCTCCATGGTGTCTCTCTCTTCAATGGGGACCCTGATCACCTCCATCATGGGGCACCATGACCTTCCTCCACACTGGGGGACCCTGACCACTTCCATCATGGGACTCCTTGGTCTCCCCACTCACCGGGAACCCTGACCAGTTCCATCATGGGGACCCCATGCTCTCCCCACTCACTGGGGGACCCTGACCACCTCCATCATGGGGCTCCTTGCTCTCCCCACTCACTGGGGGATCCTGATCACCTCCATTATGGGACCCCATGCTTTCCCCACTCACTAGGCATCCTGATCACCTCCATCATGGGACCCCATGCTCTCTATTCACTGGAAACCCTGACCACCTCCATCATGGGACTCCATGCTCTCTATTCACTGGGAACCCTGACCACCTCCATAATGGGACCCCATGCTCTCCCCACTCACTGGGGGACCCTGACCATCTCCATAATGGGACCCCATGCTCTCCCCACTCACTGGGGGACCCTGACCACCTCCATCATTGGACCCCATGCTCTCCCCACTCACTGGGAACCCTGACCATCTCCATCATAGGACCCCATGATCTCCTCTTCCTCACTGGGGGACCCTGATCACCTTGATTGTGGGGATCCCTGGCCTCCCTCTGCACTGGGTCCCCTGATCACCTCCATCGTAGGGCTCCGTGGTCTCCCTCCGCCCTGGGACCCCCTCTGACCTCCGTCTTGTCTCCCCTCAGGTGCAGAACCTCCAGCTGGAGCGGGAGATGTCACTGGCCACCAACCGCAGCCTGCAGAGAAGAACCTGGAGTTCCAGCCCCTGCTGGAGGGCGGGAAGGGGCGGCTGCAGGAGAAGTACACGGAGCTCCAGAGCCTGTATGACGCAGTCCTGGAGCGGAAGAAGCAGCTCGGTAAGCACGTGCCCGGCCAGCAGCTGGTTCAACCTCGGCCCATTCGATGCCTTGAAGCAGCGGGCTGAACGACGGGAATGGGTTCCAAGTGCCGCCCCACGTAGACAATCGCACACAAAGGCCTGTGGAGTTGGTTACGAGCACATTTCCAGAGCCATAACCGGGCCTGTGTTGCTCTCTCTGCACGCTTGAGATTAATAGGCTCTTGGGGGCATAATTACCTCCATCATGGGACCCCATGCTCTCCCCACTCACTGGGGATCCTGATCACCTCCATCATGGGACCCCAAGATCTCCCCACTCACTGGGGGACGCTGACCACCTCCACCATGGGAAATGTTTAAATGTCATCAGGAGTGAGGAGGAAAGTAACCGATTTCAGGAGAACATAGCGTCAGAAACAGGAGCAGGAGTAGGCCATTCGGGGTCCCTTGAGCCCGCTCCGTCATTTGATAGGAGGTCGCGGAGATAGGGAGGGTTGTAGGGGCTGGAGTGGGTTACTGAGATAGGGAGGATTTTAGGGGCTACAGGAGGTTACAGAGATAGGGTTATAGGGGCTGGAGGAGGTGATAGAGATAGGGAGCATTGTAGGGGCTACAGGAGGTTACAGAGATAGGGAAGGTTATAGGGGCTACAGGAGGTTACAGAGATAGGGAAGGTTATAGGGGCTACAGGAGGTTACAGAGATAGGGAAGGTTATAGGGGCTACAGGAGGTTACAGAGATAGGGAGAGTTGTAGGGGCTGGAGGAGGTTTCAGAGATAGGGAGGGTTGTAGGGGCTGGAGGAGGTTTCAGAGATAGGGAGGGTTGTAGGGGCTGGAGTGGGTTACTGAGATAGGGGGGTTGTAGGGGCTGGAGGAGGTACAGAGATAGGGTTATAGGGGCTGGAGGAGGCTACAGATATAGGGAGGGTTGTAGGGGCTGGAGTGGGTTACAGAGATAGGGAGGGTTGTAGGGGCTGGAGTGGGTTACAGAGGTAGGGAGGGTTGTAGGGGCTGGGGGGGTTACAGAGATAGGGAGGGTTGTAGGGGCTGGAGGAGGTTACAGAGATAGGGAGGGTTGTAGGGGCTGGAGGAGGTTACAGAGAGAGGGAGGGTCGTAGGGGCTGGAGGAGGTTACAGAGATAGGGAGGGTTGTAGGGGCTGGAGGGGGTTACAGAGATAGGGAAGGTTGTAGGGGCTACAGGAGGTTACAGAGATAGATGGCAATGCCATGGAGGGATTTGAAAACAGGATGGGAATTTTAAAATGGAGATGTTTTCAGACTGGGAGCTAGTGTAGGTCAATGAGTCGAGGTGTGATTGGTGAAGGGGACTTGGGACAGGGGCAGCAGAGTTTTGGATGCATTCAGTTGCAATTAGAATCCAATTCACGCCTTCAATTGGGACAAACACCAGGGGAAGCATTTGGAAATCTGAGATTTATTGGTGAATGTAGACCTGCCAATAAGGTCAGCTCTTGGGATTGATGGGGTGACGTGAAGAGCGGGCTCTTGTGGAGCATAAGCACCAGCT